>BSBM01000619.1:16200000-16800000 GCA_027924585.1 Larix kaempferi | reverse complement strand
ACTAAAACCTTGATAATCAACACATTTAATAGTGCAGAAATGCTTGGAGTGTTGGATAAGTGAATTAAATCATTGATTCATATTGGTCAATGGGAAGGTGTCGATATGTCTAGGGTTTATGTCCTCATAGGAATACGTTGAGGCAAATTAATGGATTTTTACTATTTCCCTACCTTTCTTTGGGACAATATGTTCGAAAGTGCACTAGTCATTGGCGCTACAATGAGCACAATTGTCGAACCTTTAAATTTTAAGTCTATGATTATGTTTCACAAATGGGCCTCAAAACTATTATCTTAAAACTATTTCCCATAATGGGCCTTTGATAATCGTTTCTTACTCAGTAGGCTAAGTTTTAAGATAGTGTAAGTGTCGGAGCCTGAAAATAAATGTCAATTGGATAACTTGTTCATCTATTTTCTGCCATTGGCAATATTACTTTTTTTCCTTGGTTTTGCTTTATAACAAGTTACTATCATGTCAAACTCATGCCATAAACATGACTCTGTTAGTTTTAGGAATCCATTGCTTATTCTGAAAAGCACAAGATTATTAAAAGACATATGAAATGAATGTCTGAAAGATTGTTCATTGAAAAAAACATAACCATTTGAAATTCATAAAAGTTTTCCATTAGCATTTGAATATTACCACCATGAATAACATTCTAATTTATATTATTGATATTGTGTCATATGTTCTTATCCATGCACTAACTATTGTATACCGATTACTAAACAGGAGATTGAAAATGCCTAAGGGTGTTAAAAGAAAGGCAAAGATAGCTAATAACAACGCAAGAATGGAAACTAGATTCCAAGATACAACATGCACCACAGGCGTACCTACAGAAATAAAATGGGGATACGTTACCGCATGGTGAGAGATCAGGATTTCCCTGAGGCCCTTATCGAAGAAAAATGCCTATACCAAAACATTAGGAATTCCTGTATATCCAAAGCATCTACACGTCTAGAGCTCTTCCCATGTTCAGAAGTAATTGGATGGATTTTGCAGCATGCAAATGCTGAGACTAGAGTTCTAACAGACAGGAAAGGAATAACATTTGCTTCATTCCACCCATCTTACATCTCAACAGCTTACAAGTTGCCCAAGCCTCAGCAATGGCTTGATGATGCATGGCTAGAAGCAATCAAGATGGACAACCTAGAGATGGCTAAGAGGCTGCTGATTGCAGGCAAATAGACCAGGAAAAAGGATAGTGAAGAGTATGAGGTTCAGAACCTGAGACCCCCTTTCAGACTAATCGCTCTCATGCTAAGCAGAATCTTCGGAAGGCCTGATGGAACAATGTTTATGCTCCAATGGATACCTATCATACACTATGTGGCATTCAAAGGGACAATCTTCAACTGGGATGATATCCTCTCAGACAGCTTGGCATCAACCATAATCACTGCACAAGAAGGATTAGTAGAAAGAAAGGCAGAGTATTATATGGGATCTTACTTGATAGATTGCATTGTGGCAAAATGTCCTTTTCCTAGGATGGAATGCATATGGAACTCACTTGAAAACTCACTGTTCATCGCCTACAAAAAATTTTGGGCTCAGCATTACAAAAGGCATTACAAACTCATTTGTGAAGAATTCATCATGCCTTTATATGAGTTAATGTTCAACAAAGAACCCAACTGCCTATCTGAGAATGCTATGCAAGTTTCAGAGAAACATGGTGATTTTTATTTTTCGCCAGAAGGTACCTATATAAGAATGTACGGAGGTTCCAAAACCCCGTATATCCTACCTAGGTATGCTACAGATTATATAGTCCATAAAGAAATGGTGAGACAAGTATTCATTGATGGAATTGGTAGTGCTTTGTACAAGGCAAAGAAGGCCTCCTTCCCGCCTTTACCATTTTATGTTGGCGCTTACAGATTTTCAAAAATAACAACAGAAGAATTTGTTGTTGAACTGAAAAGCTTCCATTTTGGGGAAAGAATTTTCCACAGAAACGATCGGCACGGTAAAGCTGCAGAGCATTGCAAGGAAATTGGTACCCCCTTTGAATACGCTCACTTTTATGATAGAGACGAGGAACCATATAGAGGAATTAGCAATTTGTTTGGGCTCCAAACTTGTCAACTTGGTAAAGGAGGAGCTGCCTCGAGCTCTAATGTTATTGCAAAACTAGATCAGCAGCAAGAAAAGAGTACCTTGAAAACTGTTGAGTCTCTCTCTAAAGAAGAACAAAGGTCCAAAGAGAAAGCTAAGAAAATTCAAGAGGAAGCTGAAAAGAACATCGAAGCAAAAGAAGATAAAATTTTGGAAGAAAAGACCTTAAAAGACCAAGCACATGAAGCTGAAGCTATCAGGGATCAAGAAGTAGAGAAAACCAGATTGGCAAGAATCGCAAAGCAGGAAGAAGAGGAGAAACTAAGAAGAGAGCATGAGGAGGAAGCACTAAGGAAAACATAAGAAGAAAAAAATCAAGAAAAGCATACTAGTCCTCAAAGCCCAAATATTCAAGACCTTGATATCAATGTCTCCATTGAGGAGCTTCCACTGGTGGCCTTCACACCATCCAGGGGAAGTACAATATCTACATGGGATAGATTTTCCTTTAACAGGAAAAGGAAATCTCTCATCAAAGAAACAATTGCTAGTGTCAAAAGGCCTTTTAAACCTGATATAGTCACCAGGCATGAAACCACCATCATGCAGGGGACTCAGAATGATCTTGAGCTCATGGCATCAATCTCTGTAGCATCTGTTATGGCAACAACAGATAATGTAAATATTTTGGGAGACGAATTGAAATAGGAGAAAGAGAAAACTCGGCAATTACATGAGGCTTTGGTTAAAGAAAAGAATTACACAAATTTGATGATTGAGAAAAATGATGCTCTCATGACTTAGAAAGAGAGCTTAAATATAGAACTTCAACAACTGGAGACTGATAGGAGAGCCCTAGCAATGCAAGCAAGAGCACTAGAAATAGTGAAAGGAGAACTTGAGGATAAAAACTTAAAGCTAGAAGAAGGAAGAGAATCCCTGGAACTACAATTGCAACAAGCTACCAGTAAGGTAGCAGATATGCATCCCTTTCATGAGCAAGCTTGTGAGTTAACAAGAGCAATCTACGGTGTACAACAACTTATAACATAAGAGATTTGCAAGCTTAAGACAATCAGGGCTAAAATTGTAGAGATTGCCAGAGAAGCCACCAGACGTAAGAGAAAGTACGTGCGAATTATTCATGATATCCAGAAATAGATGCAGTGGAGAGAAGGGAAGTCTGGTTTCCCAACAAATCTTTCATTTAAATCCATATCTGGCTTCAATTCAGATATACGCCTTTTAGATTTTTGCAAAGAATATGGAATAAAGTTGAGCGACATGTCCACCGCTACCATTGAACAATGAAACAACTTGTACCTTCGGATGCAGATGGCCCAAGAAAAATGCTTAATGAAGATGCCACAGACTATAGAGGAATTTCCAGAGAGCTCACTACGTTTAGCTGAGCTAAAGGATGGGTTAGATGCAGAAATAGAGTACATCAGGAAAGTGGATACATTGACCGCTGAAGATCTCGACTACTGGATTGGTCACAAATACATCTTAGAAGAAAGTCTCCGGGTCGCTAAGATAGAACTTTTGAATATGGAAGAAGATCTCACCAAGCATGAAGTCTCACTAAAGACAATGCTTCCTCTTTCCACCAACAATGCCATTAGGAAAACTATTGCTTGGGAAAACCACATAGAGAAGGCAAGCAGGGCATCAACATTGAACCAAATTCCAGCCTCAGAAAATGCACCAGCAGTTGCAGTAACTCAAGTCTCAGTGGAAACACACACAGCTTCAGAAACACTTGAATTAACGCATGCGCCAGCCACAGGATAACTCACATTTGCTCACATCCGCTCATTAAAGTCAGCATGTGTCCTTGATTTTGTTTTATGTATACTATTAAGACATTAAAAAGCCATTTGGATTTTAACTCCCGTTCCTTTTTTGTGAACTTGATTTGGATATTTACCCCTTTTATAAAATTAGCGCTACAAGAAAAATTAAAAGAATTTGAACAGTTAGGATATGGGTAGCAGCTCTTGCAGCATTTTGTAAAGCTATATATAGCTAACTAGAACTAGAAAGAACGGACTTTTGAAAAGTGGAAGAATTTCTTTTGATGTATGAGAACTACTTCAGCTACAGTGATGAACAAACGATTTTGGCCTGTGAATTGATGAATGTTTGTCAAACTATTTCAACAATTTTCATCTGCATGCAGTGAGATCTTTCCTGATGTATGTGAATTACTTCGATGTCGTGAATGATTTCATGTCCTTTGCAAAACCCTTGTATCTTATGAATAATCGAATACTGTTTCTAAAATCAGAATTATCTTTGATATCACTTACATTCAACTGAAAATGCATTTGTTGATTTAATGCGCATCTCATGGAAAAAAAATGTCAACTTGCACCTTCTGAACTCTTAACTTAGCTAATTGCTTGACCCTTATCAAATTTCATTAGTATACTTAGGGCTCTGTGCCTTCTTATTATATTATTTCTTCTAACTAAACCCCAACCACCAACTAGACCATATTCCATTATTAAAAGTCACATTACAATAATTACCCCCATTGGGTACACATTGCATAGTTGATTCCATTTTGGGTACTCATTACACCATTTATTCCCCTTAGGCACCTCCCTACTTATCCCATAGTTCAATTACAATTGAATAAAGTCGTCTTGAAACAATTTCATTGTGTCATCCACTACCATGCTGAGTTCATCAACATTACCTAAAATACCATTTAGCAGCTGCACCGAAGCTATTTCCCTTGTTAAATTACATCCTTACACAAACCTTAATTTGCTCAATATTATTAAATTATAGGAGATATGGTAGAGTATTCAATAAAAGTCAATATAAATGAGAAAAAAACATCCACGTGGCGCTCAGACTGAGTTGTCTTCTAATAGAGGTCATTTGGCCTTCACAGTTATGCCTCTACGAGTTAGGAGACCAATAGAATAAAAATACAGGGCGGGGTTCTTTTTCGCGGTGACCTGCATTTTAGTATTTGAGACCCTGAATTGGGGAAATTGTTCACAGTCCTCTTTACAGTCTTTGAATGACAGTAATGGATTCTCAAGTGCCCAGGACCGATGCACTACTGGATCCTCCATAACATTAATCAAGATTACAAGGTAAGCAGATCTACTCTGCAATTTAAAAAAAGAAATCGAAACCTATCTTTCGGAGATCGGAGCTGCAGGGATTTCATTCTGTTGAAGCTACGAATGATATGCATTGTGATCTGATAGATATACATTAAGTAAGTACAAGAAGCGAAGAGCCTGCGCGGGGGAAGAAAGAAGATGAGTGAAACAATGGATGCCATGGATGCGGGATGGGAGGAATTGAGAAGGGAAGCCCGTAAATTAGAAGGTGATTTGGATGTCAGACTCTCTTCTTATGCCAAGCTCGGAGGGAGGCTTGCTCATGGAGGTACCCACAATTTTACCAATGCACTCTTCTCCTCTTAGTCGATCTTTAGTAAACAGTTGGTTAATTTGTTTTGAAAACTGAAACTACCCTTTAGTTGAAGATTGTTATTTGATGGCCAGTGTTATGTAGCCACGCTCCAAGAAGTTTCTTGATTGACTTTCAGGAATGGCATTCATAGGTTATGCTGTTAGCTGCAATTGAGTAGGTTAGTAACACGAAAATGGGGAGAATAGACAGGAAAGTCAGGTCGTCTTTGGTATCCCTAATTTCCTATGTAATCCCTCGCCCTTTTCTTAAGCCTAAAACTGAACCTCCAGACGCCCCACTAGAACGAAAGAACTGTTGCCTTCAATGACGAAGAAATTCTGCTGACAGCCTTGTTGTTAGGTCTAAAATGGCCATTACTACGAGTATTATAGTTATGTACATGTAATTGGAGTGATGATGTAGTATAAGGGTCATGTAATAATTATGAGGCATAAGGTAAGCAGCGCACACGTACATGTCATTAGTCTTCATATGTGCATTATGTGCAATTTATATTGGTGAGCGTTATGTGTAACGTATGTTGCAACTTTCGTTTTGTGTATGTATGTTGGGGAACGGGAGTCATAGAGCCAGTCGCCTTATGAGTATAAGAGGTCCCCTAAAAATTGACTTGTATCATCATCACCAACATATAATACGTATGAACATGGTGTTGAGTACATTTTCTGGCATTACCTTGCATTCTGTGACGAGTGAATTATGAATGTCATATGCACACACACCTTGTAACTAACTCTATTCTTGTCTTTCCAAACCGTGCAACCTGGGTGGAAAAGCTTTTGCTTGCAATACCTGCCAACTTATTTGCTTTGTTTTCCAATAGCAGATTCCCATCCTGGTCGATGTTCTAGCACATCTGCAATTAACATTAACTGCATTTTTATTATTTAAGATCACGAACCAGACCGGAAAACCAGATTGCAAAAGTGGTCACTAAAAAGCACACAAAATATTAAATGTATGCTCATGTATATAGCGTAAGATTGAATACACCAATGTAGATCCATCTTAACTCCAGATCTTATAAGTATTAAGGACCGAGAGGGATCAAAAAGACAATGGAGATGCAAATTTCTTGGTGCTCAAAAGATCCCTAGTTAAGATGTATGGATGTATGTATGTATTAATGCTTGGTATCATGCAGCTGACAGTTGATATTGTGGGTTGATAAAAAAGCAATCGGGTATTGTTCCAAACATAATTACCTCATATTCTTCTTCTTCCAATAGTTGATATGTTTTAGTTTTATAGTGCTTTTTTTAATGTATATACAGATTTGTGAATGAGTATATTTTTGTTTTGTTTGCTAGAGTGTCTGTGACTTGCGGGACTAGCCTGTGGTCTATGAAACTGCGGCTGAAGAGCATCTAAGCTGTCACAAATTACAATCACCCGGGGATCGCACCCGGCTTCGGCCACACCAACCCTTAGCATGGCTGGATTTTTAGGTGTCTCCTCCCACTACTGTGAAATTTCGAACCTTGGGCCACCTAACAAATGGAACCCTCAGAAACCAATCGTGCTGGCGGGACTTGACAATTTGTGAATGAGTATTATTTAGTCCACATTAAATTTATTATTATTATATTTTTACTTTTGTATTAACTTAATAGGGTATGGATACGGATCTGGATCCATCACATTTTTGAAAAGCCAGGATTTGAATATGGCAGGGATATGTCAAGTACAAAAATATAACAATAACAATAATATTTTATTTATTATTATTATTATTCAATTTTAATAAACATATTCAACGTTAAGAATCAAAACCATTCATGAATCACAATATTAGAAATAAAATCATTAGATGTCGCCAACTGGAAACACAACATTAGGATTGGAATCATTAGATGTTGTCAACTGGAAACACAACATTAGACACTTTTCACTCACACAACGTTCTCTCACTCACTCACTTAGGTGCAATATCATTGCTCGACATCATTGCTAAATATCGGTCTTGACTCACATTCGTTGCTCACCAGGTCCTTTATCAATCTCAATATCACTATTTAAGATTTATTCAGTCTGAAAAACAATGCTTAGTATCTTGTGTTGGAAGTGAGGTAGGGTTATCTTATAGAAAAGGGGCCTAGGGTTTAAACAAGTGGAAAAAAACGCAAAAAACCTTTTAAAAAAGAAAAAACTAAAAATAAGTTGAATTTCCTTGGGATTTGCATGTAGTGGGGTTGAGTGTTGTTGGATCCACCTCCAAAAATTGGGAATTGCCTCCGAACTGTTTGGATATGCCTAGCTAGTGGATTTTATGTGGATCTGGATTTGAAATGGGTATCTAGGGTTAGAGGACCTTGTTGATCTAGTAAAACAACTTTTTTATAATATTTTATATTGGGTTGACATATGTTGACATCAACGTTATGGACATGGGACAATATGTTACAATCTCTTCAATATTGGGCTATAAAATGCATTGAGAGAAGTCTCACGATGCAATAAACATTGAAGCTCTAACACTCCTTTAGGCCCCCAAAATGATCATGCTACATATTACAACTACAAAGAAATCATTACATATCAAGAACATCATCCCCTAGGTTGGGATCCTCATCATCCTTTACATTGGTATCATGAGTGTCTTGATTGGATCCTCCATGCGCAACACTAGTTCTTAGAACATCTCATGGTGTAAGTGGTTCCAAGTCCATCCAACTCAAATCATCATTTGCTAATGTCGCTGGATTACTCTCCACTATCCACTTTAAAGAGGGAACAATCTCTTCCAAGACAATGGGATCTTGATCAATTTCGTTTAACCATTGGCTGCACCTCAACCGGAGGTTGTATTGCAGAAGGATTAAATCACTCAATCATTGGTGTTCCAAATGGTTTATTTTATTTTTGTGGATGTGTGCTCAAACACACTCTAGTTGTGCTCGCATCCCAAAGCCCTACATGTCTGGCTCGACATTCCAACTGCAAACTTTTCTAATTTAGGGTATTCGTTGGGAAACATCTTCCACCAGTATGCTGCAAATTACAATAAGAGTCAAAGACAAAGTTAGAAAATTCAAGAAATGAGTTTAAAACTTTAACTAGAAGAATGAAATATTGTATAACAATTTTGAAATTGCTTAGCTTGTTGGTCGTTGGATATGCTTTGAACAACCAAGGTTTTGCCAAAGGTACCTAAGCTTTCATTGTAATTCTTTAACTTTTGTTTATTTCATCCTATTCATTTAGATAGGGGACAATGTGTTCTATGCATTCATACAAGCCATCTTTCATCTCCTCATTTACTTCAAAGTCCTTAGTGTAATGGTTTGTTGAGTTCAAGTAAAAGCTAGCTGCATGTATAGGGTGATGGAGTTGTTTGTTCCCATCTCTCATCATTGCTATTGGAAATTGGGACATACTTATGTTTTTGGATAGTAATGTTGCCTTTATTTGCTCATTGGCCTGATCAATGGCCTCATAAATATATCCCACAGTGGGCGTAATTTTCTAAACCCTAGGTGAATGCTGTCCTTATGTTTTCAAATAAATCAATTGATATTTAATTTGCAGAATATTAAATTCTTCACCATGATTCACACATATAGCTAGAAAATGAACAGCGGAAGCAAAACACAATACATAAATGATTTACACCTTCAAATCAACCTTTCATTAATAAATCTAGGCTTACAAGGAAACCTCCACAGCTACCAAAAACATGCAGCTGTACGATACACTCAAACAAAGCAAAATTTGCAACTTACTGAGGAAAACTTCCTACCAGAAACCGAGAAACAACTTGAAACTTGTTGCCCTGCTATACGGCTGTTTGTATGGCTTTAAGGAACTATTTTGTACAACTGTCCAGATATGTCTGTATGATGGTACAAAATCCTGCACGAAACCATATGATTGTATGGATATGCTGTATTGACCCATACGATTGTACGAATTTGCTCTGCTTGCTTGCTGATATCTACCGGGTTGTTGATCTGGGCTCCTCCTCTCTAGTGCTCTAATTTTGCTCCATGGATGAATTACTTCACCTCCTGACCAAACTGTCTTTTGAATGAATAATGAATGTGTCTTTACCCTTTACCTTGACTTGCCTTTATACTTTAGTTGAAACCCTAATCTACCAAAACCCTAATGTCTCGGTGAGATCAACGGTTGAGATTAGTCTAAATCACTAATACATTAATATTGCACTTTATTAGACTCAACAACAAAATATAAGACTTTTACTTTATTAATAAAGTGAATTACACAATAGATTTAACTTGGACGACTTCACGCACGTTTGACACTAAACTTGTGCGGAAGTTCCTGTCTGAGTTACAAACATCAACACTCCCTCTTAGCAAGGAAGGAATTTTGCACCAATCCAAGTTTGTCTCTGAAAGCTTCAAACTTCCCTTTTGCGAAGGGCTTGGTCAGAATATCAACAACCTGTTGATCTGTGGGTACATACTGGAGTTTCATTGCTCCCTTTTGAATCCCGTCTCGAATGAAGTGATACTTGATCTCAATGTGCTTGGATCTGTCACGAAAAATTGGATTCTCAGAGAGTTTGATACAACTATGATTATCATAGTAAATAATCGTGGGATCCAACTCCTGATCAAATAAACATGCTAGCAACTTGTGAAGCCAAATGGCCTCACACCTAGTTGTACTCATTGCCATATACTCTACCTCTATTGAGCTGAGTGCCACAAAAGTCTGCTTCTGGCTGAACCAGGATATCATCGTTGATCCCAAGCTGAAGCAACACCCTGAGGTGCTCTTCATGTTTGATGCACTGCCTGCCCAATCTGAGTCTGTATACCCATGCAACTTCACCTCACCATCTCTAAGATATCTCAATGCATACTACACTGTGCCCCTCAATTATTTGAGCACATGTTTTGCTGCTACCCAATGCTCCTACCTTAGCTCCACCATGAATTGGCTCAAGGTGTTCTTTACGAAACATATATCTAGCCTAGTGTTGACCAGATACATCAAAGCACCTATCAATTGCCTGTACAACGTGGGATCCACCATATTTGAATCTGAAGTAGTGACCTTCTTCAGATTAGTGATCATAGGTGTGGGCGTGGGTTTGCAATCCTCCATTTGGAATCTCTTCAGGATCTCAACTACATACTTACCCACCCAAGGAAAATCACCCCTGGTCTTTACCAAATCTCCAACCCCAAGAAGTAATGCATCAAGACAATGCCCTTCAACTCGAACTCAATTGCCATATCTGCCTTGCACCTTGCAATGAGCTTCTCTAAACCTGTAAGAAATAGGTCATGTACATACAACACCAAAATGAGTAGATCGACATCAACAAATATGAAATATAAGTTGGGATTTGCTTCACTTTTAGTGAACTCCATGCTCTACAAGTATCCATCAATCTTGGAATACCATTCCCGTGGTGCCTGCTTGAGTCCATATAAGGCCTTTTTCAACCTGTAAACATGGGACTCTTGCCCATTGACCTCAAACTCTTGAGGTTGCTCGATGTACACTTCTTCCTCAATTATCCCATTTAGGAACACTGTCTTCACATCCATTTGATGTACCCTCCATCCCATAATGGAGACTAAAGACATCGCTTCTCTAATGGAAGTGTATCTGGTGATTGGAGCAAACGTCTCCTCATAATCCACTCCCTCTTTTTGGGAGAACCCTCTTGCCACGACCCTCTCTTTGTACTTCTCTATACTGTCATATGCCGCATGCTTGATCTTGTAGAGCCATCTAAAAGTCACCACGGACTTCCCGTCCGGTCTAGGCACAATGTCCCAAACATCGTTTTTCATGATGGAGGTGTACTCCTCCACCATGGCATCCCTCCAAACTGTTAGATTTCATACATTCATAGCATAATAATTCAATTGCATAAACAGGATCACTAGAAGAAAGACAAAGCACAAAACAATAACACAGAGTTT
This sequence comes from Larix kaempferi, assembly GCA_027924585.1. Classification (NCBI taxonomy): domain Eukaryota; kingdom Viridiplantae; phylum Streptophyta; class Pinopsida; order Pinales; family Pinaceae; genus Larix; species Larix kaempferi. The sequence continues at coordinate 16,788,553 of BSBM01000619.1, read as the reverse complement.
ATCCTGGGAAACCCAAACGGGAGAAAACCCAGCAACCTTCATATAGAGATGATAATCCCGAGATCATAGTACAATCATAAAAGAGAAAAGATGGAAAATGTCTTCCAAAAGTAGAAACCCAAAACAGTCTTCTTCTCCTCCAGCAGATGCGAACTTCTCTCTCTCAAGTAATGCGAACTTGAGTTGAGTGGATGAGTGAATAATGAGGTGAGCTCACCTCTTATTTATACAAGTGCAAACATGAAAAATTCCCTAACTGGGCTGACTTCTCTTGGGGAGCAATAAATAATTTTATTTTGCTTCTTTTCACCCCAAGGTTTACATTGATTCTTTCAAGGGTTTACATAGTTAATTACATCAAGGTCATCTCCCTTAGGAGGTACAATCAAGTACAATAGAAATACAATAAATAATATCTTCCGAAGTTGCACAAAATCCAACAAACATTGCTGAGTGAAGTAAAGCTAACACGTGTTAGCTTTCTTTCTAGCACAAAATCCAACACTCCCTCTCAACGAGGAAGGTATTCTTCGGTCTTCATCAGCATCACAATCATCTGGGTTTCATCTTGTACATTTATACTGTCTCCATCATCTCTATACATACTGAAGGTTGTCAGCACAGTCTCAGTCCTTCGAGAAGTGTCTTCATGCATCATCTACACCAATCCTTCGGTGTGTCCAGGAGAATCACTCAATCCTGGATATCTGAGATGTCAACTATACCATCTTTGCTATACCATTTGCTACCTGTCTGTCTCATCTGCCGATGGGATTTCTCCCATACCTGGCTGAGATCCCAGACGAGCAAATGTGCACGACCATCTACTACCTGTTCGTCTCATCTGTCGATGGGGTCCTCCCATACTTGGCTGAGAACCTGAACGAGTAGAGGTACCAGTGCAATCACACGACCAACTACTGACTGTCCAACTCATCTGTCGATGGGATTTCTCCCATACCTGGTTGAGTACCTGGACTGTAGAGACACCAGTGTGAACCCGACCATCCATTACCTGTCCGACTCATCTGCCGATGGGATTTATCCCATACCTGGCTGAGCACCAGGACGAGTGGAGGCACCAGGGTGAACTCGACCATTTACTGCCTGTCCAACTCATCTGCCGATGGGATTTCTCCCATACTTGGCTGAGTACCTGGACGAGTAGAGGCACCAGGGTGAAAGTAGGGTAAGCATCTCGATGTCATCTTTCCTCTCAAGGAGGGACACGTTCTCTTCTATTCCAAGTCTTCCGCGAAAGTATTCGAACTTCATCCTGGGAAGAGCCTTGATGAGAACATCTGCAGTCTGCACTGTCGGCACGTACTGTAACTCGACCGCACCTTTCTGCACCATATCACGTATGAAGTGATATTGAATCTCTATATGCTTCGACCTGTCATGAAATACAGGATTCATTGACATCTGCACACAGCTCTGGTTATCACAGTGAATCATGGTCAGCTCTGGAATCTGGCCAAACAATCCTGTCAGGAGTTTACAAAGCCAAACTGCTTCTCGAGCCGCTGTGCTAGCAGCCATGTACTCAGCCTCTGCAGTGCTGAGTGCTACCGAGTTCTGCTTCCTGCTGCACCAGGAAATAACTGTAGAACCCAAACTGAAGCAACATCCGGAAGTACTCTTCCTATCTGCAACACATCCGACTTAATCTGAGTCTGTAAACTCCTGCAATCTCAGGTCACAATCTGAAGCATATTTCAAACCATATCCCACAGTGCCACGCAAGTATCTGAGCACATGTTTTGCAGCAATCAGTGAACCTGCCTCGGCTCGCACATGAACTGGCTGAGAGCATTCACAACAAAACATATATCTGGTCTAGTGTTTGTCAGATACATCAAGGACCCAATCAGCTGGCGATACATAGTAGGATCAATCAAATCTGAATCTGAAGCAGAATCTATTAGCTTCTTCCAATTTGCATCCATCGAAGTGGCCATGGACTTGCAATCCAACATTTCGAACCTCTTCAGTATATCTATGGTGTACTCTCTTTCTGCCTATGCCATACTTCTAATCCCAAGAAGTAATGCATCAATCCAAGATCCTTCATTTCAAACTCAGAGGCGAGATTCTTCTTACACCATACAATAAGTTTCTCATTTCCTGTGAGAAACAGGTCATCAACACATATAGTACCAAAATCAGTGGCTCATCATCTACAACCTTGTAGTAAAGGTTGGGGTTTGCATCACTCTTGGTAAATCTCAAGCTCACCAGGAATCCGTCTATCCGTCCATACCAAGCACGAGGTGCTTGCTTGAGTCCATACAGTTCCTTTTTCAATTTGTATACATGAGAGTCCTTTTCATGGACGATAAACCCATCTAGCTGCTCGATGTAAACTTCTTCCTCAATAACACCATCGAGAAAGGTTGTCTTCACATCCATCTGATGCAACTTCCATCCCATAGCTGAAGCAATAACAATGATAGATCTGATGGAAGTATATCGAGCCATAGGAGCAAATGTCTTTTCATAATCGACTCCCTCTTTCTGAGAGAATCTTCTGGCAACAATTCTAGCCTTGTATTTCCCATATGCTCCATTGCTAAGTCTGTTGTGCCCATCTAGGTCTTTTCCGGCCTACTGCAACATTTCTGGGGATATCAACTGGATCAATGGAATCGATAGGTTCATCCTTTTTTGCTAACTCCCTCTTGAACTGGAGGGGGAGATGATCTCATCTCCTTTGGTTCTAGCATTTCTTCATCATCGATCTCCATGTCTGATCCTCTGCCTTTCCTGACAGCTATTTCTTCTTCAAAGGTCACATCCCCGCCGACTTCAATCTGTCTAGATCCTGGGATGTAGATTCTGTAAGCCTTTGAAGTATCACTGTATCCTACAAAGGTTTCCTTCTTGCCTGAAGGTTCTAACTTGGGCACATGTATATAGATTGGACAACCAAATATCTGAAGGTGGCCCACTTCTGGTTTTACTTCTGTGAAAGCTTCCTTCAAGGTCATCCTTCTAGGTTGAGAGTCATATTCTAGGAAGCTTCTTGCTGAACATCAATGGGATTCATGTGTCCATCGGAACAAGTCTTCTCCTGTAGGCCAAATCACATGGTCTTTTCCTTACAAGTCAAATCCCGACTGATGATCAGTGACATTGCATAATCAAATGTAATGGAAATAGTTTACACAAGCATCTTAGCTAATACTTTAGCACAACAATTATAAAAATGTCTTTTAAATACATCTGGGAACTATCTAGATGTCTGCTATCTCCACTAGAACATACTGTCAAGAGTGTGCACTACTCTAAGCATGCAGGAAGGAGATATCATCTAGACTAGCTCCATTATGTGTTAATGAAGTGTTGTGTAGCTCATATGCATAATGAATACAACAAGGTAAACTATATCAATTGCTCAATGCACTTCCAGATAGATCTGCATATAATGAAGATAAGACAAACCAGATCCATGTAAGCAAGAAAACCAAATACTTATCGCTTATTGTTTTTGTGTGTGGGCTCCCACTGCCTTCTTGTGGGAACCAAGAGAGATCTTTGTTCTTGCAATCTGGAGCTTCATATCTGTAAGTTTTAAACCTTAACAGTGAAGTACAAACTTATCTGATTCTTAAGCATTAACAATAAATACACAATGGCACACACATTACACAGAGATTTTCACCTGGAAACCCTTAACCGGGAAAAACCAGCAAAACTTAGAGCCGCATAGCTCCTTTTTCATTATATGTTTATTTAACCATGTACAATACAATAAATGGTATTCCGCAGCATCTAAAACCCTAATTCGTTTACCCGAAATTAGGTTACAACCCTAATCCCTTTTACCAGGATTAGATAGAGTACAATGGGTCGAAAATCGCGAAAAAGCAAAAAAGCAACCCAAAAAATTTTGCGCTCCGCGCGGACTCCGGGGGCCTAACAGCCCCCTCCGTGTCGTTTCGGAACCTAACGGTCCGAAATGAAGGGGGTGGGCCCTGCTGTGGGGATCGTGTTGTACACGCAGCGACCATGTGAAGAGATATAACATACCCAACAATATCTAGAAGAACTCTGAACAATCATCATTCCTTGACTTCTTGTGAGAAGTATCTTCTTCAACATCAGCAGTTGAGGCTTCATGCTTCCTTTTGTTAGAACTTCGGCACTTATTTGCATAATGACCATATGCCTTGCACCTGTAGCATTGTATCTAAGACAAATGAGACAAATCCTTCTTCTCCTTCTTCTGATCTGGAGGTGGGCTTGATCTCCTATCTTGGTGCATGTGTTTATGGAACTTCCTTCCTTTTCCCTTACCTTTCTTGGCATGGGATATAAATGCTTGATTCTCCTCAGGTTGAGTACCATGGAGTCTTTGCCATGCTGCAATCCTTGTCTCCTCCCGAGTGCAATCTGCCCATAGCTTATCAAACTTGGGTAGTTTAGATCTACCACTTATGCTTTGAATAAAGGACTCCCAAGATGGTGGAAGACCATTCAGAGTGGTGATAACAAGATCCTCATCATCAATGGGATCTCCACTGGTGGTAAGCTTGTTCCTTAGTTCTGTGATCCTCATAAAGTATGAGGCAATGGATTCTGATTTAGGTATCTTCATATTTGAAAGCTGGTGTCTCAATGTAATGGATACATTGATGCTAGTGTGTTCAAACAACTTTTGTATGGTCTTAAACATTTTCCTAGTAGACTTCTTCCCTGAGATTTGTGGAACCAAATGATCTCTTATTGAGTCCACCAGAATCCTTCTTGCTCTGGCATTATTCTTCCTCCATCGGGATTTGTCTTCTTCGACTTCTGGCTCGGGGACCTTCTCATTTACATATTGTAATAGGTCATTTTCTTCTAGAAGTAGAAGAACCCTAGACTTCCAAGAGATAAAGTTGGAAGCTCCTTCCAAACGATCTTCAACCTTCATACCAATCATCTTGTCTGCAGATTTGGTTCAAAAACCCTAGCAGGAGCTAGGTAAAAAATAAAAATTTGAATTTTGAAAAACTGATTCCACAGGTAGATGTGCCTTGGCAAGGCAAGTTGAAAGATGGTAGGGATGATCAAAATCTGTGAAGAAAAATGGGTCAAAACTGAAACCCTAATTTCTGCTGCAGTTGTAGAGTTAGGTCAAAAACTGAAAATTCTCGGAATTGAATTCCGTCTTCACCAAAAGATGCGCCTTCCCAAAAACGAAATTTCCAAGGCTCTTTTTCTCCAAAATGATGGGTGAAGACTTCATAAGATGAAACCCTAGTTCCGACAATGGCTTCTTCTAGAACTGCTCTGAAACCATGTTAGATTTCATACATTCATAGCATAATAATTCAATTGCATAAACAGGATCACTAGAAGAAAGACAAAGCACAAAACAATAACACTGAGTTTATCCTGGGAAACCCAAACGGGAGAAAACCCAGCAACCTTCGTATAGAGATGATAATCCCGAGATCAGAGTACAATCATAAAAGAGAAAAGATGGAAAATGTCTTCCAAAAGTAGAAACCCCAAAAGAGTCTTCTTCTCCTCCAGCAGATGCGAACTTCTCTCTCTCAAGTAATGCGAACTTGAGTTGAGTGGATGAGTGAATAATGAGGTGAGCTCACCTCTTATTTATACAAGTGCAAACATGAAAAATTCCCTAACTGGGCCGACTTCTCTTGGGGAGCAATAAATAATTTTATTTTGCTTCTTTTCACCCCAAGGTTTACATTGATTCTTTCAAGGGTTTACATAGTTAATTACATCAAGGTCATCTCCCTTAGGAGGTACAATCAAGTACATAGTTAATTACATCAAGGTCATCTCCCTTAGGAGGTACAATCAAGTACAATAGAAATACAATAAATAATATCTTCCGAAGTTGCACAAAATCCAACAAACATTACTGAGTGAAGGAAAGCTAACACGTGTTAGCTTTCCTTCTAGCACAAAATCCAACACAAACTTGTTGGTTGGCTGCCTCTTGTAAATTGGAAGGCTCGGAATCTATGATGCTTCTCATCAACACCATGTAGTTCAAAAACTTCTTCGGAGATCTGTTCTCCTTGAATGAGCTCCTAGGAGCCTCAACATGCTCTTGAGCATCCCTCAATGTTTGAGTGAACCATTGATGTCTCATGATAGAAATGGTAGGAGTTGGTGGCTCCTCGTCTGCATTTGAAGGCTGTTGCCCCTAACTGGAAGTTGCTAGTGACTTTGGCTTATGTTGAAAATTGAAATATATAGCTTTGGAAGCTATTTTTTTTGATGTAATTAAACTATGTACATAAATGTTTTTTGATGCCAAGTGTTAACTTTATGACCAAGTGTCAATAGCTTATGCCAAGTGTCAAAAAGCTCATGCCAAGTGTCAAACTCATGCCAAGTGTCAAAGAGCTGCTTAGAGGCTTGCTTAGGGCAGTCCCTAGGGGGGCTGCTTAGGGCGGTCCTAGGGGGCTGCTTAGGGTGGTCCTGGGGGACTGCTTAGGGCAGCCAAGCCCAAGTATAAAAAGGGGCTGACCCCTATCATTTGAACACACATTTTTCTGGAAAAGACTTCTGCTATCATAAGGCTGCCAATCATCTAGTATATTCTGCTGATACATGACTACTATACCGGGTTGTTACTGTTGTTAATGACTGCTACAGGGATGGAGATAAGGCTGCTATAGTGTCTACCATAAGTCTGCTACAACAAGAGGTCATCACAGTCAATTTTGGTATCATTATTAGACTGTTACTGTAAGTGTGTTATCAGCTGTTAGTAAAGTTTGTAAGTGCTGAAACAAAGGTATTGGTTTAGCACTCCAAGTTAAAGTTAGTCCAAAAGTCTTGTACTGGTATTGTACTTTGTTGAGGAATCTAAAGAGAAGTTTTGGCTGGGTTTTCTACCCCAAGAGGGTTTCCCAGGGTAATATTGTGTTCTCTCTGTGATTGTCTTAATTTCAGTGATCATTACTTATGTAGGTGTATGCTTATGACTGATATATGCTGCAAATTTTTAAAAAATTCATACATACGTCTAGTTTTTCAACATGGTATCAGAGCTTCCCTGAAGGAAGCCATTTCTGCAGAGAGTTATTAGATTTGTGAAGGAGGTTATGGTATTTTAGTTTTGAAGGAAGTCAAAATCAAAGACAAGATGTTCTCAAGCAGTAAGCACTAAGCATGATGAGAAACTCGAGGGACCTGATAACTACAGAGCATGGAAGTACAGAATATCCCTTGTGCTGGAATAAAATGACTTATTAGATTATGTTAGAGAAGAGGTTGTAGAACGTGAGGATGAAGAAGCTAAAGTCGAGTACAAGAAGAATCTGGTAAGGGCAAAAATAATAATTGCAGATTCTATAAAAGATCATCTTGTTCCTCATATATCATTCTTGAAGACTCCCAAGGAGATGTTCGATGCTCTATCTCGCTTATATGAAGGAAGGAACGTAAACAAGAATATGACTTTGAGGACTCAACTCAAAAATGCAAAGATGTGGAAGTTTGAATCTATTCATGCCTTCTTTACAAGAATTTCTCAAATTAATGAACAAATTGTAGCTATTGGTGACTCAGTTGAAGAAGCTGAGATAGTAATGACTATTCTCAATGGACTTCCGAAGTCATGGGACTCTTTCATAAGAGGTATCCGTTCAAGAAGAAAGTTAATAAAGTTCAGTAGGCCGTGGGAAGAGTGTGCCCAAGAAGAAGCAAGATTGGGAGCAAGAGAAGAAAAACTAAGTGATTATGAGGACCAAGCTCTTGCAGCCTAGTTCAGAAAATGAAAGAAAAAGAAGGAAAACCATCCTCCAAAGAAGAAGTTTCAAAAATTTGATAAAGGTAAGAGAGACTATTCTAAACTCAAATGTTACTGTTGTGAAAAGTTGGGACATCTTGCTAGAGATTGTCCTCTCATAAAAGAGGTCAAAGAAAGGAAGAAAAACAAGAGACATCATGCTCATATTGTTGAAGATGATGAACCTCCTTCAAGAGAGAAAAAGAAGAAGATTCAGATGAAGAGTATGTGTTGGTAGCAACTCTTACAAATTCAATAAATTATGGTGATGAAACCTGGCTGGTGGATAGTGGTGTCTCCAGGCACATGACTGGTTTTAAAGACTCTCTTTCAAGTCTGACCACAAAAGATTCTCCTCATCATGTAAGATTGGGTGATAACTCTTCCTATCCTATTAAGGGCATTGGGAATGCTTTTTACAACTTAGATTTAGGAAAACATTTGAAAATGGAAAATGTCTTATATGTACCTGGTTTGCAAAAGAACCTCCTATCTATTTTAGAATTGGAAGAGAAAGGATTCATAGTAGCTTTTGTCGATGGCCAAGTTCTTATGTGGTCGAGAGGTAAGAATATTGATGATACTGTTATGATTGGTATTCATGAAGATGGATTGTACAAGTTAAAAGGAAAGACAAATCAAGCCTTAGTCCACAGTACTACTATAAATCCATGTGAACTTTGGCATAGAAGGTTTGCTCATATTCACTATAAAGCCGTACCAATTGTCAACAAGATGGTGAAGGCCTTCCAGAGATTCAAGTGTTCCATGATGGAGTGTGCAAAGGTTGTGCGCAAGGAAAGAACGTGAAAAAGCCTTTTCCAAGCAGTGATAGTAAAGCAAAAGGAGTTCTGGATCTAATTCATTCAGATGTATGTGGACCTATGTCAGCTACTTCACTCAGTGGGTATGTTTACTATGTTTCGTTCATTGATGATTTTTCTCGCAAAACTTGGATTCATTTCTTAAAGAATAAAAATGAAGTGTTTGGTAAGTTTAAAGAATTTAAAGCTCTTGATGAAAATCTTTCTGAGAAAAATATAAAGATTTTAAGATCCGATAATGGAGGAGAATTCACATCGGGTGAATTCAAGGCATTTTGTAAAGAAGCTAGGATTAAGAGGGAGCTTTCTACTCCTTACAATCCTCAGCAAAATGATGTTGCGGAAAGAAAGAACCAATCAATTATGGAAGTAGTTAAAGTCATGATTCATGATCAGGACTTATCAATGTACCTTTGGGCAGAAGCAACAAGGATTGTTCTATATGTACAAAATAGAAGTCCTCATAAAGTACTTCAAAATAAAACTCCAGAAGAAGTGTTTTTAGGTGAAGTTCCATATGTCAGTCATCTAAGGATATTTGGTTGTCCTGTGTATATACATATTCCCAAGGACAAAAGGACAAAGTTGGATCCTTCAGGTAAGAAGGATATTTTTGTTGGTACAACGAGATATCAAAGGCATATAGAGTATATGCCCCTGGATACAAAAAGATTGAGATCAACCGAGATCAACGTTGAAAAAGTCGGACTCGACAAAAAGTCGGCAAGGGTCCCGAAAACAATTTCTCGGCAACATCGGCGAAAAAATCGGGAAAAGTCGGAAAAAGTCGGCAAACATTAAAAAATACAAAATACATTCATTTTTTTTCAGAATTTTAAACATACAACGTAACAATAACATCAGATAAACACATTGGAACATAAATATGAAGAAATCACTAATATATAGATGCAGTGGATGCAAATAACTCGGAGTGGTTTGATTTCAATGACTCGGAGTGGTTTGATTTCAATGACTCGGACTGTTAAAAAATACATAAAATTTTACAATTTTAATGAAAAAAATATATATTAAAGATTCCAAGCTATGATTCCAAACCATTAGAGACAAAATATTATCATAATGGCACCAAGCGCAATACATATCTAAATCAAAATTGAAAAAACATAATCATCAAAATCATTGTCTATGTCGAGATCATATTTATCAATAGCACCAATCTAGGCTCTAGACATTGCCTCTGCCTCCAATCTCGAAGTTGATCCTCCAAGGACATCAATTAACACCCTACAATTTTGTTCAAACTTCTTAATCCAAGCGTTAAAATAAGGTAGAAAGAGCTTCCCATGCTTAATAAGTGATTTTGCTTGACTGAAGGGTACATTTTTTTATTAAGGTCATGACAGTGGAATTCAAACAACTTTAACAATCAGGCATCGACACCACCAACATCAAGGTACATAGAGAGTTTGATGTACTTCATTAAATTCCAATCCCTTACCCACATACATGATAGAATCCACTGAAAACGTTGGAATCCTGAAATCCTGAAAACCATTAAGTCTGTTGAATTCTAAATGGGATCTAAAATCCTACTTTTTGCATATGAAGTCTGATGAGGTTGGAACCACTCTCAAACATCCTGAAACAATTAATGGTAATGTTAAAAATTTAAGTAAAAGGATGGAAAATGAAAGATAAAGAGAATGTCACTTTTACTTTAAGAATTTAACATTACCATTTAGTATTGTTGCCATCAATGTTACATGTACAAAACTCATCAAATTTACCATTTAGTATTGTTGCCATCAATGTTACATGTACAAAACTCATCAAATTTATAAAAAAAAAACCCGAGTTTTTAAAACTGTGAAAAAGCCTTGGCGATTTTTTCCATAAACTCGCGATTTTTTCGAAAAAAGCACCGATTTTTTGAAAAAGTCGGAAGTCGCCGATTTTTTAAAAAATCGCGATTTTTGCGAGCCGATTTTTCGGCAAGGGTTACACCTCGCGACTTTTACAAAAAGTCGCGATTTTTCGGCGACTTTTTCAACGCTGACCGAGATGTTATCTTTGATGAAGATGCAACTTTCTACAAATAAAAAAGAAATCATTTCAATAAAATAAATGATGAGGAACATGCAGCTCCAAGAGTATCAGAAACAGAAAAAGAAGAGCATGTACCTAAGAATCATGATATGATGGAGCCTCAGAAACTTACTGATTCACCCACAAAAGTAATTACGTATCAAAGAAAACCAGGTTGGGCACGTGAACTCATTCAAGATGCAGAAAAGTATGGTGCCCCAAATAAGACTTTCAGAGAAAGCAAAAGACCTTGATTTTATTCCAACTATGTTGCACTTGTGTCTAACATCATTGATGCAGAACGTTCCAGCTATGAAGAAGTTGATGAGAAGAAGGTGTGGCAGGATGCCATGATTGAAGAATATCAATCAATCATGAAAAATGATGTTTGGGACATAGTTCTGAACTGAAAGAAAAATTTGTAGTAAAATCTAAATGGTCATTCAAAATCAAGCGTGCTGCGGATGACAGTATTGAGAAATACAAAGCAAGGTTTGTGGCTCGTGGGTTCTCCCAGAAAGAGTGAGTAGATTACGAAGAAACCTTTGCTCCCATAGCAAGATACACTTCCATTAGAGCTACTTTGGCTATAGCTGCAAAGATGGGATGGAAACTACATCAGATGGATGTAAAAACTGCTTTTCTAAATGGTGTGATAGAAGAGGAAGTGTATGTGGAACAACCCCAAGGATTTGGGACACATGATAAACATACACGTGTGCAAATTAAAGAAATCCTTGTATGGCTTGAAGCAAGCACCCAGGACATGGCATGGAAGAATTGATAGTTTTTTGATGAGCTTGGGCTTTATTAAAAGTAAAGTAGACTCCAATCTTTACTATAATATTGAGGATGATGGCCAGATGATTTTACTATTATATGTGGATGACCTATGTCTAACAGGAAATGAAAAGCTCATCACTGATTGCAAGAAGAAGCTTGCTTCAGAATTCAAAATGAAAGATTTGGGTCAGATGCACTATTTTCTAGGTCTGGAAGTGTGGCAGAATCTAGGTGAGATTTGTCTCAGTCAAGGAAAATATGCTGTGGAAATTCTAAAAAGATTTGGAATGATGGATTGTAAATCCATGACAACACCTATGACGACAAATCCAAAGTTATTATGTGATACTTCATCAGAGATAGTGGATGCCACCTTGTATAGACAAATAATTGGATCTTTGATGTATTTGACGAATACAAGGCCAAACATATGTTTTGCTGTGAATACTTTAAGTCAGTATATGGTTGAACCCAAACATGTTCATTTGATCGCAACAAAACATGTGATGAAATACTTGAAAGGTACCATTGAATATGGTATCAAGTATGGTGTAGATTGTGAGTTTAACCTGCAAGGATACTTTGATTCAGATTGGGCTGGTAATGTCACAGATCGTAAGAGTACATCAGGCTGTTGTTTTAGTCTGGGATCAGGAATGATCTCATGGTTTAGCAGGAAGCAAACCGGTGTTGCGCTCGCAAAATATATGGCAACATGTTTAACATGTACTGAAGCTGTATGGATTCAAAAATTGCTTTCAGGATTATTTGACCTTGAGTCAGATGCTACTAGTATCTAATGTGACAATCATAGTTGCATAAAGTTGTCAGTGAACCTGGTGTTTCATGACAAATCAAAGCATATTGAATCAAGTATCATTTTATCCACGATATGGTAGAAAAAGGAGCAGTGAAGCTTCTTTATGTGGCTACAACTGAACAGGTCGCATATATGTTAACCAAACCTCTGTCAAAGGTGAAGTTTGAGTACTTCAGAGACAAGCTTGGACTGGTCCCTCGTAAGAGGGAGTAAGGAGCTGCATATAGGATTTTGGTGACAATAGCAGGGCAAATCATTTATAGGTAGGATGTGGGCTTTTCTATTATTATCCAGTATGAAAAAGGACTGGCTCTAAGACTACTCATCCAGTATGAAAATGGATTGGCATTGAGTAAGACAGTTCTTGGTGAACTGTATAGCTTCCTCTAGCTTATGACTAGTAGGACAGTTCTTGGTGAACTGCACAAATAGTTCTTGGTGAATTGAGTGAATAAAATTCCTATAAAGATAGTAGTGTGCCCACTAGAAATGCTACTGATTCCATATTGCTAGCCATGGATACAAAACTTCTCTCGATGAATCAACTAGTCAATAGAGTAAAGACAAGTGGATGTAACAGGTGCTACTGGAAAACATACCTTCCTTGCTAAGAGGGAGTGTTGAAATATATAGCTTTGGAAGCTATTTTTTTGATGTAATTAAACTATGTACATACATTTTTTTTGATGTCAAGTGTTAACTTTATGACCAAGTGTCAATAGCTTATGCCAAGTGTCAAAAAGCTCATGCCAAGTGTCAAACTCATGCCAAGTGTCAAAGGGCTGCTTAGAGGCCAGCTTAGGGCGGTCCCTAGGGGGGCTGCTTAGGGTAGTCCTGGGGGGCTGCTTAGGGTGGTCTTGGGGGGCTGCTTAGGGCATCCAAGCCCAAGTATAAAAAAAGGTTGACCCCTATCATTTGAACACACATTTTTTTGAAAAGACTTATGCTGTCATAAGGGTGCCAATCATCTAGTATATTCTGCTGATACATGACTACTATATCAGGTTGTTACTGCTGTTACCGACTGCTACAGGGATGGAGATAAGGCTGCTATAGTGTCTACCATAAGTCTGCTACAACAAGAGGTCATCATAGTCAATTTTGGTATCATTATCAGACTGTTACTGCAAGTTTGTTATCAACTGTTAGTAAAGTTTGTAAGTGCTGAAACGGAGGTATTGTTTCAGCACTCTAAGTTAAAGTTGTCAGTCCAAAAGTCTTGTACTGGTATTGTACTTTGTTGAGGAATCTAAAGAGAAGTTTTGGCTGGGTTTTCTACCCCAAGAGGGTTTCCCAGGGTAAACTTGTGTTCTCTCTGTGATTGTGTTACTTTCAATGATCCTTACTTATGTAGGTGTATGCTTATGACTGATATATGCTGCAAAATTTTTAAAAATTCATATATACATCTAGTTTTTAAACAACTTAACTTTCAGAGCTTCCTGCTCCTCATCCTTTGCCATTGGTAATGGCTCATTAGACTTACTGAATGCAACGTCTTCCTTCAACTTTACATCCTTGCTTACATTTGTCTTTCTCTTCCTTGGAATATAGATCTTGTAAGCCTTTGAATTTTCACTGTAGCCAACAAACAGATCCTTCCTGTTGGAGGGCTCCAACTTGGTCCTCTTCTCCACTAATATATGGATGTAAATTGGACAACCAAAGATGTGGAAATGACTCACCTCCGACTTCACACCAGTGAATGCCTCCTTTGGTGTCTTGTCCCCCAAAACCTTGTGAGGACACTTGTTCTGGATGTTAGACTGTTGCATGGCATGCTTCTGCCCATGAAGCATTGGCAAATCCTGGTCATGAATCATGGCCTTAGTAGCCCCTATGATGGATCGATTATTTCGCTTTGCAACCCCATTTTGTTGTGGGTTGTACTAAACAATGAACCCCCTCTCGATTCCTGCATCCTTACAAAAATCATCAAAATCATTGGAGGTATACTCACCCCCTTTATCCGATCTCAAAACTTTGATCTTCTTCCTTGTCTGGTTCTCCACAAGAGCTTTGAACTCATGAAACCTGCTGAAGGCTTCATCTTTGGTCTTCAAGAAGTAGATCCATGTTTTGCGAGAGAAGTCATTAATGAAGGAAACATAGTACATGCTTCATGTGATTGATGCTACTGACATTGGTCCACACACATCCGAATGCACTAGATCTAGGATCCCCTTAGATTTGTGCTCATTGCTTGGCAAAGTAGCCTTGACATGCTTGCCAAGTGTGCACACTTAGCACACACCTTGCAACTCATTGCTGAACTTAGGAAGATCTGTGACAATCTCCCTCAGAATGACAATGCTTGCTGATGCAAGTGCCCCATCCTCTTGTGCCATAACTCGTACAAGTTGTCTGTGTCTTAAATTGGGGCTCGAATAGGTTCACACTGTAACTAGTACAGATTGCCTTCCCTAACGCCGATCACCTGAGTTCATATCGGGCTAGACGCCTTCAATCTTATGAGGACTTATTGGTTCCTGAACTCTGCTACATAGCCCTTATCTTCCATGATCGAAACTAAAAGCAGATTCTTCCTGAGACTTTGAACAAATAACACATCATTCAAGTCTAAAGAGTTACTTGATTGGAGTTGGAAAGGAATGGTAGTTATTAATTTGAAAAGTTTGCCTTAGTGCTTTGAGCATTTTGTTGAGACATTAAATATTACTCTTGAATCCACTTTATTTTTGATAAAATGCATCCTTTAACTGTTGATATACATGATAGATGTCCATGATATTTTATTCAAAAAAGGTGGGTTGCTTAAGCAACCACCACAAGCAAATCAAAATTAGGTGCGTTTAGAACTAAAGTTGTCCATCACCAAAACAATGCAGGAAGGTCTTTGATAAGTGAAACAAATGGAGAGTTAAGGAGTGTTGGATTTGGTCCATTTTGATCTTTGTGGGCCTATGAAGACAACGTTTGTCTCTAGTGCAAGGCACTTTCTTATTTCCATTGATGATTTTTCGAGAAATATGTGGGTGTACGTTTTAAAGAAGTTTGTTAAGTTTTTGGAGTTCAAAACTTTTAAGACGGTACTGGAGAATGAATTGGTTAGAAGAATTAAAGTCCTATGGTCAGATAATGGGAGGGAATTTTTATCAAATGAGTTTTTTTATTTTTGCAAGAGAGAAGGGGTTCATATACACCTCAATAGAATGGGTTGGTTGAAAGAAGGAACGAGGCAATGTTGGAGATGGCCAAGTGTATTTGTAGGGCAAGGGAATTCCAAACAAGTATTGTTCTGAAGCAATGTGTACTGCTGTTTATTTAGTAAACACAAGTCCTACAAAGGCAAGTGCACAACATTATAGCTAAATAGGTTTGGTCCAATAGTAAACCTCAGGTTAAGTCACCTACTAAGGATTTTTGGTTTTTCTGCTTATATTTTAATTCTAGAAGGAAAGAGAAATAAATTGGACCCAAAATGTAGGAAATAGTTGTATGTTAGCTATAGTGATCTATCCAAGGCCTATAGGTTGATGTACATTGTTACTAATGAGATATCATTGTAGTTGTGTACTCTTGTTTGTTTGGGATCCAAAAAATGAGGTTATTTGTTGGTTTAAGGTTGAAAAATCAGCTGAGTTGCAAGGAAAAAAGTTGCAAGACGAAGGGCATGCATCCATAGTTGATACACATGAAGCACATGGGGAGAAAAAAGACGAAATTGCACTAGGAGTAGGTGATGTGGCAAATTTGACCAATAGAATAACAAAATGTATACCAAAGGGGTATTACACTACATTAGACGATGTGAGTGAGGGATGAGCTTCCACAACCCAAAGAAGAATGGCTAAGTGGAAGGCCAATAAGGAAAAGCTAGCAAGTTGTTGAGCATGCAGATTATGCTTAACAGTTTTGAATTCACCCTTTTTTTTAATCTTATTTGGTTAACAAAGTTATCTTTAGAATTCAGGAAGAGCGACATTATTCACAAAAATATCACTTGATGAAGCAATGGGGGCCATAAGGAAGCTTACAAATCTTGAGATAACCAAGCTGGTAGAAGTGTATCTTAGGTCTACTTTCTTTAGTTTCCCGGGGGATTTCTATGAGCAAACTAGTGGACTTGTTGTGGAATCTCCTCTTTCCTCTTTCACCCATAGTGGTAAACATCTTCATGACATCCTTTGAATCAAATGCCATTGACACTTATCCTCTTTAGCCAAAGATGTGGAAAAGGTTTGTGGATGGTACTAATGTTATATGGCCGCATGGTAAACATGAATTGGATAAGTTTTTCAACATCTGAATAGCCATTCTTAGCATTGCTAGTTCATTATGAAGAATGAGGAGGATAACATTGTAACAACATATCATTCCTTGACATGAGGATGACAAAGAAGCATGATGGGACCTTATCCCATCGGGTGTTTAGAAAAGCCACCCACATTGAACAATATCTCCATGTTGACTCCTGTTACCGGGCAAACTAGCAGGGGTAGCGCCCGGTAAGCACATGCACAGACTTGTGACCCAATGTCACCTCGATCACAAATCTTTAACTTCTTCGGAGTGTCTTGACCTCCAAGGGGAGAGCCCTTATAGAACACCTGTAAACACCTAGCCACCAAACTCTAGATCTTCCTAAGCAAATGTATCAGTCACCAGTGCCTTTAGGGAGTCAAATAGAGAATGAAGAAATACAAATGTCATGAGTGTTATCAAACCAAGATAAGCATACTGTCAATAGAAAAACCTTATTCATGCAACAGTTATCATGGACAGGTGATCATTCATCTAGTAAATAAATAAAGTATGTGCACCTCTGTAACAAAAGTAATCAAGGTAATTTCAACAGTAATAAGCAATGTAGTACTGTGATCAGCAGTATATATAGGCAAAGATTTCATCCACTATTATCAAACAAATATGTGGTTCAAACAGTAATTAGCATCCTAAGATAGTTGCTAAACCAAACTCAATCAAAGAGTAATCCTGCTAGCAAATGTAAACACTGTAACTTTATAGATCAAGTCTGATTTGCAAGTCCCGTAGCATGTATACAGTAGCTAAATACAGTATTACATCAGCATCAAGTGACAGTATATCAGTATGACAGTAGTGACATTAATAGCAGCACTTTTATAGCATTTAACATCAGATTTTTGCATTAATTAGTTCCATCATTCATAACCAATAGAAATGGTATCCAAGATTCCAAATAAGGCATTAATTCATTGATTGATTGTGCAAATTGACCCCTGTTTAGAATTTTTGCAGGTCTGATATACAACTTCCTGTAGCATAAAATACAGTCCTGTTGCCAATCTCCATTAAACAACCGTTTAGGTAATCCTTTTCTGACTTTTTATCTCTTTCTGCTGTTTTGTATTGTGGCAGGTTTTAGGCTGCTACAAAGGTTACAGGCTGCCTTAATAGCAGACCTGGGATGAAGTGTAAAAAAGGTTGGAAAAGAGGGGGTAAGGGATGAAAGGGTGTAGGAATGGCAGCCAAGGATGAAGGGAGAAATAAGGGTAGGGTTTAGGTTTTTTAGATTTTTACTGTTTTTAGGATTTTAAGGCTTTCACAAATTTCACCCTAGGGTTTTTTAGGGGTAAATAGGCAAGCCAAATTTATGGAAGAGGGCCGAAATTTTAGGGAGACCAAAAAAATGATTTTTTTTTATGGTTTCAGACATAAAATTGCAGTCCTAATTCTAACCCTAATTCTACTATGAAAATGCAAAATTACACATGAAAATGCAAGCAAATTTGATAAATTTTGATAAAACAAGGGTTTTGATGGATGTAACCCTAAACCCTAGGCCTAGAAGAGAGGTGACCAGCCTCCCTTTTGGACTGATTTTCTCCTTGACTCTAAACTAGGGCTTTCTACAACAACCTCAAGGGTTCGTTGTGGGACCTTAATCTAGGGAAAATTTGGAGATCCAATGCCAAACTAGGGAAAACCTCCTCTCGGGAGCGTTTTCCACCATGTAAGGTTGATAGAAGGCAGACAAGAGGACCAAAATCAGAAAAAATGCAGCTCTATGGCCACCATTCAATCATCAATGGAGCAAAACTTACCTACTTTCACCAAGAAAGACAAAACAAGACTTACTTGAGCTTTGTGTTATTCCAACAATTCATAGCATCCACCATGCATTAGTTAAAACCCTAGAGAAAACATCCAAATTCATCCACAAGCCAAAGAAGAGAACCATCCAAGAGGTGCGCATCACTTCCAACAAGCCTATCTTGGGTAAAAGAGCAACATAATGTAATTTAGCCCTTGTGTTATGATTTACAAATGAAGTGAGGAGGCTTATTTATAGTCTTCTCAACTCACTTTTACAAAATAACGAGGCCGATAGGCCAATAAAATGTCAATGTAAAAATATAACATGAAATAACATAAAATAATATAATCTATGGGTAACTTGGGGCATTTTCCCCATAGTCATAAAAAACTGCTAAAAATAGCTAAAACTAAACAGAAGGCTTCACTCGGAAAGGTGGAGTGAGCAGGGGGGGATCGTCATGCCCCATCTAACCCCAACAGTGCTGAAAAACCCTCAACGTCCCCTCTCTACAAGCCTGTGGGCCTGGTAGCTAAGGATGACGTCATCATTGAGAAGGCACCAAGGAGAGAGGGCGCTTTGCTGAAAAGGGGCTAGGATGGGTGCATAGGGTGACTGGAAGAGGAGGTAAATGCCTCTGAGCTAAAACATTGTCACCTGTGTGGAGAACAAGTAGGGGTCATGTGACCTAGTGACCTGCCCCTAGGAGCCCCGGACACCAACCTCAGGGCTACAAGCCCATAGTACTCCTAAAGGAAGAATCAAGGGGTCTGACCATAACCACCTCTCAGAAAGTGCATATATTACCCCCATCATGGCCCTGAATAAAAAAAAGCGACCCCCCTCCTTGTGTAAACATCTGAACGTGAGTAGGTACTGGTACAACGTAACAACTTCCATCATCATCTTGTCCAAAAACTAGCCCCATTAGTACCCTAGCCACAAGGGCGCTTAGAATCTATGACAATGATCACCTCAATCAAGAGTGAGAACACCTTTTTTGAGTGTTCAAGAAGAATGGATATAAAGAAACCCAAACTAGAAAGATCATCCATAAAATTGGTTCAAGAATGCGGACTAGGAATAGGGATGGTGAAGAAGCTTCTAAAATAGTCCTTCCTTTCATCCAAGGGGTTACTGATAGGATAGCCAGAATTCTTAGGAAGAATATTCAAACCTCCCAACCCTATTAAAGGTATGATGAATCTGTTAAGGACCCTATTGATCCTCATCTATATAAAGGCGTTTATGAAATCCCGTGCTTCTGTGGGAAATCATATATTAGAGAAACTGGTTGTTCGTTCCCATTAAGGATTAAAGAACACAAACTTCACATAATGCTTGGTTGGTTTCACTCATCTACTCTAGTCGAGCATTTCAATAATACTAGGCACCAATTATGCTTGAGAATACCAAGGTTCTTGTTAGAGAAGAAAACTACTCTAAACGTAAGTTTAGGGAGGTGATTGAGATTGTCAAGCACCCCCATAATCTCAACAGAGATAATGGTTGGGAAGTGAGTAGTAGTTGGATCCCCTTCTCTAGAGAGCTAACATTGCCATAGGAAATTATAGGATTAATAATAATGACATCATTAATTTATGCTAGATCCTTCGCCTCATGTCCTTTTTGCTCCCTTGGTTTTAGTGCTCTTAGTTCTTTTTGGTTCTCTTCTCTTTGATTAGCCCTCTTATTCTCTTAATCCTTTTCCTCCCTTCTTGTTCTCTTTCCTCTTGTGTTTCTTATGTCGTTATCATGGATCCTCTCCTAGTTTTTAATCTTTCATTCCTCTCTCTTTCCTCCTTTTCTTTTGTCCCACCTTCCTCTCGGTGCTCTTTGTACAGAATCCTCCCCATAATTTTTTCATTGCTTGATTTCATTCATCTTGTTTGGGTTTCTTCTTTTTTTATTATCGTTTGTTTTCCTTGTCTTTTCCTTTCTGAATTTTTGTTTTGAATTTCTTTGTTTGACTGTTTGGGCCCTTGTATCTCATGTCCCCTCCCCCCTTCTCATCTCTTTCCTTTAGCATTTCTTATTATTTTTTAGGTTTTTTTTTTTCATTTTAAATCTTCATTTGACCTAACTAGCAGTGCTCTTTTAAAAAAATTTCTTACTTTATCTTTGTTGTTCACCTTTTAAATTATGTTTTACTTCTACAAAAGTCCTCTCCTTTTGGGCCAACGCTTAGTTGGTTTGATGCATTCGTTGTCGCATTGCAGAATGTAATAATTATGGTTTCAAGATCAGC
The DNA here is from genome assembly GCA_027924585.1 of Larix kaempferi. Classification (NCBI taxonomy): domain Eukaryota; kingdom Viridiplantae; phylum Streptophyta; class Pinopsida; order Pinales; family Pinaceae; genus Larix; species Larix kaempferi. The sequence continues at coordinate 16,768,030 of BSBM01000619.1, read as the reverse complement.
TCTTATCTTCTTGACTTCTTATTATCTTGATGATGAACCTAGTTGTTGGTTTGAAACATTGATTGTCCAAACGTGTTGGTGTTGATGATACAATTTATTTTTTAGGGGGTCTCTTTATCCTTTTGAGAGGACACTTTATGCCTCAATATTGGGAATGTGTTGAATGAAACGTACACGATGCATTATGCTCACCAACGTATGTGACATGTAACACACATATACATAGAATGCACATATGTACACTAATGGCATCTATATGTGCACTAATTATCTCATACCTTATACTGAGTATACATGAGAGATTAAGTTGCTCATATTACATTATCACTCCATTTTGTTTTGAAAAACACATTATATATTTACATAAAAGTATTTACAAACAACAAATCGAAAATGTAGAAGGGCATATACAATGGAACTTATATCCTCTTCCTCAAGATTACTAATGCAAAAATACAATTTGAATAAGCTATTGCATCTAAGGTTTTTGCATCTTTTATTAGTGGGGCACCTTTGGGCAACAATGGGTGACTTATCTCATCATGCTACATGAAGCAAAAGGTAGGCAAAGCATTGACCTCATTCTCAAAAACATACCTACACCTGATCTTCCAAAGGGTAAATAGAGTAGAAACTCTCAAGCACTACCAAATCCCAATAAAAGAGGATTGAACTAGATAGCTATAATTACCAAATAAGGCTGCTCGCTAGTGAATCCTTCCTTGAAGGAGAACAAATCACTGATCCTAGATGTACTTCCAACAACTCTTGGTACATTGATAATCAAAGAAGATATGCCTCACCATCTTAGAACGTTGGCAAACATGGCATAGACCATCAAAATGCTCACTCTTTGCTCACCTGGCCTTAGAGTGGATACCTTGATACATGACAAGCCATGCAAAGACTCCTAGTTTATAGGAAATCTAAATGAGCCAGATACTATGTAGTTTGCACACACACTATCTTTCGGATAAATTGAACTTTAAAACCTGCCTCTCATTGAGAAAAAGAGCTAACACATGCACCATTGATGCAACATTGAATGGATTCTCTGTGAATCATACTACTATAGACATTGACCAAAGCTCCACCCCCAATCACTCCAATAGGGTCCCAACATTGCAATGTTCATTTTGTATGCACCCTCCTTGGGGAATAGCCCAATAAGCTCCATAATAGATGGTATGTATACAAGTCATACCTATGTGCCAAGGTATGCTAGTCTTCCTAGGAACATGCTACTATAACCCTCAAATCTTGCCAAAAAAAGCACTTACTCAAATAGGGAGCTTGGAAGTACGACAACTCTGTAATACAAGTATCGTGAGATCTCCATCTCCAAATAGGGTGTCTTGCCAAATCTTAACCCACCCTATTGCCCTTTGAATTCCACCTAACCAAGTCCAAGGTTGACTTCTACATTGTCCAAATACTCTTGAAGATAATGGAACTAAGGACTTGGAACAGGTGGGAGAAAGAGAGAATATCACAAATTAAAAACCCCCTAAACCTTGCCAACGTGCTAAGATGTCATCAACTGATGCCCAACTAAAACCAAGTAGTCCCCTCTTTGCACCAAACCACCCACTTGGTGGCAAGAATGCTTCCTTGAGTAGCAACATTAATCAGTCCTAGCCCTCCCTTATCCTTGGGTATGATGCACACATCCTAAGGGACTACAGGAAGACCCCTCTCCCCACCACAAGCAGGACCTCAAGATTTGCTCTAGACATTGAAAATGAGCTAGACCCGACAACCAACATGACACATAATAAATGTGGGGCATGAAGAATCCACTCAACCATTGTTAACTTCTCATCAAACTACAAGTCCTTATGATGCCAGACATGAAACTTACTTTGAAGCTCCTAAAGACATTGATCCCACATAGCCACTGTGGATGCCTTGGTTGTATTAAGGAGCGGGTATGGGGCATCTTGCTTCTTGATGGTTAATAATCACTTTGTTGATGACTCTCTCCTCTTTGTACATCATCACTTCTATTACATATACATAACTACGTTACCCATATTAATGCCTTGTAGGGTCATTTGCCCTCTCCCCTAAAATTGAGCATTCTCACACAAGCCTTTGAGATCTCTTGAGTGCTCTTAGGTGCTATTGCATTATCGTCTTTGAAGGTGTTAGAAATTGTGTTGGTGGCAGGATAATTTTTTTCTATACCTATAGGACTACTTTGGAATGGATGTCAAGATGTGTTCATTCTCAACACTCCCATTAATGTGCACTCTCTTTCTAGCACTCACACATCACTCTCTTTATGCACATGGAACTCGAAACTCAACACAAGGACTCAAAACTCATCACGAAAGGTATATTTCACCACATGAAATATCTCTTTTTCCTTTTTCATTATATATATATATGTATGTATGTATGTATGTATGCATGCATGTATGTTTAACAAGCAACATCTCATCCCACTCTCAAGCACTTAAGCGAGAATGAGATTATTGGTATTTTGCAAATGCCAGTTAACTCATGAAGGGAAAACATGTCACAAAGCAGGATTTGAACTCAAGTGGGGAGGATAGCAATTTCTCTTCTTAGCCTTGTAGGGAAACCTATTGGATGCTTCCCCACATTTGTGGATGTCATCCCTAGTAAACCTATTGGCGTAGACTAGTGTGCCTAACCGAGGGGGATTCGAATTGGGGACTTGCTCGCTCAAAACTAGCCAAATGCTCAACAACATTAGTGACAACCGGTTGAGCTAACCCCTTGGGCTAAAAATATTTTAAGGACATAGGGGTGGACTTTGATCTAGTTATGTGTGCACGGGTTACAAGATCTTCTAATATCATCCCTCTAGGTGCAACCACACATTCGATCATTATGTCGAGGTGACCTCATGGTTCTTATTATATCTATCTATATATCTATATATAGCGTACACATATTATACAAATTTGTGTGTTTCCCCCTTCATGCAACCCATATAGCATTGCACTTGTGTGGGACCATTGCACCTCCTTAGAGGGCTCTCGCATTGCTCACGCCTCTAGGAATTCTTGGGTGTTTAGAGAACCTTTCCACCCTCTTTCTTTCTTAGGAAAAATTGCATAACTTCTTTTCAGAATTTCAACACTTCTTTTTTACAATTTCTCTATCTTTTGTTTGTGATTTATACGTTGGATCATTTGTGGCATACCTCACTTTGTCTCTTGGTTTAGGGGGTAGTCACAACATTTGAACGAAATGACACTGTACATTCTCCTCCTTGCTAGCGTTATCATTCTTGGATTTCACCTTGTTCACATCTCGGAGTAGTATAGGGTCAATATGAATTTTATCATGGTCTAGATTCCTACTACTAAGCCTTTAAGAATTTTCTATTGCACATCCTTCTTCCTTTGGACCTTGTAAATTTTTGGGTCTTGTAATTTGTTTGATGAATTCTCCTCGAGTTAGTGTTGTTGCAACTATCAACCATATTATTTTTGGCACCTAGCTTGTGGGTGGTCCAATAGTTCCCCATATTAATCAAACCATCTTAATAGAAGGATCCTTTGGTTATCTCGTTCTCCCATTCTTAGTACCCATTCTTAGTACTTTTTTCACAAAGTGAACTCTACTACTTAAATTTCCTCTCCTTGTTTGTTGGTTGGTTTGTATGCTCTCTTTGATGGTATTTGGACCTTAATTCTCTCAACATATCACCTAATAAATTGGACCAAGGATTGTCTTGATTGTAGATATTGTTTCCTCGACCTCCTTAGTGGCTAGGGCTTTGAAAATAACTTTTGTGGGTCTATTCCTCGATTAATCCATGTAACTGAGTGTGCAACTAAATGTCTTTCATATGGCAAGCATCTTCCACCTGTAGTAAATGGTAAAGTTTTGTTGCTCAAGATTACTTGTTCTCATCATAAGGGGTCCATTGGAGGTTCTCCATGGCCCCCTCTAATTCATTACACACAACATAATTGTGGTCTTGACGGATTTTGGTAGTTTTCCATCCATACCCTCTCAAAAGGCCCATGGTTTTGGAAATGGTGTCGTCCCACTAGGTAACCCAACCATAGTCACCACGTGATCGAGGGACAAGGTTCTACACTGTACTAATGCATGTTAGGCAACTTGGGATTTTGATATGCGAAACATTCAAGATATAGCAGGTTTGTGCCATATGCATTCTTTCACCCCCTAGGAGATAGAAAACCCAAGGGGTTGGTGGTTAGACAAAGTAGTGGTTGTTCCCTCAATGTTTATTGGGCTTCCTCCACCCGAGTCAAAGGAGGAGCTATGCTAAAAAAGGAGTTCCCTATCCAACCTTTGGTAAATCTGCTTAGGGCCTATTTGAAAATTGCTCCAGGTAAACAACACCTAACAACAACCTTTTCTCTGATTGTGGTTAGGGTAAAAAGAACCCATGGTAGGCTTTCAAAGCTAGCTAGGCTTCCTTTCTCCAACCAATAGGTGCATAAGGAGTGCATCTTTATACTCTTGAGATTCCACCATGTTGAAATCACCATAGATGAGCCACATGGTGTCAAGGAGGTCATTGGCCTTCCAAAATCAAAAGAACACACGCTCTCCTATGTTATTGGAAGCATAGATATTGGCCAGGTCGAGAAATCAGCCACAAAGAGTCCACACAAGTCTTTGAGTGGGGTTTGTACCCCATCACACAACATTGTTGTCTACCTGAGGAGAGACATATTGATCCCCCCTTTTCCTTTTGTGTCTTTTGAATAAAAAACCTTATCCCTTAGCCAAATCATTGAGAGGGCAATATGAAGTGGGATCCATGATTTCAACTTCTTGTAGACAAGGGATATTTGTCTGACCCAACGAAGTCAGTTGGTACACATTGTGCTTTTTGTTGGGGTCATTGAGGCCCTAGACATTCTAAGATATCACTTTCACCAATAACAAGTGTCTTGCATCTGTACCTTGTTATCTTCAAGGTCTTTGAGACTGCCAAAGGTGTCACATACATAAATATTTGCTTTGTCAGCTTAACACAGTTATTAGCATTGTGAGCATAATCATTTTCCTACAATTGTTGTAGTGGTGTTGGAGAGAGAGCTTGCTGGTCGTTGCCTCCCAAGTGTTGGGTACTAGAGGGCGACTTGGAGGCCACTAGGGTCGACTATTGACTAGGACCAATTATAGATGGGGCCTTGGTGGTCGATGACTTTGTGGTGGGGGCCTTTGCAGGTTGGTTCTTGGCCGAATTAGCATTTTTTCCTTTTTGCATGACTTCGATCCATGAGCCTTCACTCATTTTTGGAGCCTGCGAAGCTTGGTGGTGGGGGAGGTTGGGTTGTTGGGGGGGGGGGCTTTGGTCATTTTAGTTCTAGATTAGGAGATGAGTGGGCAGTCCCAAATTCAATGATCTTGGCTTTGGCATCTATTACCTCCCATTTTTGCATGGGTGGTCACTTGAAGACAGGGTCTAGGGAAGCGGATTCATTAGAGTGGAATGCATTGAATCCTGGTGGAATAGTGCCATGTGCAAGAGGTTACCATTCCTTGACTACTGTTGGAGCTTATGTTGTTCTGTTTGGGGGGGAAGGTGAGGCTAGAATTGTCAAAGAAGATTGCTTGAGCATATATGATGTCATGAAAAATAAATGGATCCTTCCTAAAGTTCAAGGGGATGCCCCATTACCATGTTCAAATCATGCAGCCACTTTGATGGATCCTGATTTAATTATTATTCAAGGTGGTCGCCATGGGTCACTGCGGTTAAGTGATACATAGGTTTTGCAGGTTCCTTGGTCCTCTGCTTATAGCATATCAAATTTATATTTGAAATGGCATGTTTTGGAGAAGACACGGACATCTGTCAATACATGGCAATCACTTGGGAAGAGCACTCTTAATGCTGAACCAGATTTTCCACATGGACGATCTGCCCATGGCTTGGTAGCAAGAGATCGTGCATTGTATTTGTTTGGAGGTTATGGTGGTCAAGGTCTGACCTTTAATGACATGTTCATCTTACGCAACCTCCCCAGTTTATTAGGTTTGGAGCAGATGAATTTGGATGGTCCTGTATCAAGTGATGCTCAGGCTCCTATCTGTATAAACAGATAATTCTGATAAAGAGTACGGACAGTGTTGGCATAGCACAAAGCGACAAAAAAAAAAAAAAAAAAAAACAACAAAGTTACCAGGGTCACAAATCTCTGTCAGGGTTGCAAGAAGTGGGAAACTTTGAAAATGGTGATGAAAAGTATATGGATGCTGTGCAAATTTGAAACCAAACAAAGTGATTGTAATAATAATGAAGATGAAGCAACATGTAAACAAATTCCTGAGAAAGCTGTGATAAAAGCTCCTAAACAGAAGACATAAACCGCGTTTTTGATGGAGTCGCCATGGTTGTAAACTGCGAATATCCGTGGATGATCGAAGAGAGTTATGGCTTACGGCTAAGTAAGAAATCTCTTTTTAGCAGCGAGTAAATGTGTGGTAGGTGGTCCCAGTCTGTGAAAGAATCAAAGGCCTGTCCACCTGTGGCATTTTTCACTACAGAGAAAGTATGAAGCCTCCTGATTGTCTCTAAATAAAGAATGAAAAGGAGCCTGGGTCATTTCCTTGCCGCTTCTCGAAATCCTGTTCAACAATCTTGCCGATTAGGAGAGCCACGGGTCATCAACGTTGATTAAACTTGGCATCCGATTGCAGACTTTCCTTCAAAAAACGCCAAAGATGGAGATCTCCTGTAGTAACAAATCAGAAAAAGTAAATCAAATGCCAAAACGTGGGTTTCAGTAGGATGACCAATCACGCTGGCACAGGATAGTTCGGGGGTCACCACTGCCACTTCACGCGGAAATCATCAATCAAGCCGAATTCGAGTTTTTCTTCCACGTGCATTTTCGCCATTTGACAGTCGGTGCTTTTAAAGCAATACAGAGACATTCGGATCTGTATTCTCGCCCATTAGACATCGACACGTTCTTTTTTCACCTCAAGTATAGACCCGTGATGGCTCCGGATTTATCGATTTTTGCAGTTGTTATCACCGCCATCTAGCAGTTATAGGAGCCGTCGAGCAGCATCAATTAAAAAAAAAAAAGTCGTGTTAAGCTACCATTCATTCCACGGGTCGCTTCCTTAAGGCTCGAAATTTGTTTGCACTTCAAAAATTCTGCCGATTAAGTGAGGTCACGGGTCATCAGTCGGTCGATTTGGTTTGGCCGCCGATTGCTCTGTTGATCATACCCAGCATTCGACAACTGCTCGGAGCTCCTTTTCATAAGATTAAACTCTGGATAAAAGTCGAATTTTTAAGCATCTTTTGTGACGTGGCAGCATGAGGCAATCGGTCAGTAGAAGGTATGAAGTTCGTGCATGCATAGGTGGCGGCCAGACTGATAGAGCTATCCTGTACGTGGCAAAGACTGTTTGAGAATTAATTTTTGGTATTTGAAGCTAACTCGAATTTCTCTTAGGGTATCTAGTTAAAATTCAAGTTGGCATGCTTAAACCCCTGTTTAAACCGGCAGCAGTAACTCCGAGTCTGGACTGAGTGTGTTTCTATGTTAAAGATGGCAGATTTACAGTTTGAAAGAATTCTTTGCTAAAGATATGACGATCTCTTTGGCTGTATAGGAGTTAAACTCCGAGTTCTCTTGGAAGTGACAGTTCATTTTTCTACTCATGCTTCACTTCTCTAGCATCCTTGCAAGCCCTAATCAGGGCGACCTAATGTATCTTGTGTTCTATTTAAACTAAGGGGATTTCCTTTGTAAGGATGGAAATTTTTTTGGGAGTTTCTTTCCCTAGAACTTAATGAAAAATGTCATGGGCCTCTTTGGATAATCTGAGTATTTTTGTGGCGTGAGCTTGTGATTTTTTGCATGAGTGTGAGCGTTCTAGTTTCTGCTTCCTATTTTCTTCGTGTAAGAGGCCATAGAAGGGTGACAATCCACCACATTGGAAGGTGAAGAACTCTTAGCAGCTGCCTTCTTCTTCCCTTTGGCGAAGAACTCTTGGCATTCCGCCTTCTTCTTCCCTTTGTGAGCGCGCATACATAGGTATTGATGTTTGTATTTAATCTAGTTTGATTGTGCAATCTTGATTTTTGGTTTGCATAGCGCACCTCCTGCAGCTAGAGAAGAAGAAGTACTCTTTCTGATTGCCAAACACTAGACTGAGCAGGGTTGCTCAATGATGCGATCTTTCCCCCTCAGTCACATATGACACAAGGCCCTTTGATCTCTCTTTTGACTCCATTCGCCCCTTTGACATACTGGCACTGGCCTTCCCTCGAGGATTGATCCTCCCAACTTTCCCATCATTCATTCAAAATACATCTTTTGTTACATTTGTTTCTCTAAGGCTGCCTCTTCAATTCACCTTGCCCGTTTACTGTACCTGCCTTAGCGATCCTATCTTAGGGATACCCCCCTTGAGTTGGAGAAGAGCCAACCTGAAGCGAAGAGGAGAGGAGTGTGGTGACATTGGTCTCTCTCCTGAGAGTTGTCATCCAACTGGTGTGTTACATTTTGGGCTTCAACACACGCATGCCAGTTTTGAGAGACAATAGCATCAAATGTAGGTATTGGACAGGTTTATATAGTGCACTAGCTGGCAATTCACATGACTACCTACTCGAATATATATAAACTCCTTGAGGTCCTTGGATAGGTTAATCTACACACAAACACACGTTGAGGCCAAGCGTTGAAGAAGCTTTTTGGATATTCACAAATGGAGGTATGGAGCACAAACACGGTGATACCTCCACTTGTGATCACAAATACACTTTTGGAATGGGGGGCCTCATACATATTAAAGTCCTTTCCATACGATGATTGGGATACAATTGTTCACTCAACTTATTAGGACTTCCTAATGAAGAGATTTTATAGTGAGGTTTTCGTGATAATGAATACACAACCTAACTCACAAAAGCTTAATTAATTACACATAACAATCCCATTGACCACATATTTAAGTCACTCCCTACAAGAAATAAACTTCATGAAGAAATGCGCAATGACACACGTGTCCAACAATCACGTTGTTCAAATTCTGGTTGTTTTTGGATTTAAATTTTAATTTAATCACACACTCTCTCTCTCTCAATGGATTATGAAACATTTTCTTTTTATCCAAGTGAATTGAAAGTTGAGTTGTTTTTCATGTTCACCAGTAAATTTTGATTTGTTCAAATTCTGGTTGTTTTTGGATTTGATGCAATCACACTCTCTCTCTCTCTCTCAATGCGTTATGAAACATTTTCTTTTTATCCAAGTGAATTAAAAGTTGAGTTGTTTTTCTGTTCGCCAGTGAATTTTGATCGGTTATCGAGTAGTGAAATATCTGCAAAAATCTATTGCTTTCTAATTCTACTTTCTATTGTAGGGTATACAGATACCGGATCATCAACTGATGTTATTGCAGGGGATCGGTCATGGAAATCCATGGAAATGGAAATCCAGTCACTGCTTGAGAAATTGTTGGATATAAATGATGCAATGAGCAGGTGTGCGGCCACTGCAACACCAACTACTTCTGTTACACAGAAGCTTGCTAGGCATAGAGACATTCTTCATGAATTTACACAGGTGAAAATTGATACATTAGATTTAATTTTGTATGTTTTTACATTGATTTGGGTCTAAGTGTTGGTTGGAAACATTCATTTTTTATGTTTTGCTTGTGACGAATTTTACTAGCATATCTAACAAGAAATTCTTGAGTTTGCTTGAAGCAAACTACTATGACATGCAAGGAAGGTAAAAAATAACATAGTAGCAATTATCTTTAAGATAGAGATAGTAACCATCAAGATAATATCTCAAACACAAGATGAATTAAAGGCTCATAACTTATAAGGTGTCTTTATTTATATACATTAATTAGCATTCTTATAGTCAATCTCTCAGGCTTAAAATAAGCAAAGGTTGTCACCCCATAACTAGTTATAGCTTATCACTTCTAATATGTATACATTTGAACTATATTGTGGGTACAATTTGAATATCCTAAGATAGCATTCATCAAGTAGTTTCACTTAGGTATGATGATCATTGATGACTACTAACATCATTGTTAGCTCTAAAATAGTCACTATGTTACATTTTATCTTACAGTTTTCAGTTTATGAGTGGGTTTCGAGTTAAGTCACAAGGCCATTATCATGTCTCATTAGGAAGTCCTTATAAGAAGTCCTAATTAGTTGGTTCTCGAAAAATCGTGTTTGTGGGAATTTTGTGTATTTAGAGGCCCACCATTTTTAATCGAGTTATCATAATGAGTAGAAGCAATATCATTATATAATATGCATCACACCTCGGTCTCTATTGATAATATTTATGTATATACACATATGATTGTGAGTTGAAGAAGAACTTCAAAAGTAAAATGACATTTGTTGTGTTCGTGTGGTTTTCTTTTCTTTGTCTCAAGTAATGTGCACACAAACTGGTTCTAAACTAACTTTCTCTAATGGTAATCGCCAAATTTGCAACTTTCAGTAGATTCATGCTTAACATTTATCATTATTGCTTGGTTTGGAATTTGACAAGGTGGATTCATATATTAGTTGTTGATGACATGTTTTACATTGTGATTGTTCGGGAAGAGAGGATCGTTAGGAAGTCCTAATTAGTTGGTTCAATGGTTGTGTTCCAAAAAATTGTGTTTGTGGGAACTTTGTGTATTTACAGGCCCAGCATTTTTAATAGAGTTATCATAATGAGTAGAAGCAACATCATTATATGATATGCATCACACCTCGGTCTCTATTGATAATATTTATGTATATATACATATGATTGTGAATTGAAGAAGAGCTTCAAAAGTAAAATGACATTTGTTGTGTTCTTGTGATTTCCTTTCTTTGTCTCCTATTTATTTAAGTAATGTGCACACAAACTGGTTCTTGACTAATTTTCTCTAATTGTAATTTCCAAATTTGCAACTTTCGGTAGATTCATGCTCAACATTTACATTTATTGCTTGGTTTCGAATTTGACAAGAGGGATTCCTAGATTAGTTGTTGACGACACGTTTTACATTGTGATTGTTCGGTAAGGGAGGATCTTACTGTGGTTAGTGAAGCTAGGCCAAGTAGATTATTCAAAGATGCGAAGACATGAAAGGAGTGTGTTTGATGTCTCTTGTACCTGAGGATAGAGTCAAGTGCAGAGACAGGACATCAGGTTGCCTCAACCAAGATTGTGTGCATGTGACTTTCAGATGATTAGAAGATATCAAACATGGTTCTAGAATATAGGAATGATTTAAGGGTATGGTGAGGATATTTTGGTTGTTTCTTTGACTTGTTGATTTCCCTTCTAGATCTTATCGTGATGTTATAAGTCATATAGCAAGGAGAAAGTCTAACAAAAAGGGGTTATGAAGTCCTTTTTTATGATGTTTTTAAAATTGCAACATGTCAAAAGTAGTCCCAATCACTTCTTGTTGATGACCATCTTGTTCTTGATAATGTATTGGCAAATCCGAGCACTGAGCAACTTGTAAGCTTAGGTACATACTTGTTTTGCCAATTAGATCTCAACCTGCAAGAGACACAACTGTAGATTATGCACAATAACATATACTCTGGAGTGAAATATTTCAAATGAAGATAAGAGATGAATTAAATGATGAAAAGTACAATCCACACATGGTTGTGAATAGTGAATACACATTGTTATTGCCTGGAAATCCCTTTCCTGCAAAGACCAAAAGAGTCTGGATAGCTCTTAGGAAAAAAACCAATGTCATATCACTCCATTCCTTTCTCACTTTGGGTTGGTGCTTTGCCAACAACAAGGGGGTTCCATAAATGTTCTAAGGTATGCAATATTGTTCCTGGGGGGTTAGATTGACCTTAAATTGATAGAATATGTTGCTGTCCAAAACAAATCAGACAAAACCAGCAAGTATGATGCGTAGGCAGCAAACAAACAAGCATAAAAAGTGATCCTGTATGATAAAATTGCTAAGATCACTAGTGGGCAATTATCTCCCACTGTTCTATTCTAAAAAGTGCAAAATACCCTAATTTGAAGAAAAACACTGGATCACAGATTTTTGATTAGTAATAATTTCCAATGCATGCAAACCAAAAATATGTTTTGTTATTTCCTAATTCTGCATTAAAACATGCAGAGCAGCTAACTATTTTGAACTAAAAATGCAGAAAACACTTGGTAATAACCTCAAAAGTGGAGCCCAAGTGATCCCTTTGCAATCTAGTCCAATGCAATTTGTGGGGATGCAAGATATTGAATTAATTTGCCTATATAGAAAGTGATTAAAACAAGTAAAGTAAATGACTGGTGCCTTGTCCTAGAAATAGAGTTATGAATGGATGAAAGAAAACAAGTAGGGCATGTTGCTGCCTGAAACACATTTGACCACGGGTAAGTCTCCCAACTGCTGTGTGTGTTCCTGAGGGCAACTATGAATATAGAACCCAATGTCACCTCGGTCCCAAAGTCCTCTGTTTAGACCACAACTCCTAAAGGTCAAGGGGGGTTGTCCCCACTTACTAAGTTTATTTTAAGAGTTTGTTTTTTAAGAGTTGTAAATTATTAGATGTTCAAATCAAAAGCAGACGTGCAGAGATCCAATAGTTCAATGACAAGCAAACCTTTTAGACAGTAAACCAAATATGATTGCAAGAGAGAAATAAACAATCGATTTAACAAGACCAGTGCCTACTTCTTGGGCTATGGAGTCATGAATAAACTAGATTACCAAATACTTTCAAATCATTCAACACATCACATTAAGCATTAATTTGTAGAAATGAACAAATTATTGAACCAAAGATGCATATAACAAGATTGACCAATAATGAAGTGCTTGTAAACAATAGTAATGTTGTGCAAATGGTCCTGTAAATATTAGTTAATTTTAGGTCTCACTTCAACTTAGGGGATTAAGGTTTTACTGCAAGAAAACTAAGCTACTCTATGTGTCTACCTTAAGAAACTATCTCTTTCGATTTGAGAGAGATTGCCGGGTGCTCAACCTGAGAACACAAGGTTCTCAATTAGCTCCACGGGTCAATCCCAAAATTTGCTGGGTGCTCAACTAAAGGACACAAAGTGCCACGAGGCTCCCAACAACCTCTACCTCACTAGCTCCACAGGGCAAGTCCCTTTTTCTCAGTATCTAATAAAGATATATTTCTGAGTGCCTATTATTCTAGCCAACTCAAATCCTTGCCCTTTCTTGTCACCCAGGATCGGTCGAACTGACAAGGGGAGTGAATACGGGGCAAGAATCGGGGCACAAATTAAATTATAACCCTTCAATTAATAAGCAAATACCAAAGCAATGAAAGCCAACGCGATTTTACAAGGGAGGCAAAGCCTTCTCACTTGTAAGGTGCGGGCGAAATGAAATACAAGCCAACGCGATTTCACAAGGGAGGCAAAGCCTTCTCACTTGTGAGGTGCGGGCAAAATAACTTAAAGCAAAAGACTTAGAAAATAAATTACAAGCCACCACGATATTGCATGGATGGGCAAAGCCTCTTCTCATGCAAGGTGTGGGCAAAACAAAGCAAGCCAACGCGATTTCACAAGGGAGGCAAAGCCTTCTCACTTGTGAGGTGCGGGCAATGTAAATTACAACAAAGGAAATTAAATGCTAAACCCAAGCTAATTACATCTACTACAATGCAAGGGTGGCAATGCCTCCTCTCTTGCATGCAATGGATAGCAAACTAAACTAAGCACCTTGAACTTGAAGCAAATATAAGAAATCAAGTCCAAGAGACTCTCTTGGGCTTGTTACAATGATGTATATTTAAGCACTTAGTAAACATGAGAAAAAGAAAGGGTAGAAGGTGATTTTGACCGTTTTCCTCCAAGTGGCCGAAATAGTGGCTTGTGGAAGCCCTTTATGCGTGAAGATGGCCAAATTTGGGTAGCATAACTCCCTGGAAACGTGCAGACCTGCTAAAAACCAACAAGCAAAAAAGTCACAGAAAATACCCAAAATCACTTTTGGCAATGTTAGTATATCATACAAAATGTTACAAAAATTTCTGATTTTTTTAAAGTAAAATTGTACAAGATAATAACATGTAAATGAGATTCAAGATCAGATTTTTATATGTAAAACACGTAAAAATAAAATGCAGAAAATTTAAATGAGAATGGAAGAGAGAGTGCTCCTTTGCTCTTCCAATGCTTGGAGAAGTGGGGTGTCCGACCAAGGAATTCCACTCTTGAAGCCAAGTAACCTGCAACTTGTAAAATGTTTGCTACACACTAAAAGAAAAGGTGAGTACCTAATGAAGAGCTAAGAAATCATAAACTTCGACCAACAAGCGTATGAAACCTAATGAAGAGCTAAGAAATTATAAACTTCGACCAACAAGCGTATGAAGTTCTTAACTACTAAACAAGAAACTCATAAGATCAATAGCAACAATGCTAAAAATCTTACCAAAGCAAAACAGTTTGCTTGTTTGGCCTCCCCAAGCATGAGTAGCTGTGAAGTGCAGAAACAAACCACCATCACAGAGCAATACCACACCAAAAATCCTCCAAAGAATTTTTATTACCAAGCCAAATGGCTGAAAATTACAATGGCCCAAAAATGGGGCAAGATGGAAGCAAGAGAAGTGAGAAAATAGAAATAGAGCAAGAGCATGAGAGGTTGTAACCCAAATGAGGAGGAGGAACCTCCTTAAATAGGAAAAGGGAGAGGGGAGAGTTCCTTTGCATGAATGACATTTCTCACTTGGAAAGAAAGGGGGCCCATGGAGGGGGGGTGCACTTCCATGGGTTAAAAATAACAAATGGGGGGGGAAACTCCCCCCACTCATGTTTTATATTTCATTGCTAGGCCAAGGGGAAGGAATCATGAAGGTGGGACCCCCTCTTTTGGCTTATTTCAATTAGCCTCATTTCCCATGGTGAGAGAGGGTTTCCCCTTTTTGGCGACAACTTCAAACTTGAAAAACAATTGCTTGGGGGGTCCCTCTTGGACTTTAATTTCACCTTAGGAACATAACTTGACATTAGAAAACAATTTTTCCACCTCCCAAGTGACTTTAGGCACTTTTCCAAAATTTGCCTTACTAATTAATTGCCAATTTTCCTGATTTCCTTGATTGACTTAGGAAAAAGTGACCAAAACCCTAGCAAGACTTGTCCGAATGACTTCAAACTTGGTCCAAGGGTGTAGGGGGTCTCATGCCATTTCTCTTGAGTACCCATACCCCTATACAACATCATAAATGACCACTTATCCCTCTTTTACAAAACAATTTTTTATGTTGAGGGACATTTTTTAATTACCAAAAATTAAAAAAACCTAAGTAAAACTTAATGAAATTTTGCAAGACTCTGTATAATGTTTAGCATGGTAATATAGAACATTCCTAGGCCCCAATCACCCCATTGACTTGATCATTAGAACGCCTTTCACCACTTCGGAGGTATTTTTGAGCGAAAAACTCAAATAATTAAAATCACTAAAAATGAATTTTAATTATCCAAGTGAAAAAACACTCGATGAAAGGACTTCCCTAATGACAAAGTCTTAGGCAACTAAGTTACACAAAAATTGACCCCCATGCTGACATATCCTTACAAAATCCCCCTCAGGGGTGCGGAAATTTCATGGAGAGAAGATAAGAAAGAAGAGCTGCCTCGCTTGAAAAATTCATTAGGTACTTCTTTCTCATCTTCAAGGCACATTGAACATGTGCATGGTACATCGTTGTCCACCTAGTTGGTTTTAGTGGTCAACAGGGCAAATGAAAACTAATTGATTCGTACAAGTTCAAATTTGTTTAAATTTGTAACAAGTAAAATTCTATGCAAAACTAAAGAAGTTCTTACACACTTGGACTTGAATATGGTCTCCAAAAGAGGAATTGTTTTGATCTTTATTACCAAGGATTGTAGAAAGAACAAAGTTCCAGACAAGTGGGAACACACCAATGCTCTCAAGGATCTTGGGGGAGCCAACCATATTTAAACTTCTCCACATAAAATGGGATACAATCACGATGTTGACTTTAGAGTCATCCAACTAGTACAGGTGCTCTAATGCTAGCTCCCAATCATAGAATATCTAGTGGAATAATGAAAGCAAGTAGGTGAAAGGAAGTAAGGCACTGATAGATTCCTTCTTTGCTTGCACACTCTTATATAGAGAAGAGAACAGATCTAAGATAGGAGAGAATACAAAATAAGAGAAGGATGGTCAAATATGAACCATGATTATGAAGAGAAGAAGGGGATACTAAATCCAGAACACCACTACAAATAGAACAAGTCTTTTGCCAAAAATAGCCTAAGTAGGGTGCTCCTCTTCTAGAGATAGAAATAACTCACGTGAGTGTCAAAGATAGGCCAAGTAATGTGCACTCCTTCCATCTTTGGAACACGGAATGGAAATAGCACAAGCTCTGCATGAAAATAGAACAAGTAGAGTGTTGTCCTTAAAATCTTGGAAATAGCACAAGGATCCACCAAGAATAGACCAAGTGGAGTGCCCTTCTCAATAATACACTGGATGCATGAAGGACAAGTGAAAATCTATCTACGATGCATGTCCCAAGGCTCTGAATAGAAAACTGCTTGACACACAAGCCAACCTGGAATGATAATATAAAATTCTTGATGTTTTTATTTTCCTTTATATTTCCCTTTTGACCCTTTTACTTCAAGTTTTATATTACCATTAATTGTTCTAGGGTGTTTGAGAAGGGTTCCAACATCATCGAACCTCATATGAAGAAAATAGAATTTAACATCCCATCCAAAATTCAATAAACTTACAGTTTTCAGGATTCCAGCAAGCTAAATTGGAGTGAAATGTTAATGAAGTCAACTGGAATTGATCTCCACTCATTTGCCACTGCTAGTTCATCTCCAGAATTAGCAACCCAATTAGAACGCACCTTTGTTAGAGCAACCACTGGATATAGTGGGCCTACCATGGTAGCCTCTAGGAGGATATAGAAAAATCTAGACCCCCTAGTTTTGACCAAAACCAAAATTCTCATATTGACTTGCAATTTGACTCATTTGCGATATACAACACTAGGTCTCCAAAATATTATCAAATCCCAAAATCCTGGAGGCTAAAAATAGATCAAAATTTCAGTCTCTAATTGCTCTCAAATTCAACCCCTATGTTGTACTCAGTGTTGGGTATCCAAAAATGTGATTATCTCCATAAGCACCAAAGTTTTATTTTTAGGTTTGACCAGCTTTGACCAAGACCGTGACCACCTTGGAATGCCACCAAAATGGAACCACTTGCACATTTCACAAAAGGGTATACAAATCTACAATCAAATTTCAAGAAAGATAAAATTTCTAAAATTATATATTTTTCGAGATTGCAGCTCTTGAAAACTTGAAAGTACCCCTTTGGAGAACTATCAAATGGGTGCCCAAAAGTGTCATTGGTTGCTTAAAATGACCAATATTCTAAGAACATATATTTTTCTAAAACTAGCCAATTCAAAAATACGAGAGTTCCCATTTAATGATGTTCATCCTTCCTTGTATACCTCAAAATCTACATGTCACTACTATGCATAGGGCAACCTGCTAAAATAGATTTGGAGGATCCTGCTAAACATAGCACAGAATATGCTGATTTTTTTTACATTTGTGCATTGAAATAATTGTGGTATGTCCTTTGAATCTCCCATTGTAAACCACCTACCAAGAACTTTTCCAATTCTTCACCCTCAAGCAAAAGATCTAAAACCATGTGCTAAGTCTGAGCCTAGCACTCACGAACCGTCAAGTTGAATGTTCACTGTGTAGTGTTGAGTTCACCATGTAGTGTATCCACGAACCGTCACTGTAGAATGATGAAATTTTAACAAGTCCATCTCATATTATATACATGCACTGTCATTGTTGGATCCCCAATATGATTTTGAAGAAATACATTTTGGGAGTTGACATTGCTTCCATCTCGGGGAAAGGATCCTCCTGCAGGAAGCTGAGAATCCCAAACTTGGAAAAAGATAAGCCGTGAGTAACTTGGAATGTGGGTCAAATCTTAGAATCGTTGATTTTTTACTCAACTTTGACACTAACAAGACTTGACTCAAAACGTTTTGACAAAGACTTTGACTTTACTTTTCTGACTTAGACTTTAGAACACGATCATCAAAACCTAGGGATCAAAGAAAGGCTCTTGTATCCCAAACCATTCTATCCAAAGACAATTCCGATTTCAGGTGACCCAATAAAAAAGTATCAGAATAAGACTCTATACTCTAAACACTGTTTTATGATGACATTGTGTCATGATGAATGTTATTTCAACTAAAAAATAAAGACATGACTCAATAAACCACCATCCCCAAAACAATCCTAATCATCGAAAAACCAACTTCTAGCACTAACTCAAATGCTTTGACATAAAGAAAACCTACCTACAAGTTCAAAGTAAAGGGGAAATGAACTTATTCATCTCTCCTAAAAAATTGGGAAAACCCTAAAAGATCAATTCAAAGGAGAGTGAAACTATTAACGTAGGGGAAAGGAGAAGGAAATGACTTGACACAACAAACAAAACCTACCTAAAGCTCAAACAGAGAAAGGTTGAATTTATTCACTGAGCCTACCAAGAAGTTCAATTAAACTTGAACTTATTGACCTAAAAACTTGAACCTATTCACCTAATGTCCAAGTTTTTAGGTGAATAAGTTAAATTTTAATTGAACTTCTTGGTATGTATGTATGCATAATAGCATATATCTATTCTGGAAATACATCAGGTTGCCATGACTGATCAACATATTCAAATGACCAATACAAACATGCATATATGCGATTGATCCCACAAGAGAGATTAACATAGTCATACTTCCAGTGAAGCCAATCACGAATTATGCTGAGTCGGAAATAAGTCGTCAAATGCTTGATTGTCAGAACAGCCAAGAAAGATTCCTGGTGGCAACTCAGAACATGGTTGCTCACTAGTGAATAAGAAAAAAATTAGAGAAGCCATAACTTTCCAAACTACCTCCTGATGTTTGAAGGTAGTATCCAAGCAATGATTAAATTGGGAATTAAACTGAGGAGGAAAATTTGAGTGTACGATCATTAGCAAACTGAAAAAAATCATTTTTCTGGCTGAACCAAAAGGTGTTCTTCCTACTGCGATAGTATCTAAGTAGATGCTTATCTCAAACCAACTCATCCATAAGAAAGGGGAAAGAAGTTCCTCTGAACCTTCTTTCCAAATCTGCAATCACTACTAGGATTTGGAAACTCGGCTCTTTCTCTTCATGATCAATTGGCACAAAATCATTGATTTTTCTATCTTCATGTGGTCCTATTAGATAACATTACAAAAAACTTAAAAAGAATGATAAATCCTGCTGGAAATTCAAGTCTTCAATTCTAATTTATTGCATCTCCTCTTCCTCATCATGGCTTACTCTTTTATTGGAATCCAAAATATCAAGAAGATCTTCGCTAGGCTTTTGGATTTCATGAAAGTCTTCTTGTTGCATGTCAAACATACAACTTGAGGAGAGAGGCACATCGTCATCAAGCTTAGGCTCTTAAAGATCTTTATCAAGTTTAGGATCTTCACGAATATATGCAACTACATCGTTTGATTCCTCATTATGCTCAAAGACCAAAGGAATGGAAGACAATATACTAGAATCATCAACATATACCATTTCCTTTGTAGGATCAAAAGATGCTGCTGCTCCAGAATCACCCCCTTTCTCAGAAAGGTCCTCCATCACATGCTATGCCGTTTAAAGGCTGTGGATCTCCTTTATTTGCAGAGGAATATTCATAGAAACTATCAATTTGATAATCATAAGACTCATCACGGAGAAGAATTTCTAAGGTTTTGACAAGAGTATAAGCTGTATCTAAATCTTCATGGTGCATTTTCTTGATTACTTTTCCTAAGATGAAACTAAAATTAGAATTGAAAGAAATATACATTCATTTCACAAGCCTCTTTTGGTCTGCATGGTGGATAAATGCTTGCATATGTCTGGGAGAATCTAGCATTGAACTAGTCAAATGTCTCATCCTCATTCTTCTTAATGTCAAACACAACAAAATACAATTGAGAATCCTTGTAACTCCAGTTCAACCGAAAAGCATCCAAATAGTGAAAGTAAAATACTTGCAGTGGTGAAAGACTTGATCCATTCATGTTACCTGTACATCTCCTTGCAAGCTCTGAGCAAACAGTTTCATCTTAACATCTTCATGTTCAATCTCAAAATCATCAAAGGGTATTGAAATGGTTTTTCAAGTATGCCTTGAAAATGATTACATCATCCTCTTCAAAGAGGGGGAGATACTTCCAAATCTTATGTCGAAGTGCATATGGCTGCAGTGTAATGGTAGTAAAATCAATAGGTGCATATTTAATGGCAAGATGATGAGCAACATTAACCAGAAGAAGATTAATAGGAAAATTCAAAGGATAAATGTAAAACTAAAGAAATAAAGCAGGAACTAAAACTGGAAAAATAGAAGCAAGAATTCTTTATTAGAATTTCTACTCGTGTGTTTGATAAGTTCCTACCAAGTGGAGTCACCAAGTGATATATCTAAAATTACAAAAACAAACTACTCACCTCAATGTATGTATTTGTACTACTAATCCGAGAAAGCCTACTTTGCATCCCCAACAATGGACCCAAAATGATATCTCCCAGAAATTTCTTTCCTGTGTAGCCCACAGGAGTCTGGATATCTCTTAGGAAAACTGTCAATGTTACCTTAGTCTCTTCCTTTCTCGATTTGGGTTGGTGCTTAGCCAATCACGGGTGGGTTTCCCTAAATGATCTAAGGTATGCAATACAGTTCCTAGGGGGGTTAGATTGACCTTAGGTTGATAAAAGATTCTGTCCTAAACAAATCAGATAAATCATAAAAACCATCAAGTATGGTTTGTAGGCACTAGGCAGCAAGCAAACAAGCCTAAAAAGTGATCCTATATCATAAAATTGCTATATATGATCACTAGTAGTAGTAGGCAATTATCTCCTGCTGTTTTGTGCTAAAAAGTGCAAACACAGCAAACAATTATACCACAAAATCAAAGATAATCACTAAATGAAGGCAGAATTTTGATTACTAATAATTTCCAATGCATGCAAACCAAAAATATTGTATAGTGTCTTCCTATTTCAGAATTTCTGCATAAACACAATCAGGCTGGCAAGCTACTTTGCCCATAAAAAATGCACAAAACACTTGGGATAACCTCGAAAGGCTTGCCAGTTATCAGACCCTGAGACAGAGGTGCATCTCATTTTCTAGTGCCACCTATAATAGGAGATCAGAAGTAGATATCACTTCACTTTCGGGACTTGGGGGCTCCCTTTGCACGTTTTTTCCTTATCTGGACTAGAGATGGCTTGCTCTCTTTGAGAAAGAAGTGTTCAGACACAGATCTTAATCTTTGTGTGCTGTGTCTTTACCAGAGCTTGTAAAAAAGATGACATCCTTCTTGGCGATTGCCCTGTCTGATCGGAGCAACAAAAGACAAGCAACGACCCATGTTATTTTAGTGCAGATTAGTGAGACCTGGTGTCTCCTCTCAACCTCCCCCTCGGGTGGTTGACCTCTACCAACTCCTCTTTGCACTCCATGGGGAGCTATCATACTATGTCATAGGATGCACACCACCAGAATAGCAGACCAATCAATGCTATGTGGATCCAGGTTTGGTCCCCCCAGTTAGGATACTACTCCCTAGGTGCAATAGAGTAGCTAGGTTTCTATATAGAGATTGTTCCCCATGACTTCGATCGTACAACTAGCCCCCCTATCCCCCTATCTATCCCTGGGATCGTACACCCTTGTTCTGTCCCTGGGATTGTACAACTAACCCCCCTCAGCCCTGGTCTCTACCTACAGGATATTATATGCCAACACATCAACCATTTCAGAGTGCGTGACGACTTCGATGGCGAACCTGCATCTCGGTTCCCTCACTTGTCCTTGGCCACTACCTCCAACAATCATTGACATCCTCTCTCTCCTTCGCTCAATGTAGAAAATCTGTCCAAAATCAGCTACAGATTTCGTCAAACACTTAGCAATACACTAGTTCCAGTCTTCTACTGGCTTTCACCATTAATGCAAAATACAAATAACCATTCTAATGACACATGTAAGCTGGAACATACATGCCAAGTAACTAGCAGCGGAAAATAAATATACAGTGAACAGCATTCAAGCATTCATTTGACACGATATTTTGGGCAATGCCCCTGGAAAAACCCACGAGGGGAAAACCAGTCACAAGAGAGATTTTTATTGAGCTCAGGAGGAATAATACACAGAAATAACAGCAGTACTTTTCAGCATTAAAATCACTGTACTTTTCTCTAATACACAGTCCAACCTCCTAGAAATCTGTGCACTCGATTTCTGTGCAGCAATAAGAAGTCAAGTTGTACGGCCCTGTTAATCCTAAATGTTGTAAGTTTGTAACAGTACCCTCGAAAACAGTGCCCAGCAACAGGTAAAAAAACAGTACAGATTTACCTCAGCCAAAGTGCCTTGAAATCTGTGCCCAACGTGCCTTGATTTCTGTGCCACCATATGCTGTACGAAACTGTCTTTATGGCTGTACGGACTGTAAATTTTCTGTGTTTTGCAGCTTGCTGGTTTATGTCAATGTTTCAGTGTTTTTCATCCCCAACCGGTTTTGCATTGGCTGGAAATTACTTATGAAAAATCTCAGACAATTAAACACGCTGTAAATTCACTTTAACAGGCAGAAAATTAATTTAATATGCACATCATAAAAAAATCAGACTCAGAAATTTTTGGCCAATAGCCCTGGAAAAACCCCCACGGGGAAAACCAGTCACAGAGAGAGAGTTTATTATTTCTTCAGCAATATATCAGTACAATAATTTTTATCAGTCAAAGATGTACTTATCTCAACCACCCAAAGCCACTCAGAAATCTGCCATGATTTCTGTGCCAAACTGCATCTCAAAACTGAACCAATTGTCTCGATTTCTGTGCCACAAATCTGTCTCGATTTCTTTGCCAAAACAGCACCTCGGAAACTGTGCCAATCATCTTGAAATCCGTGCAGTAGACTGCCTTGAAAACTGTGCAGAAAGGTACAGTCCGTATGGACTGTACAGATTCTAGAACTCTGTGCCTATCTCCTCGATTTGTGTGCAGCAAATTTCTGTCTTGGAACCCATGCCAAAAACCCAGCCAAACACTTCGAAATGCGTGTTGTACGGACAGCAATAAATGCTGCCAGTACGGACCTCGAAATGCATGCAGCTGTCTTGGGAAATGTGCCCAGAATCCGTACTGTACGGATGCCTTGGGAAATGTGCCTGTAATAACTGCTGAAAACCTCCTCGATTTCTGTGCTGGGAAAAACTCTCCTTGGAAATCGTGCTGCTCTCTCTTCTCTTGCTCACTCTCTTCTCAAAAGTGAAAGGAAACTTGCCTCCCTTGCCTTTTTGTCCAAACCCTAGGGTTCTCCAAATCTAATGGATGAGATTAGATTAGATCAACGGTTGAAATTAAATGCTCCTATTTATTTCCCATAAATATTAATTTCACTCACCCTCTTAAATTTAACAAAAAGTGACTTTATGGTTATAAAGTCTCATTAAATGCTTTTCACTAGTCATTCAATGCAAGGTCACTTTTTCTCCTTTTTAAGTGACTTAGGCAAAAAATCACTAGGGGAACACCTCCCTAGGTACAAAAACTAACACGGACTGCATTAAATGCTCAAAATTTATCCTCGGGATGCGTGCCCTTCTCTTCCTTGGGATGCACCCCGTTTTTTCGCTGCTCCTCCTCTCTTTCTCTCTTTCTCTCTAGCTCAAGCTCTCTTTCTCTCTCTCTTAGAGTGTGTGCCACCGTGTCTCATTCAAGCTTCTTTTATCTCTTCATTTAGGGTAACTGCCCTAACCCTTCATCTTCTACGGTCAAGATTAAATCTTGGCTCATAAGATCAATGGATGTGATTTTATTCCCTCATTGAGATGACTTAGTCACTTAAGTCACTCAATATCATAAATTCACTTTCACTTTACGCTAAAATAATAAAAGACCCCAACTTGACTTATAAAGTCACTTTATAAATACACTTTATAAAGTCACTTAAGTGAGACATTTGCTCGGACTCCTGCATCCTCGGCACAATAATTGCGTAAGTACCTCTGAGCTACAAAAAGCTAACACTCAACACTGTGATTTTGAGTTTCTAGCATTTTAATTATACCCACACCTTACTCATGTTCTGTCTTAGCTAGACTATCAACGTCTAGTTTCTATCGTGTTCTTAGATCTAAAAATGATTTTTTATACTTTTAGCATTGATTTAGGAGATTCTTTCACATTCCCACTCTGTACCTGCACTAGATGTACTATCTTTTAGTCCCATGGGTCTACTTTTGTGGTCATTTGTTGGACATCAATAAATTTATCTTATCTTATCTATTGTTAAGGATGAATGGACAGATATTAGGCAGCAACCATTCATCAACATTATTGTTACATTTTTAAGAGGTCCCTACTTTCCTAGACTAATTGATTGTTTTGGAAAGCGCAAGGATTCAACTTTCCAATTTGAGTTTTGTTGGGATGCTATAGAAGGATATCAGACCCTCTAATCTGGTGCAGGTGGTCACAAATTTTGAGCATGTTTGTTACTCAGCTAGGTAATTGGTTAAGAGTTGGCACAGGCATATTTATTAGGCCCCATGTTTTGTTATGCAATGAACAATGCACTAAAGGACATTACCAAAATTACATGGATATCAGCTTTGTTAAACTCTGCTAGAGATGTGCAAATGTTCAACTACAACCACCATAGCTCATAAATTTAAAATAGGTCGGATGCAAGGAAGGATTCTTCATGCCACAAATACTATATATGTCAGCTACCTGCATTTATTGGTGATGAATCTATGATGTTTGAGGTGCAAGGGGCATTGCATTCTATGGTTATAATTTTAGGTCGGGGAGAGTCCAAGACAAATGAGGGGAAGAGTGTGAAGCAAAGCTTGTTAAGTAATGATTGGTGGGCAGATTGCAAGTACGTGGTCACATTCATACCCCTTATTGTGTAGTTCATTTTGAAATGTAGACATAGACATAGATTCTCCTACTCTTGGAGATAAGATGAGATAATTTTATTAATGCCCAACAAATGACCAAGAATTAGGTCAGTGGGCCTAGAAGTACAATCAATAGTCAATTGTAACATACTTAAATATACTTATACTAATAATAATTAATAATAAACATACAAAAAAATATTAAATCACCAATTCTCACATGTCTAAAAGACATGTATCTTCAAGTATGTGACCATTCAATGTATATTTATACATGTTACATGCTATTGTGTTCATCAATTATATCAATCATTTTTATATATTATATTTATCCATATGGATTCTTTTATGTTATCATATTTATTTTGGATAGTTACTTGATGAATTAGATGGTTCACTACATTGGTATTAGCTCACCTTCTAGAGCACTTTGATTGTTGTATGGAGAGAGCCATTTCCTAGCATATGGCGATTTGGGTTGGGCCTTTGGCCATGCACCTTTTAGAGTCTCCATATCATCAGCTTTTGGCTACAATTTGACTTTTGGCCATGTGAATCATTACCAATGGCTTCTGGCGAGGTTTTCAAATTACTATCGCCAAATCATTCTGTTGAAAAGTTAACTCTGAAGGTCCTTTCATGTTTTTGGTGAGTGTGATGAGAGGACTAGAAAATTTTTGTCCTTATGTATTTATGTAGCAAAGTGACGTTTATGTAAATAAAGTGAATGTTTTTATACTTTAGAAAAGTGGGTCTTACTTAAAAGATGTATTTAATAATTAAAGTGTTTAATTATTAAAAGTGAGATAAGTTGTAGACCCTTGATTTTGTAAATGATCTTCCAACCTAGATTAGTAGTTGTTGAAAGTAGTTACAAAATTTAAGTATAAAACAATGAGAGAGGACAAATGAATTACATTCACCATTATTGAGGAGAGAGAGAGATTGAAGACCAAAGGAGAGAAAGAAAACCCTTGGCACGATTTCCAATGCAAGTGACAGCATTTAATGCAAAAATTACAGCAGCATTAATGACAGTCTGAAGTAGTCTGTACAACCATGTGTGGGCACATTTCTCGAGGCAGAAAGTACATAAAAAGATTGACAGGCCGTACATAATTTATTGCTGGCTGTGACATGAATTTCGAGGCAGCAGAAAGTACAGAAAGGACAAATTCGTACAGCCACACGTGTGACAGACCCGTATAGACTGTACTCGCATGTGTGAAAGTACAGTAGGTCGTACTATATTGCTGGCACGTTTTTTGAGGTATTTTGCTGTTAATGTGATTCTAGAAATTTTGCCTATAAGGGTCAGAAGAATAATTTTTTTGAGTTGGAAAATTTATGAGATTTTCTCCTTTAATGAAAAATTTCTTTCTAGGGTTTTCCCCAAGCAGTGGGGTTTTGCCCGGTCATTAGACCAAAACTATTGTGTCCATCTGCTTAAAAGTTATTTCAATATTTGACAGAAGTTTGAAGTCATTTTCATAAGTGTGGTTTTATTTATCAATAATTTAAATTAAAATTCTAAGTTCTGAAAATGTTTGACAGAATGTGTATATGAATAATTCCATCTATTAAGTCAGATTTTCTTCATGGTATCAGAGCTGATGGTATCAGATCATAGTTTAACAAGGTCATATTGAAAAAGAAGTTTAGTAGGTGTTCTTTGAAATTTCAGAAAAGTATTAGATTTTCAGTTAATTTTTTGGTTGTAAGTTGTTTTCTTCAGATGATGAGCATCAGATACCAAGATCGATTGGATGGAATATCCAATTATATACCTTGCAAAGTAAGGATAACAGCAGTGCTCAAGGAGTGGAAGATCTGGAGTTTTGCAAGCACCGTGATGACGAAGCCCACAGACAAAGATGCTTTAGAAGAGCATGAAGCTCTAGAAGCTAGAGCTTAGAGGGTGATCCTGGATGGGGTGAAGGATCATCTGATCCCTCATTTGGCAGAGAAGAAGACTGCCTATAATATGTGGGATGCCTTGAAGCAACTATTTGAGGCAAAGAACGAGAATCAAAAGATGGCCTTGAAGGACAAGTTACACAATGTAAAGATGACTAAAGGAGAAAGTGTAACTTCCTACCTTGCTCGAATGGCTCAGGCCAAAGACGAGTTAACAGCAGTAGGGGAAACTCTCTCAGACTCAGAAATGGTAAGAATAGCCCTCAAGGGCTTTACCAAGAGATGGGATGTTTTTGTCAAATGCATAGTTGGCAGAGAGAAGCTTCCGGATTGGTCAAGACTTTGGGATGATTTCACCCAAGAGGAGATTTGAGAGGGAGCTTTGGGTGGACAATTCACTGAGGAGGTGGAGCAAAATGTTGCACTTACAGCCAAATCCAAGAACAAGAAGAAGAAAGATCTAAGTCAGATCAAATGTTATCATTGTGGCCAGTTAGGTCACTATGCCACGAAATGGCCTGAGAAGAAGAAAGGAAAGTCAGAGAAAGATTCAACAGCTTCTGCAATGGAAGAGTTTGCAGGAGAATTTTCTCTAGCCCCTTTTGATTCTAGTGTAGGTAGCTCAGTTTTCGAGCGTGTCTGGATAGTTGACAGTGGGTCAACCAGACATATGACTGGAATGTATGATGCATTCCAGATTATCACAGAGTTGGGACTAGGACACTTCATTCAGACAAACATTGACAGTCCTCAGATAGCTTTTCGAGGGGTTGGAACAGTCAGGTTCCAACTAGACCTTGGAGAAGTATTGGAAATACATGGAGTCCTATTTGTACTTGGGATGAGAGTTAGTAAACTCTCAATGTCATCTCTTGAAGATGATGGTTATGGGATATTGGTCAGGGACGGTCATATCTTCATCTATCGAAGAGACGATCCTGTCAGGACCACTATCTTGATTAGTGATTGCAGAGACAGGTTATATATCTTGAGAGGACATGTTGTACGCCCATGGGCAGGTGGATGGCTGTCAGAGTTAGAAGATGGAGCAGAAGATACATTTGATTGGCATATTATTTACATTCCTTCTGATGAGGAGAGTGATTCTCTTCAAACCACTGGCAGAAGACTCAGCCAGGCAGATGGTGGTGATGAGCAGGTTGTCGAGGTTCAGGCTGAATCTCAGGAGTTAGAGTTTTTCAATGGTGGGCACTCTTCTTCGAGAGACATTCCAGAGCAGGATGGAGTTGTTGCAGGAGTCAGAGATGGAGATAGTGCTGCGGACCTTCCTCGTTAGGAGGGAGTGTTGAAAAGTTAACTCTGAAGGTCCTTTCATGTTTTTGGTGTGAGTGTGATGAGAGGACTAGAAAATTTTTGTCCTTATGTATTTATGTAGCAAAGTGACGTTTATGTAAATAAAGTGAATGTTTTTATACTTTAGAAAAGTGGGTCTTACTTAAAAGATGTATTTAATAATTAAAGTGTTTAATTATTAAAAGTGAGATAAGTTGTAGACCCTTGATTTTGCAAATGATCTTCCAACCTAGATTAGGTAGTTGTTGAAAGTAGTTACAAAATTTAAGTATAAAACAATGAGAGAGGACAAATGAATTACATTCACCATTATTGAGGAGAGAGAGAGATTGAAGACCAAAGGAGAGAAAGAAAACCCTTGGCACGATTTCCAATGCAAGTGACAGCATTTAATGCAAAAATTACAGCAGCATTAATGACAGTCTGAAGTAGTCTGTACAACCATGTGTGGGCACATTTCTCGAGGCAGAAAGTACATAAAAAGATTGACAGGCCGTACATAATTTATTGCTGGCTGTGACACGAATTTCGAGGCAGCAAAAAGTACAGAAAGGACAAATTCGTACAGCCACACGTGTGACAGACCCGTATAGACTGTACTCGCATGTGTGAAAGTACAGTAGGTCGTACTATATTGCTGGCACGTTTTTTGAGGTATTTTGCTGTTAATGTGATTCTAGAAATTTTGCCTATAAGGGTCAGAAGAATAATTTTTTTGAGTTGGAAAATTTATGAGATTTTCTCCTTTAATGAAAAATTTCTTTCTAGGGTTTTCCCCGGTCATTAGACCAAAATTATTGTGTCAATCTGCTTAAAAGTTATTTCAGTATTTGACAGAAGTTTGAAGTCATTTTCAGAAGTGTGGTTTTATTTATCAATAATTTAAATTAAAACCCTAGGTTCTGAAAATGTTTGACAGAATGTGTATGTGAATAATTCCATCTATTAAGTCAAATTTTCTTCACATTCCACTACCAAACATTAAAGAACCACTATCTCCGCAAATCAAGGAAAACTTTGTAGCAAAGGAAAATATATACATATGAGTTTCTCACAATTGATCATCAACTAATGACCCTCCATGCTGTTTAAAATTTTAAATAGAGATCATGGACACATCAGGTATTAAGCTGCGAATCAATGTAGCCATTAGGATCGAGGAGAAGATGAACCGTTAGATTACTTTATGTCTAGAGCATATTGTGACCATTGGATTACATAATTACAAATGCATACTAAAACATACTAAAGAAACACATTAAAGAAACACACTTTACCTAAAGACAGATTAGACCGAGTTGATCTTGACTAACTCCTATGTGTCTAAATATCCTAACATTGGCTGTGGCATTTCTAAATCGGGGTCATGAAAGAAATTGTAATATCCCAAACTGATATTCTTCTTTTTCTATGTTGTCTAGTAGGATGATATCTCAAGCAAGGAGGGAAGTGTATACTGATCTCTGCATGCATGCAAAAATATAACCCAGGTAATACTAGAATGCTATAAAATAGGAGTAAGTTTCTGCATGTACATACCGGTATATAGATCAGCTGAAGGTGATGCCGATGATTTCCGCATGCAAGAATAAAGATAGAGTAATAGCAGGCTGAAGCAAGTCGTCCTCCTGGGGGGAATTACGTCCTCCTCCAATGCCATAAAGCTCATCAATAATAAATATGCTGCAGAAGAAGATCCTGATGAGGGGTACTAGGGTTATAGTGCCCTTCTGGAGATGATGGAGACTGCATGCATCAACTCTGATGGCTCCAATGCCCAAAACGTGAAGATCCTCCTAATGAAACTCGTCCCAATAGATAAAGACGTCCTTCTGAGGAGTGATGTGCTGAGAAATAGCTGGAGAGTCAAGCTAATAGATCCTCCTTCCAGGGGAAGGGTAATAATGGTGCTCTGAGAAGAATAGAAGCAACATGCAACACTTCTGCCCTCTATATACTGAGAAACGAATAGTAGTCTGTCTGGAGAATGCGCCCAAGCAAGGGAGAGCAAGCCCACGATATGATATAAAAGATAACTTTGCTAAATACTGAATGATGATAATACCTGATGAAGAACAATGCTGAATCTGGATGATCCAACTTGATGATGAACTAGGGAAGATAGATTTCGCTGCCGAAATACACCAGTTAGCTGAGTACAAGCCTCAACCCCAACTTTGCTCGCTGAGCTCTCCAAATCGAGATCACAAATCAATAATCAATAATGGTCCTTCTCCACTCGCTTTACCGTTCTTTTATAACATTCAACTGCCAAAAACCTAACTTCTGACCTAACTAGGTCACTTTATCTTCTAATTTGCAGTTGACTTGCATGCAGGTGCTTGGAGACTCAATCAGGTGCATGCATCATGAAATAATGCTCAGATGTCATGCATGCATCTGGCCTTTGGCTCAGGTGGCCCCTGTCTACCTATTGATGATATTATATCTATGCCCTAGATATTCTGATACGGCATAAGTCCACAGTTGATCCCTTGACTGTCAGTGCCCGCTCGAACCTATGGGGAATCATATAGGTTATCGGGATGGTCCTCAGTGCCTAAGCAGAAGAGGACATTACAGTCCTACTCGCTCGAATTTGCTTGTCCTCAAGCAACTGTAAAGCTGGGTGCTGTAATACTTGTTCTCCCTCCCAAGTGGCCTCTTCTATAGGAAAATATCTCCACTGAACCAAGTAGTCTCTGATGATTCTGTTCCTCAGTTTTCGTTCTCGCACCTCCAGGATGCGCTCGGGAATCAGAATCAATTGCCCCTTGTCATCAAGGGGGGGCAACTCGGAAGATGTAACAATCTGTTGACCGACTGCCTTCTTGAGGTTGGAGACATGAAATATTTTGTGAATCCTTCTCTCTGGGGTTAGTTCTAGCTCATATGCTACCTCTCTGACCTTCCAAGTTATTTTGTATGGACCGTAGAAGCGAGGTTTGAGTTTTTCCGCTCCTTTCTTTTTTAGAGATGACTGTCGGTAAGGTTGGAGGCGTAAATAAACGAGGTCTCCTACATCAAAACTGCGCTCAATCCTGTGCCTGTCTGCATATATTTACTGTTGATTCTGAGCAGCCTGTATGTTCTTCCTGAGTATGCTAAGGATGTCCTGACTCTCCTGAATCCCCTCTTTGGCCTTGGGGGCCCTGATATCACCAAATACCAAATCTGCAAAGGTAAGGGCGTCGTATCCATATAGGGCTCAGAAAGGAGTCATCCCAATGGTCATATGATGGGTGGTTTTGTAGCAATGCTCACCTAAGTGTAGCCACCTGATCCATGTCTTCTGCTGGCCTGCTACGTAATTCCTCAAATACCCCTCAATCCACTTGTTAACTATCTCAGTCTGCCCATCGCTCTGCGGATGATAACTCGTGCTCATAGCTAACTCGATTCCCACCAATCTGAAAAGCTCTTGCCAAAAGGCTCCAGTGAATTTGCTATCTCTATCACTGACAATGGTCTTGGGTAACCCGTGGAGTCTGAATACCTCTCTGAAGAATAGTTCCACTACATGTGCTGTTGAATAATCTGAAGGAATGGCAAAGAAGTGAGCGAACTTCGTCAACCTGTCCACCACTACGTAAAAGCAGTCTCTACCCTGAACCTTGGGCAATCCTGTAATGAAGTCCATGGAGATGCTCTCCCACTTCTGCTCGGGAATAGGCAAAGGTTGTAATAAACCAGCCGGGTGGGTGTGCTCTATTTTATTATGCTGGCACAAGCTGCACTCTCTCACATGCTGTATCAAATCATTCTTGAGGCCCTTCCATGAGAATCTCTCTTTGATTTGTTTGTAGGTTTTGAGAAACCCCTGATGCCCTGCTAATGGTGAATCATGCGATGCCTGTAAAATCTTCTTCTTGAGGGAAGACTCTGGAACTAAGAAGATTCTGTTCTTGTAGTATATGATGCCATCAATAATTCGGTACCTGTCATCTTGAATCTGTCCATCCAATAGCTCGCAAGCAAACTTATCTTTGGAGTACTCAACCAAAAGATGAGATCTCCAATCTGATGAGATGCTCATAAGGGATAAAGTAACTGGTCGTCTAGAAAGTGCATCGGCCACTACATTGTTCTTTCCCTTAACGTACTCAATCTCGAAGTCATAGGCCTGAATTTTGCTCACCCATTTCTGTTGCCTCTCGTTTAACTCTTTCTGCTCCAAGAAGTATTTCAAACTGTTGTGATCTGTCTTGACTTTGAATTTGCCACCCAGTAAGTACTGCCTGAACTTGGTTACGCACGGAGAATGGCTAACATCTCTTTGTCATATATCGAATAGTGGCGCTCATAGTATTTGAGCTTCCTGCTCTCAAATGCAATGGGGTGGTTGTTCTGCATCAATACTGCCCCAATTCCCTCTCTGGAAGCATCACATTCTAACACAAAGGGTTGAGAAAAGTCGGGTAGAGCTAATACTGGGCATGAACTCATTACCTTTTTCATTTTCTCAAACGTCTGTCGTGCTGTCTCTGACCAACTGAAAGCCCCTTTCTTGGTGAGGTCGGTGAGGGGTGCTGTCATCTGTAAAAAACCCATTGACATATCTCCTGTAGTAAGTGCAAAGCCCTAAAAAACCTTTCAGTTCTGTCACATTCTTGGGTGTAGGCCAATCCAATATGGCTCGAATCTTCTCTAAGTGAACTTGTACCCCGTTGGCACCTATCACATGCCCCAAATACAACATCTCCTGCATGCCGAACTCACACTTGGACATCTTGGCATATAATGATTGTTCTTGTAAAATTCCAAGTACCTCATCCAGATGTTTCAAGTGCTCCTCCCAAGTTCTACTGCATATCAATATGTCATCGAAGAATACCAGAAGATACTTGCGTAACTAACCTTTGAAGATATTATTCATGCAAGACTGGAAAGTAGCTGGTGCATTAGTGAGCCCAAATGGCATCACTAAAAACTCATAGTGTCCGTAGTGGCAACGGAAAGTGGTCTTTGAAACATCCTACTCCCTGACCCGAATTTGATGGTAGCCTGAGCGGAGATCAATCTTTGAAAATTACTTTGCCCCCTGTAGCTCATCCATCAACTCATCAATCCTGGGGATTGGATACCTGTTTTTGATAGTCTTCTTGTTGAGAGCCCTGTAATTGATGCACATGCGTAAGGTTCCATCTTTTTTCTTCACTAGTGCTACCTAAGATGCAAATGGACTGGAGCTAGGTTTGATATACCCCAGCTTGAGCAGTTCTTTGATTGTGCTTTCTATCTCATCTTTGTACCTCTTGGGATGTTTGTAAGGAGTGGTGATAACTGCTTGAGTTCCCTCCTCTAACTCAATAATATGCTCAAATCCCCTATTTGGAGGTCGACCTGCTGGAAGGTCTCCAAATACTGCTTTGTGCTTCTACAGTAAAGCCTCTATATTTGCTGGATGCTATGTGGCTTTATTTGGTGGTTTCCTGAAGGTAACCAAGCACTCTGCTGCCCACTCAGTATCTCCCTGTCGGAGTACTGCCTCCATCCTGTGTGATGATACTGCGGTGGGAGGGTAGGTGTTCATCCCTCTCAATACTACCTTCTGTCCCTCTGCTCCGATAAACTCCATCTCCATGGTCTGGTAGTTCGTGGAATACTTCCCTATGGAATAAAGCCATTGAACTCCTAGTACCACATTCATGTCAGGTACATCTACCACATAGAATGTCTCTATCACTATATAATTCCCAAGTGTTACCTTTAGTTTGGGAATCCGCTGACTACACTCCATGGTGTGACCTGCTGCAGCTACTGAAAATCCATCAAAACTCTCAGTCCGAATGCCTTTCCTTTTCACCCTTGCAGCATCATTAAAGTTGTGGGATGCCCCACCATCTACCAGCACTCCCACTCTATGGCCCTGTATGGTACCCTTGATCCGGAGAGTGTGGAATCTAGGGACCCCTGTCATGGTAGCAATAGTACCTCCTGAGGGTTGCTCCTGATAATCCTCATCCTCCCCACTGTCTGAATAGGCCTCTATGTAGTAGGCCTTTCCCTTCCTTGAACATCTGTGACCTGGCTCCCATGGCTCATGACAAGTGAAACATAACTTTTTTCTTCTTATCGATCCATTCTTTCTTGGGCCACTCTTTCTGGAAGGGTTTCTTCTCTTTTTCTTTGATAGGGAAATTAGTTCTGGGAGGAAATCTATTATTGGGCATTGCCTCCTGCAAATCTCTAGTCCGACTGATGGCATCATCTAGGGTGGTGGGTTTATAGGACTTGACCCATCCACGTAATGGCTCAGTGAGAGCCTCTGTAAATAGCATAATCAGCCTGCTCTCTGAAATATCTGTCACCATGACTGCCACCCTCTAAAACTCTGAAATGAATGCATCTGCACTACCTATATGCTTGAGCTATGCCAACTCTCTAAAATGCACCTGAGGGTCCTTCCTATCAAATCGCTCAATGAGCCTTTGTGTGAAATCTGAGTAGGAAGTAATGGTATTGTGACCCAATGTCACCAATCCGTGGTACCACCACTCATGGGCCTCCCCGTCCAAATGTAATGTAGCCAATTTAATGGCATCTGTCTCAAGCATGGGGTTGAGCTGGAAATATGTATCCAACTTCTGCAGCCAATCCCGGGCTGGACCACCCCGGGTACCCTCAAAGGTAGGGATAGTCAGTTTCCCTACAGTGCACTGTAACTCATAGTTCTGGGTGAATGGCCTATTGTAAGCTCTGGG
Organism: Larix kaempferi; assembly: GCA_027924585.1. NCBI lineage: Eukaryota > Viridiplantae > Streptophyta > Pinopsida > Pinales > Pinaceae > Larix > Larix kaempferi. The sequence goes on along the minus strand of BSBM01000619.1, from coordinate 16,733,059 downwards.
TTTGTTCTTACTTTTAAAATGGGAGAAGTCAGTGAAAGACATGGTTGACTGGAAGTCATCTCCCAAGGCTCTATATTCTCTCAAATAGGCAGTCATAGATTCTTCGGGCTCTACTTGTGCTAGAGGCACTGCAGCTGGGCTATCTAAGAACTGAGGCATGGTAGGTCGAGGGGGCCTGTTGTATAGGTGGGGATGGCTGTGCATGTTGGTATGCAAGTGTTCTCCACTACTACTGGTGGACACCCTATCACTATGGGAAATAAAGGACTGTGTGGGGGGGGTCCATTCTTCTCTGTCATCTGTTTAATGGCACTTGCCATTTCTATTTGGCCAGTGGTGAGTGCATTGATAACTGAGATGAGACTATTGAAAGCTGTCTGCTCATCGTCTGCCATTGTTTCTTTCCCTTTATTTCTGTCAAACTGATACTCTTTATCTCCCAAATCTATATCCTCTAACTCTTCTTCTCTTCTATCACAATCTCTAAGCTTCTGTCTCCGGTAGGTAATATTGTATGGATCCTCTGAATTCATTGACTGTTTATACTATGCATGCCCCACAGCTGGCAAGGAACATGCTCTGATACCATTGTAATATCCCAAACTGATATTTTTCTTTTTCTATGTTGTCTAGTAGGCTGATATCTCAATCAAGGAGGGAAGTGTATACTGATCTTTGCATGCATGCAGAAATATAACCCAGGTAATACTAGAATGCTATAAAATAGGAGTAAGTTTCTGCATGTACATACCAGTATATAGATTAGCTGAAGGTGATGCTGATGATCCCCGCATGCAAGAATAAAGATAGAGTAATAGCAGGCTGAAGCAAGTCGCCCTCCTGGGGGGAATTACGTCCTCCTCCAATATCAGAAAGCTCCTCAATAATAAATATGCTGTAGAAGAAGATCCTGATGAGGGGTACTAGGGTTATAGTGCCCTTCTGGAGATGATGGAGACTACATGCATCAACTCTGATGGCTCCAATGCCCAAAACGTGAAGATCCTCCTAATGAAACTTGTCCCAATAGATAAAGACGTCCTTCTGAGGAGTGATGTGCTGAGAAATAGCTGGAGAGTCAAGCTAATAGATCCTCCTTCCAGGTGAAGGGTAATAATGGTGCTCTGAGAAGAATAGAAGCAGCATGCAACACTTTTGCCCTTTGTATACTGAGAAACGAATAGTAGTCTGTCTGGAGAATGCGCCCAAGCAAGGGAGAGCAAGCCCACGATATGATATAAAAGAAATAACTTTGCTGAATACTGAATGATGATAATACCTGATGAAGAACAATGCTGAATCTGGATGATCCAACTTGATGATGAACTAGGGAAGATAGATTTCGCTGTCGAAATACACCAGTTAGCTGAGTACAAGCCTCAACCCCAACTTCGCTCGCTGAGCTCTCCAAATTGAGATCACAAATCAATAATCAATAATGGTCCTTCTCCACTCGCTTTACCTTTCGTTTATAACATTCAACTGCCAAAAACCTAACTTCTGACCTAACTAGGTCACTTTATCTTCTAATTTGTAGTTGACTTGCATGCAGGTGCCTGGAGACTCAATCAGGTGCATGCATTATGAAATAATGCTCAGATGTCATGCATGCATGTGGCCTTTGGCTCAGGTGGCCCCTGTCTACCTACTGATGATATAATATCTATGCCCTAGATATTTTGATACGGCATAAGTCCACAGTTGATCACCTGACTGTCAGTTCCCGCTCGAACCTATGGGGAATCATATAGGTTAGTGGGATGGTCCTCAATGCCTAAGCAGAAGAGGACATTGCAGAAATTCAAAGAAGTATCGCAGAGATTATACCTGTTTCAAGTTGGGGCCTCAAAACCCTCAAGGGAAATTTGTGTGACACAATTCATTTTGTTTATGAATTGATTGTAGCAGAACCAGTGCCAGAAGGAGAGTGGTTTTGTCATTTCAGAATGGGGGTCATAATAGAGATTTTTAGTAGTATCATGGGAGTTACAACTATTTTAAGTTGTGACTCAAAACTCTCTCTAGAGATTCTTGCAACACACATTTTTCTCTGTCTATGTACCAGATTGCAGCAAGACTAGTGCCATTAGAAGCAAGGTTCATGTGACTTTTCAGAACTGGGGTCATAATAGAGTTTCTAATCAATGTTAAGGGAGTTATGATCATTTAAAAATTGCCACTTCAAAAGCTTAGTTGCACAAAGGAGATCCATTGAATGTAAGCTTGTCTGAATTCTCTTTTAAAACCCTAGATCTCATATTTACAATATATTATGACGTATAGCATGGATATATTAGTCTCCAACATTAAGTAATATTTAGTGTTTTATGCAAATTATGTGGAAGGAGCCCCTATGGTAAGTTTTGTTGAATTTGCCATGGATTATGAAGAGCATATCAAACATTGGTTACTCAAAATAGAAGAATTTTGATGCCTTGAATCATTCTCACACCTTGAAGGAGTTTGTATAGAGTGACTCTAATTGGAGCATCAAGTACAAAAACAGCAAGAAACAAGTGAATCAATCCAAAGGTTTGAACTTGGGAGACATGTTAAAGGGGAATATACAAGAGACATATCTGGTTGGTGGGATTTAGAGGAAGCTTGTGATGAATGGTATATAAACAATTGTCATTTATGGGAAGACAACTACTTTCAACTCTTCTTTGATTACCATACTCCATCTAAAGTAAACATCATGGAGGGAAGTCAAAAGCAAGTTATGACTACTAATTTTCAGTCTGCATATTCTGTAGTAGTAGTGTTCCTTCCAGATCCATAATCGACCTTTTGCAGTGATGTGGGTGCTATTTTTGCTATGGATTGTTTTATTTATTTGGGTCCACATGATTATGGTGGGCATTTGGAACATGATACTCAATGATTCGTTAAGCCCAAGTGTTATTGGTTGGGAGTTAGTGTGAGCCCTTGATCCCTTGGATATGTGATCCAAGTTTATGGATGAGCTTGGACTACTTTAGCATTGAGGCCAACATTTGCACATGGGACTTTGGTTTCCTGGATTATTTCAGCATTGCGGTTGGCACCCGTACATGGGATCCTAGTTTATGGGTGTACTTTGCCACAAAAACATTGAGGACAATGCTTCTCGAAGGGGTATGGAGTGGTGGGATCCTCTGTCGAGGTGTAATGGGGGCAAAGGGCCCTCTAGAGTTAATACTAGTGTAGGTGTGGTGGCCATCTAATGTCAGGTGGACTGGGTCCACTTTTGTATTATTAAATAAGGCGCAATAGGTAGTTACATTGAATAAATGTATGGTGGCTTCATTAAAGAAGGTCCACTAGGTAGTTAGCATTTGGTTATGATTAGGGTTTTCTAGCTTATCTATAAATAAGGATGGGGTCCTCCATATGAATTGTGTATTGGAATATTATTGTATTGAAGCTTATCTCATTGGGAGGTTTGCCCACTCAAAGATGCAAGTGAACAGGGGTTGATCTTTCCATAAAATAATCATTGTATGGTGTTGCTCTACCTTAAGGGTTTTGGATTGAATAAAGTGTTGAGCATTTTTGATATATTGTTTGTGATTCAATTCTAAGGGCTAATAATCTCTGCAGATTGGAAGCTTGAGGTACCAATGCAAAATCTGGGGCCATGGCCCATGATCCTTCATGAAATTTGGGAGCCCTTCTCTCCCTAAGATGTAAAGTGGATATGTTAATACAGAACCTTTGTATACTTCTCAGAGACATGGTAACCATATTCTTTTATGTATTTGGAGATGGTTAATGACATGTTGCCTGATCAGCTCCGTTGCCTTGCCTTGTTATGTTATTTTAATATTTCATTGCAGTATTTCATATCATCTATTTAATTGCTTTTAGCTTATGTTACTTTAGGCCTACAGTAAGGAAGCATCACAAAAAAAGAGATTGATGTGTTATATTGAAATAATAAAAGAGCTAATTATCTTTAGTTGCCTAGACATCTGATTCCTCTGTTTGCAAGCTTTGGTACTGTGCTTATTTTTTGTCTTTCCTTTATTGGGTAGGAATTTAAGCGTACGAAAGGAAACATCAATGCCATGAGAGAGCATGCTGAGCTCCTTACATCTGTTCGTAATGACATCAGTGAGTACAAGGTATGTTTATACTTTATAGGCTGTGGGATGTGTTAGAAATAATGGTTACTGAAGTAAACTTTACATTTATCAGGCTGCATTCTCTGTATGGCACATTTCTTTTGCTTAGTTGAAGAAGAAATTCGTGTTTTTGGGTAACTTCATTCAGGCTTCTGGAAGTATGTCACCTGGACCAAGCTTGCTACGAGAGAGGGCAGCCATACATGGAAATATTTCCCAAGTAAGATTTGATTCTGTTTTCTACAAGTTTGTACAGAGGACTTTGTATGCATTTCGTTGCTATTTTCTTCTAAATTATATCGGTTAGAAACAAGCTATTGCAGGTCTTCACTGGAAATTTACCAATATTTCTCATGTAAGGATACTATTCCAGGACCAAAGCAAGGAATATTATTGCCACAAATTTTTATTGGAGTTTCAATGGAACTAAATATTCATTTGCACAAGTAGGGGTATAAGGTGCATCTAAAACCATTGCAACTTGAAGAATGCTAAAATTGGTAATGTTCTGGAAGATCTTTGAAAGAAATGATTGCAGAACTATAGTACACAACACTAGAACTTGTTTTCTTCTATAACTCAACTTATTTATTTGCACAAGTAGGGGTTAAGATGCATCTAAAACCATGACAGCTTGAAGAATGCTAAAATTGGTAATGTTCTTGAAGACCATTGAAATAAATAGTTGCAGGACTTCAGTGCACAACACTAGAACTTGTTTTCTTGTGTAACTCAACTTAATCCATAAAACGGCTTTTACATAAAATCCTTATTAGGGAAAAGCCTTTACATGAGACATCTTGACAGAAAATACATAATACGAAAGTAGTACTTTAAGGTCTAATAAGATGTTGTTAGACAAATGTTGTAATTTTTTTAATATCTTGGAAACTGCCTTCTTTGACTGTCATCTGCCTTATACATGAAACAAAATCTCGTGTATCAGATAAAGTAGTAGTAGATGCTGGGTTCGACTTTCACTGCTAACTATAGGCTGGGAGAAAGTATTCTTTTTCCTTTTGCTACTCCTTAGAACATAGGAGCAGAAGTGCTGCCTATTCCATTTCCGATGGTATTGACTAAACTGATTTGGTTCCCTTTGAGCATATGCTTGTTTCAAAATCAAAGTTTAAGAAACTCCCAATTAGTAGTCATGGCTACTGGTTACTTTTTTCAGAGGAATTATTTTATTGATTTGATTATAACCATTTTTTCTACTTCAACTGTCATTGGTTGTGTTACCGCTCAAATTAACACCCTTGATATATCATTGTTTTGGGATTATCTGCATAGTGTAAGTCATTAAGCTATGACCCATATTCCATGACTTTAGTTGCAACTGATCAATTTCTCATGGTTTCTGAATAGTCCACTTAGCATCCATTCCATCGGGTGATGCACACAGTGGTGAAGAAGTGGGATTGCGACTAGTGAAATGAATCACATCGGATCAATCATCACTTCCGGGGCTCTCACCCGGTAACTAGGGATTCTCGGGAGGTCACCCATCCCAAAAGTCCTTTGACTCAAGCGCGCTTAACTATGGAGTTTTCCCCACAATCAAGCTCACTTAGCTCACTTACCCCATTTGCAAAATGTTAGCAAGTATTGTGCGTTATGAACTATTTAGTGAGAGCACCCTTGACTCTTTTTATTTAAGTATCGAGGGCTTTTCGCAGCCAACATATGATATATCATTATTTTGAGATTATCTGCGTAATGTAAGTCATTAAGCTATGACCCATATCCCATGAGTTTAGTCGCAACTAACCAATTTCTCATGGTTTTTGAATAGTCCACTTAGCATGCATTACATCGGGTGATGCTCACAGGGGGAAGATGTGGGATTGAGACTAGCGAAATGAATCGTGTAGCATCAATCATCACTTTCTGGGCTTTCACCTGGTAACAGAGACTTTTTGGAGGTCATCCATCCCAAGACTCCTTTGGCTCAAGCGTTCTTAACTGTGGAGTTTTCCCCACAATTTGTTAGTTTTTCGATAATTTCATTCAATATTATCTAGGATCACTAAGAGAATAACAAGCACAACATAACAATCACAAGAGACAATGGACACAAAGCATTTCACCGGGGAAAACCAAGAAGGTGAAAAACCCCGCAACTTCCTCAGAGATAGAATGAGCAATAGTACAAAACCCCAAAACAAAGAGATAGACTCCAACAGCTTCTCCTCCTCCACTTGTGTGAACTTGTCTCTCTCTCACTCATGCGCAATGAGTAAGGGAGTGAATGAATAAATGAGAGAGTCTCACTCTCTATTTATACTTTACTTCACTTGCCTTTTTACCCTACATGGCCGACTTCTCCTAGGAGAGTCTAATAACCCTTTAACCCCTAACTCTGGGTCGACCCCACAAGAGGAGTCTAATAACCCATCAAATAATAATGATGACCTTCCTAATCGGAGGATGAAACCTCTCCGTCGAAAGTACAATGTCATATGAATACAATATAAAATATACAAGTGAAATACATTCCGAAGTTACATATACATCAACACTCCCTCTTAACTAGGAAGGTATTTTCTTGACAAATGTCATCAATATATATATAGGCACAAGTCTTCAATACTGGAGCTGGATCATCGTCACTGGATCATGGAGCATCATCGTCACTACTGCTGTACTTGTCATCTCGATCACTGGTGCTATCTCTCAATTCTTCTCGTCATAGGAAGTTCTACAGAGCCAACCCTTTTTCATGTTGGATGTAGGCCTAGCCTCCTGTAGGTCTTCATCATCTCTGGGAGCGAGCCATCTAGTATGTACATCTCAAGGCTTATTATATGCTTCTGCAAAACTTGTGTACCATACTGTCATCATCAGCAATCATCCTCTTGCTGGAACATCATCTACTGGAACAACATCTTCGTCAACTGGAACTTCTTTTGCTGGAACATCCTCATCAGCAACATCATCAGTTGGAACATCTTCTGCTGTCAGCAACCTCGTCAGCTGGAACACCATCTGCTGGAACATCCTCATCAGCAGCACCATCAGCTGGAACAACATCATCGTTAGCTGGAACATCCTCATCAGCAGCACCATCAGCCGGAACACCTGCAACAAACATCAGTAACTAAATACTGATACTATCAGTCAGCCAGTACTGATCTTCCCTCACCCTTGGAGAGGCATCCATCCCTATGGATAGGCATCAGCTCGTGAGAGCTGGAACCATCAGTCAACCAATACTGATCTTCCCTCACCCTTGGAGAGGCATCCATCCCTACGGACAGGCATCAACTCGTGAAAGATGGAACCATCAGTCATCTAGTACTGATCTTCCCTCACCCTTGGAGAGGCATCCATCCCTACGGACAGGCATCAGCTCGTGAAAGCTGGAACCATCAGTCAGCCAGTACTGATCTTCCCTCAACCTTGGAGAGGCATCCATCCCTACGGACAGGCATCAGCTCGTGAAAGCTGGGACCATCAGTCAGCCAGTACTGATCTTCCCTCACCCTTGGAGAGGTATCCATCCCTACGAACAGGCATCGGCTCATGAAAGCTGGAACCATCAGTCAACCAGTACTGATCTTCCGTCCCTCCTGGACAGGCATCTATCCTTTCGGATAAGATCCATCAATCTCTCTTTCTAGAGAGGTCCCTCTGGACCACACCAAGCTTGTCTCGAAAGTACTCAAACTTCACACGAGCCAGAGGCATAGTCGGCACATTAGCAACTTGTTCCTCTGTAGGAACATACTCGAGCTTCACAACTCCCCTCTGCACCATATCCTAGATATAGTGGAACTTAATTTCGATGTGCTTCGATCTATCATGAAACACATGATTTTCTGTCAACTTAATGCAACTCTGGTTATCACAGAGTATCTCCGTAGCATCAATCTCTGCATCGAACAATCCTGTCAACATCTTGCGAAGCCACACTGCTTCACCACAAGTTGAAGAAGCTGCTACATATTCAGCTTCGGCTGTACTCAGTGCCACGCAGGATTGCTTCCTGCTAAACCAAGGGATCACCCTTGATCCCATACTGAAGCAGCACCCTGAAGTGCTCTTCCTATCTGCAGCACTGTCTGCCCAATCTGAATCAACATAACCCTCTAGGTTTAAACTTTTTATTTGCATCATACTTGAGCCCATAATCAATCGTACCCTTCAAGTACCTTAGAATATGCTTTACAACAATCAGGTGAACATGTCTAGGATTTGTCAGGAACTGGCTCAACGTGTTCACATCAAAGCAAATATTTGGTCTCGCATTCGTCAGGTACATCAAGGACCCAATCATCTGATATTACATCATGGCATCAACCGACTCTTGATGAAGCATCACTCAATAGCTTCAGGTTCGATGCCATAGGTGTGGCAATGGCCTTGCAGTCCATCATCCCGAACTGCTTCAGGATCTCTACTGCATACTTCCCTTGTCCAAGGAAGATTCCATCTGTACTCTGCCACACATCCATACCTAGAAAGTAATGCATCATACCCAAGTCCTTCATCTCAAACTCGGCAGCAAGCTTCCTCTTCGTATTAGCAATCAACCCAATCTCACCTATCACAAACAGGTCATCTACATACAGTAGGAGTATCACTGGATTGCCTTCCTCAACCTTGTAGTAAAGGTTGGAGTCTGCTTTACTCTTGGTAAAGCCAAAACTGGTCAGGAAGCTGTCTATTCTGCCGTACCATGTCCTGGGTGACTGTTTCAAACCATACAAGGCTTTCTTCAATTTGCATACATATGACTCCTTGTCATGTGTCTCAAATCTGAGTGGTTGCTCCACATACACTTCCTCTTCGACTACACCATTCAAGAAAGCTGTCTTGACATCCATCTAGTGTATCTTCCACTTCATTACTGCAACCAGAGCAAGTATTGTTCTGATGGAAGTGTATCTGGCTACAGGTGCAAAAGTTTCTTCATAATTTATCCCTTCTTTCTAGGAGAAGCCACGAACTACAAACCTTGCCTTGAATTTCTCTATGCTACCATCTGCAGCATGCTTGATCTTGTAGATCCACTTGGAAGTCACAACAGACTTCCCATTTGGTCTCGGGACCACATTCCAGACATCATTTTTCATGATCGACTGGTACTCCTCGATCATGGCTTCCTTCCATTACTGCATCCCGGAGTCTGGGAACTTCAGATTCTTCAATATCTTCAATAGGTAGTTTTCTGGATTTGTTGAGTCTTTGTTGCTTGTTCTTTGAAACAAGTCTCTCTTGTAAATTTTTGATTCGGAGATCACTGCTTCCTTTGAATCGCCCTGAGATCTCAAGCGGTGTGAGTCTCAATATCAGTATATACTCATAAAAATATAGACTCAAACAACTAGATCTGCATTTACCAACTGAAGTATAAATGCAATCAACCACATAAACAACAGATGTACCTTGGAACCCTTGCGGGAAAAACCAGCTAACTATGGGGCTATCTTCTCTCTCGAGCCCAGAGCATATAGATGTATAAATGACAATACAATACAGGATTACCGCAGCTGGTAATTCAATCCCTCTGAAATAGGACAAACTCTAAATTTGCATGCATCTAACTGATGCATGCACTGAAGAAGTAAGCCCTAACTGCCAAATTGGATCTGAGTGCTCTGAAGGTGCCTCTGACTGATCTGCCCTCTTTGTATCTCTTTGTTCAGATCTGCTCGCTCTGAAGACTGCCCTTTGATGAAATCGGCCTCCTCTGCATGCACAAGTGCACCCTCCCCTCTGGATGTCAAATGCTCGTACTGGTCCGGATCTCAACAGATTTGAGCTCCGATCGTCCCTAACCTTCCTCCAATGCTGAGGCAAGGCTATCCTGGAAGTCTCAGACTCCGAATCGGTCAATCCAGCTCACAATGAGCTTCTCCCTCCTCAGGAAAAACGTCCTCCAAGAGAACTTGGCCTCCTCCAATCTCCACAGAAATCACACTGTTGAGCTCTCTCAGCTCACAGTACTGTGTGTCTAGCCTCTTTGGAATTGAAGGTCACTGATCTAGCTCAAATCTGACCTTCTTAGCTCCTGCAGCAACTCCTCTCTATCTCAGAAAGTCGCCCCACATGTGCATCTACGCCCTCCTCACTCTAGCAGTATCTCTCTCCGACAATGCAACTGAGTAACCTCATTTGGGGACCCCCTACCTCTATAAATAATCTCACCTATGAATTAGGTTTGCCAAAACCCTAATTCCCGGTGCATGCAAAAGGTCACTTTTGCATGCAGTTACTGAATGCTGACAGGTCATGCGATACTCATGCATGCAAATGTCAATCTCCCTTGAAGCTCCGCATGTAGCCCCCACTGAGCTCATGCCACTGAGTAGAGTGCCTCTACTCCATCCTGATGCCTATGCAGCTAATGTACCTCCATGTAAGGCATCTGAACCATGGAGGACATCCCGAAGTTACCATAATCTAACAGTCCCTCTTAATGAGGGAAGTCCTGACACTGATGCCTGGATCCATCAAATCCACAGCTGCTGACACTGATCTAGCTGATCTGCCTGTCACTGCTCTATGACCTGAATAACTTTGATCAATCTCCATATGTGTGGTTTTAGAAGAAGCCCTCCTGTCAAACACTGTTGACTCTGCCACTGCAGTCTGACTCAAACTCCCTCTGAGTCTCTGCTCCTGTAACCAACCCTGAAGACCTCTGTCAAGTGGATCTACTGCTCTGTAGATCATCTGCCTATGGCTCTGAGTTGACTCAGCTCTGTAAGTCAACTCCCTCTGTCTCTGAACTGACTGAATTGACTTAGCTCTCTCTTGAGCCAAGTCCATCTCAACCATGTCATACCAGCTCTCTCTCTGACCGGTGCTTGCATGAGCAGCATGCTCATCCATCTGATATGAGCCCAAGGGCTCAATCTCCTAAGACTCATCATTGTCATGAGCGTCTCGCTGATCCATCGGAACTCTAGAATCACTGCCCTGATCCTCTTCATGATGAGCATCTCGCCCACCCATCTGCTGAATAGGCTCACTCATCCTGGCCTCATCTCTGCTGTGAGCATCCCGCTCATCATCCTCCTTTGGATCTGAGGAGGATGCACTCAACCATCCAGATGTGCCTGAGGTAGGTTGTCCATGAACCAAGTAATCACCATCGATCCTGTGACCAAATAAGATTGGGTCTACTCCTCTAGGATAGGTGAAGAACTGATCCCTGTGAAACACTACAGGGTAGCCTGCTGCTGCCAAAACTGCCATTGAGAGGACACTCCCTCTTAGTCTTGGAACAAAGAGCACTCTTGAAACCTCCAGGAGCTCCCTGCGGTCAAGCAGAAATATCACTCTGCCCACTCCAGTAACCAAATGGTCAACCCCCTGCACATCCCGAGCCAACTGCACAGGTGTATGCTCTATGATCAAGAATGCATCTCGCACTCCTGTCATGTGACTACTGAGAGTGTTGTCCACTCTCCACCTCTGATCAACCTGAGCCTCTGGTAGGCTACTATCATGTCTTGACTGAACTGAGGCTAATGAGAACTCCTTCTCAAGCCAAGAAGTAAACTCATCAACCTCCTCCGCTGCTGCCACCTGCTCATCCTGGATCAACCTGTTATCACACAAACTCTAGTTGCTATAGAGGGATATCCCAATAGGGACGGTAGAGGATGAGCAACCAGGAAGGTGTAACCAACAGCAGCCAGGTCCTCTGTCCAAGGGACAAAAGTCACACCGGACAAGGCTGTAGTCACTTTAGACAAGGCACTTGGCCTAGTCAAGGGAGAGACCCACTCAACTAGTGATGGTTGAGACTCAACAATCAGACACCCAAACCCAAAAAGTAAGCAAAGCAAGAGACAGAATGGATGACTAAATGCGAGTTTTCTTCCAGCCTTAGTGGAATCGAGACTCTGGATAGAGAGATGTACTAGATAAGGCACATTCAGATCTGATCACACATGTAGATGATGAATAAAGTGAGGAATTAAAAGGCTAGAAATTAAATCAGCGAACAGAAAATTACTAGGAGAATGGATGACTAAATGTGAGTTTTCTTCCAGCCTTCGTGGAATCGAGACTCTGGATGGAGAGATGTACTAGATAAGACACATTCACATCTGATCACACATGTAGATGATGAATAAAGTGAGGAATTAAAAGGTTGGAAATTAAATCAGCGAATGGAAAATTACTAGAAGAATGTTTAGGGCCCCTGCCTATGGGGAATGAGCCTTATTATGATTTATCAATACATGGCAGAGATGGACCAACAATTGAAATACATCTTCTAGTGATTATAACTTGAATAAATTGCCGATTTAAGACACAAAAAACAGACTAGCAAGCAGATGAAATTAACAGCCCTAGGGGGATGGATTAAATAGTGGAAAAAAATGGACCTAGGGCAGTAAAAAAAAGGCGTTTAGAAGCATTTCCAGGTGCTGATACTTGGTATTCTAGGGTAAAATGACATTACGGAGCAGATTAGAGAGTACCCATAACCCCAAACTCAACCCAAAAACCAGATTTGACAGTTTGCCCAGGTAGGGCGAAATCAGTGATAGACCAGTGCTTGGTTCTATGGGCACATGGAGTCGGATTGCAATGAAATTTGAGATGTAGGCGTTTAAGCATAAATCATTACTGGGTTTTTGATTAAAACAAGTTCCTACGGTGAAATCCTAAGTTATCAATTTTTAGGGTTTTTTAATGAATTTCTCTCTTGAACAAGATTCAGAAATTAAAATGTGGGAGAAGAAAAAGTTACACCTACTTGGAAATGACTGATATTTCTGATATTGAAGAGGCCAATACGTCCCGAAGATCAATTTGAAGCCGTTGGAGAAGTCCCAGCTGAAATTGATTTGCTCTCTCCCCACCAACTCGTCCTCTCTGCCTGCAAACACAAATAGACAACAAATCAAATTAGTATTGGCAAACAAATGGTATCTACAACAACGCAAATAAAAGTGAGAGAAAATGCTTGACTGAAAACAATAGAAACACTCCCTTTTGTGGTCAACCCGGAGAGTGGAGCACCAGTGGAAGCCAAATGGGGCGCCCTCCTCCAAGATTTTGAGCTTGCTGCAAACAATGGTGAGTAAAACAGTGCTGAAATCATACACCAACTACAACTAGTGCATCGAGATAGTATGACAATCAACAAGATCAAGAAGCTATCACACAAGAGCCAAGTAGAGCAACAACGTTTTCATTCAATATTATCTAGGATCACTAAGAGAATAACAAGCACAGCATAACAATCACAAGAGACAATGGACACAAAGCATTTCACTGGGGAAAACCAAGAAGGTGAAAAACCTTACAACTTCCTCAGAGATAGAATGAGCAATAGTACAAAACCCCAAAACAAAGAGATAGACTCAAGCAGCTTCTCCTCCTCCACTTGTGTGAACTTGTCTCTCTCTCACTCATGCGCAATGAGTAAGTGAGTGAATGAATAAATGAGAGAGTCTCACTCTCTATTTATACTTTACTTCACTTGCCTTTTTACCCTACAGGGCCGATTTCTCCTAGGAGAGTCTAATAACCCTTTAACCCCTAACTCTGGGTCGACCCCACAAGAGGAGTCTAATAACCCATCAAATAATAATGATGACTTTCCTGATCGGAGGAATGAAACCTCTCCGTCGGAAGTACAATGTCATATGAATACAATATAAAATATACAAGTGAAATACATTCCGAAGTTACATATACATCAACACAATTAAGCCAACTTAGCTTGCTACCCTATTTGCAAAACCTTGGCAAGTACTGTGCCTTATGAGCTGTTTAGTGAGAGCTCCCTTGACTCTTTTTATTTAAGTGTCAGGGGCTTTTCACAGCCAACATATGATATATCATTATTTTGGGATTATCTGCATAATGTAAGTCATTAAGCTATTGTTAAATTATAGCTTCGAAAGCTATTTTTATTTTACAAATTACCATGTAAACTTGTGTCAAGTGTCAACATTGGAGGGCAGCTTGAGCTGCTTAGTTGGAGGGAAGCTTGAGCTGCTTAGGGCAGCAAGCTGGGGGGCAGCTTGAGCTGCTTAGGATGGTGGAGTTGACTAGCTAAGGCGGTGGAAAGGAGCAGCCTTTGACTGCCCCAAAGGCCAACCTTTAGTGGGGCATCCCTTGGCTGCCACATGGGCCAGCCTTTAGGGTGACCTTTGGGGGCTGCTTAGGGCAGCCACCCATGCTATTTAAATAGGCCCTCACCTTCCATGTAATTTCATTAATTTTTCATTGAGTTTTGAGAGCTAAGGCAAGGAAGATTTATGCCATAGTTTACTGCTGTCCTATACCTGAGTATACTGCTGATTCATGAGCTGATATCTTATGGGTTTGATGCTGTCCTGTACCTGAGTTTACTGCTTTAGTGAAGATTGAAGAAGGCTGTCCTAGATTCTAAGTTTGCTGGTCATACAGTCAGATATTTATTTTCTTGGCAAAACTCATTGAAGAGCATAGTTCATGGTGATTTTGTAATCTGGGCTTGATATACTATTGATATAAGGAAGATTGTTTGCTGGAGTTTTTCTCCCTTCTAAGGGTTTCTCTAGGGTAAAACTATTGTGTTCATGTGGAATAAATTTGTGCACTTTGATTATGACATGTAATTGATGAAAACAAAAATTTGAATATTGTATTTCTGCTTGAATTAAAACTTCACATGGTTTCAGAGCTTAGGGTGTGAACAAAGCTAAGTTCTGTAGTTTATGAGCCTACACAGGTCCTAAGGTTTAAGTTTTATCAAGCTCAGTCCTAGATTCCTGTTCAAAAAATGTCTTCTTCTATTTCTGTTCGACCTAAAGACAGACTAGAGGGAGCTTCAAACTTTAATGTTTGGAAGCTCAGGATTATGAATATTCTCCAAGAGTTAGAACTAGATCATTTTGTGACTACAGTGGTGGAAGAACCAGTTTCTAATCTTGGTAAGGCAACCTTTAGAAGGAATCAAGCTAAGGCAAAGAGAGTTATATTTATTCTGTAAAAGATAGTATCATGCCAGTACTAACTTCTTTGATGACAACTAAAGACTGTTATGACATTCTCGTTAAATTGTATGAGAAGACTACGCCTAGTCAAAAGAGAAATCTAAAGAACAAGTTAAAGTTTTTAAAGATGGAGAAATGTGAGTCTGTTGCATCCTTTTGTTCTAAAATTGCTCAGATTCGTGATCAGTTACTTGTCACAGGGGTAACTGTTGATGATGACGATCTTGTTCAAACCATATTTGATGGCCTTCCATCTTCATTGAGTACTTTCCTCTCGAGTGTGAATGGTAGAGAGATTCAGCCTACTTTTGAGCGTTTATGGCATGACTGCCTTCAGGAGGAAAGCCGCATGACTTCAAGAAATCATGTTGCTAATGATGACAGTGTTGCTTTGGTTGCAAAAACAAGGAGATGAAAGAAACCTTCCTTTAAAAGGCATTTCCAGGAAAATAAGTTCAAAGGTAACTTTAAAGGTAAGAATTTTGATATGTCCAAGATTAAATGCTATAGTTGTAACAAGATAGGACATTTTGCTAAAGACTGTAGATCCAAGAAGAAAGACTTCCATAAAAGGAAGCATCATGCATCTACTGCTGAAGAAAGAGGATCAACTAAGAAGGCAAGCGAATCCCCTGAGAGTCAGGAGAACATAAAAGAATACTACCTAGTGTCCGCTCTTTCTGGTCATCTAACTATTGATCAGGACACTTGGTTGGTTGATAGTGGAGCTTCAAAACATATGACTGGTTACAAAAATATTATTTCAGATTACAGGAAGAAGATTTGCTCAGTGCAGGTACAACTTGGTGATAACTCATGTTATGATATCAAAGGGGTCAGTTCCATCTCTCTTTAGTTAAAGTCTGGATCTATCATTCATATTGATGAAGTCTTGTTTGTTCCCGGCATCAAGAAGAGCCTGTTGTCAGTCTCTACACTTGAAGATAAAGGCTACAAGGTGGCCTTCATGGATGGTAAAACAGTTCTCTGGCTGAAAGGTGGTCATCTAAGTTCAGTTGAAGTCATTGGAATTTGAGAAGGAGGTCTCTACAAGGTAACGAATCATTCTGCTCGTGCTCTTGTTCATTCTACAGTCAGTCCGAGCGAGTTGTGGCACAGAAGATTCAGTCACCTTCACTTCAAGGCTCTTCCTAGACTTCCATCTATGGTAAGAGGTATGCCTCCTATTTCTTCTGTTAAAGTTGAAGTATGCAAAGGTTGTTTACTTGGAAAGAATGCAAAGAAGTTTTTTCCGCACAGTAGCAGTAAATCTGAAAAGATCTTATAGCTTATTCATTCTGATATTTGTGGACCAATGTCTTCTCCTTCTTTGAATGGTTTTCTGTATTATGTCATATTCATTGATGATCTTTCGAGAAAATGTTGGATTTATTTTCTGAAGTTAAAAAGTGAGGCTTTTGCCAAATTTAAAGAATTCAAAGCTTTAGTAGAAAACCAGACAGGAAAACACATTCCGATCCTAAGATCTGATAATGGAGGGGAATATGAACCTCATGAGTTCGAAAGCTTTTGTAAGGAAGCTAGTATCAAACATCAGTTGACTGTTCCTTACAATCCTCAGCAAAATGGCATTGCTGAAAGAAAGAACAGAACTGTATGTGAAGTTGCAAAAGCTATGATGTTTGATCAAGATCTGCCCAATTGTCTTTGGGTAAAAGCTACAACTACAGCTGTTTACATTCAGAATAGATGCCTGCATGCAATCCTAGAGGATAAAACTCTGGAAGAAGCTTTCTCTGGTAAGAAACTAGAAGTAGGACACTTGAGAGTGTTCGGGTGTCCAGTTTACATCCATGTGCCTAAAGAGAAGAGAACTAAGATGGAACCCTTGGGTAAGAAAGGGATATTTCTTGGATACAGTGAATCTTCTAAAGCTTACAGAATCTATATCCCAGGTCAGAAACAAATTGAGGTTAGCCGAGATATAACTTTCCATGAGGAAGTTGTTTTTAAACGATCTAGAGAGCTTCATATCGATGATGAGCTAGACTCTCCTCCAGCCGAGACTTCTGGTTCTGACTTTCAGAGGGAGGAAAGTCATGATGATCTAATGGATCAAGATTCAGTGTTGGAACTTGCTGAGGTGTTAGAAAGGTCTCTTGAAGAACCTCCTATCAAGAGAAGACCTGCTTGGTTCAAAGAAACTCTGCAAGAAGTAGAGAAACATTTAGCTCCTTCAGGAACCTTTAGAGAAAGCAAAAGGCCTCAAAGATTTATAGGTTATGTTGCTTTGGTAAGTAACATTAGTGATGCTTAACCTTCTTTGTTTAATGAAGCTAACAAGTTGCAGGTTTGGAAAGATGCCATGTTGGAGGAATACAAGTCCATCATGAAGAATAATGTATGGGACATAGTTCCTAGGCCCAAAAATAAGTCAATTGTCTCATCCAAATGGCTATATAAGATAAAACATGCAGCTGATTGGAGTGTTGAAAAGTACAAAGCAAGATTTGTTGCCAGAGTCTTCTCCCAAAAAGAAGGTATAGACTATGATGAGATATTTGCACCAGTAGCCAGGTATACTACTATCCGCACAATTATCTCTCTTGCTTCTATACTTGGTTGGAAATTACATCAAATGGATGTAAAGACTGCTTTCCTTAACGGTGAAATAGAGCAGGAAGTGTATGTAGAACAATCTGATGGCTTTGCAATGCATGAAAAGGAAACTCATGTATGTAAGTTAAAAAGGCCCCGTATGGTCTTAAACAAGCACCCAGAGTTTGGTATAACAAAACTGATGGCTTTCTGCAGAGATTAGGGTTCAGTAAAAGTACCGCAGACTCTAACCTCTATTTTAAAGTTGTTGAAAATCAACCTTTGATTTTGGTGTTGTATGTAGATGATCTTTTCCTTACAGGAGAAGAAAAGCAGATTGCCAGATGCAAAGAGAGACTCATTGCTGAATTTGAAATGAAAGATCTAGGAATGATGCACTATTTCCTAGGATTAGAAGTTTGGCAGAAACCAAACAAGATTTTCCTATCTCAAGGAAAATATGCAGTAGACATACTAAAAAGTTTTGGTATGATGAATTGCAGGAAGTTGTCAACTCCTATGGTTGCAAATTTAAAGAAGTTACATGACTCAGGGTCGGGAGAAGATTTGGTGGATCCCACCATGTACAGGCAACTTGTTGGGTCTTTAATGTATCTGACTCATACCAGACTAGATATGCAGTTTGCAGTGAGCGCATTAAGTCAATTTATGACTGAGCCAAGAGAACGACACTGGGTAGCAGGTAAGCATATTTTGAGATATCTTAGAGGTACCATAGCCTATGGGCTAAAGTTCACATCCAGTGGTGGTGTGATGCTGCATGGTTATGTAGATTTAGATTGGGCGGAAAGTCCAGTAGACAAAAAGAGTACCTCTAGTTACTGCTTCAGTTTGGGATCAACCATGATCTCCTGGTCCAGTTGGAAGCAGGATTCTATTGCTCAGAGCGCAGCTGAGGCTGAATATATTGCTGCAAGTAATGCCAGCAGAGAAGCAGTATGGCTCAGAAAACTCATTTATGGGTTGTTTAATGAAAAGCTTGAGACTACGATCATACATTGCGATAATCAGAGCTGCATGAAGCTCACAGAAAATCCGATATTTCATGACAGATCAAAGCATATTGATCTAAAGTACCATTATATTAGAGATATGGTACAACGAAATGTGATCAAGCTGAAGTATGTTGCAATAGGTGATTAGGTAGTTGATATCCTGACAAAACCACTGCAGTTGGTGAAGTTTGCTCACTTTAGAGGCAAACATACAAGCCTTGTGAGCTAGGACAAAATTCAAAACGAAAGTGATAATGCCTTAATAAGTCTTGTGAGGTCATGGCAAAAGTCAAGGCGAATGAACAAGCCTTGTGAGCCATACCAAAAGTCAAGATAGTAAGTCTTGTGAGACAATGGAAAAAGTCAAGGCGAATGGACAAGGCTTGTGAATCATGTCAAAAGTCAAGACAGAAAGCCTTGTGAGCATTTGGCAAAAGTCAAGGCATCCAACAAAAGTTAGGATGAATATAAATTCCTTTGAGCTAGAAACAAACAATCTTCCTTATGTAAATAATGTATCAGTTGGTAAATTATATCTTCCTCGCTAAGAGGGAGTGTTAAAATAAAGCTTCGGAAGCTATTTTTCATTTTACAAATTACCATGTAAACTTGTGTCAAGTGTCAACATTGGAGGACAACTTGAGCTGCTTAGTTGGATGGCAGCTTGAGTTGCTTAGCTGGAGGGCAGCTTGAGCTGCTTAGGGCGGCAAGTTGGGGGGCAGCTTGAGCTGCTTGGTTGGAGGGCAACTTGAGCTGCTTAGCTGGAGAGAAGCTTGAGTTGCTTAGGGAAGCAAGCTGGGGGGAAGCTTGAGCTGATTAGGATGGTGGAGTTGACTAGCTAAGGCGGTGGAAAGGAGCAGCCTTTGACTGCCCCAAAGGCCAACCTTTAGGGGGGCAGCCCTTGGCTGCCACATGGGCCAACCTTTAGGGTGACCTTTGGGGGCTGCTTAGGGCATCCACCCTTGCTATTTAAACCGGTCCTCACCCCCCATGTAATTTCATTAATTTTTCATTGATTTTTGAGAGCTAAGGCAAGGAAGATTTATGCCATAGTTTATTGCTGTCCTATACCTGAGTATACTGCTGATTCATGAGCTGATATCTTCTAGGTTTGATGCTGTCCTGTACTTGAGTTTATTGTTTTAGTGAAGATTGAAGAAGGTTGTCCTAGATTATAAGTTTGCTTGTCATAAAGTCAGGTCTTTATTTTCTTGGCAAAACTCATTGAAGAGCATAGTTCATGGTGATTTTGTAATCTGGGCCTGATATACTATTTATATAAGGAATATTGTTTGCTGGAGTTTTTCTCCCTTCTAAGGGTTTCTCTAGGGTAAAACTACTGTGTTCATGTGGAATAAATTTGTGCACTTTCATTATGACATGTAATTGATGAAAACAAAAATTTGAATATTGTATTTCTGCTTGAATTAAAACTTCACAGCTATGACCCATATCCCATGAGTTTAGTCGCAGTTGACCAATTTCCTATGGTTTTTGAATAGTCCACTTAGCATGTATTGCATCTGGTGATGCCCATGGGGGTGAAGAAGTGGGATTGAGACTAGCGAAATGAATCGCATAGCATTAATCATCACTTTCGGGGCTTTCACCCAGTAACTGGGACTTCCCAGGAGGTCACCCATCCCAAGACTCCTCTGGCTCAAACGTGCTTAACTATGGAGTTTTCCCCACGTTCAAGCCCGCTTAGCTTGCTACTCCATTTGCAAAACTTTAGCAAGTATTGTGCCTTATGAACTATTCACTGAGAGATCTTTTGACTCTTTTTATTTAAGTATTGAGTGATTTTCGCAGCCAACATATGATATATCATTATTTTGGGATTATTTGTGTAGTGCAAGTCATTAAGCTATGATCCATATCCCATGAATTTAGTTGCAGCTGACCAATTTCTCATGGTTTTTGAATAGTCCACTTAGGACACATTTCATCGGGTGATGCTCACAGGGGTGAAGAAGGGCCTCCTAGCCACACTTCTATTTATGCTTTGTAGAGGTGTTGCGCGTGTAAGGGTTGTTATACCCATCTTAACACACCTCGTTCAAGTCCACTTGGACCTATTTTTGTCATGTTTTAAGCTTCCTCTTGACTGAAGCATACCAAATTGATGATGACATCATCCTTTTGAAGAGGCCGTACCACCTAAAGGAGGAAAGCATTGAGGGAAAAAACAAATCATTGGGGTAAGATGGGGCATGACACACTCCTCCCATGCTCAACGTTTCATCATGTTTCAACACTTTGTCATTTTTATCATTATTTTATGTATTATGAGGTTTAGTCCCTCGATTGTGGGTGAAAAATCCTAAGAAATTCATTTTAAGTTATTTTAAGTTATTTTAGGTAGGTCATCCTAAAAGGAGGTTAAGTTAGCCTAAAAAAACATATAAATAAGGCTAGCCTCCTCATTTGTAACACAAGATCATGGGATCAAATAAAATCACTTCTTTGTTTCTTGTCTACCTTGGTTAAGTGGTGCACACCTCTCTTCTTGGCATCTAAGAGGCTTAATGTGGTGATTTTTTGGTGATTGGAGGCTTTTACTAAATCTTGCAAGGCTTGCCTGAGGGAAAGAACCTTTGAGAGGGTTACTGTCTTCTTCTTTACTCTTCGTTTATGGTAAAATCTCTGGTTCTCTTGTTTTTCATCGTTAACGACACTCAAGGTAGCTAAGATACTAAGAGCTAATTAGGGTTTTTTATGCATAATAACATTGTCTTGTGAGTGAGGCATCCCTTCTCGGAGGGTCTTTCTTTGTTGGTCCTTTGGAACATCTCTTTGCCTTAATTAGGTCAAAACCAACACAACCTAGGGTTTCTTGGTTTTGCCCTAATTCATACAAAATTGGATTGCCAATTCTTGAGAGCAACGCTAATCATGATTTCTTAGTGGCCTCGAGGAACAAGATCTCGGTCTTATTCCCTCATCTTCACTGAAAATCTCTTTGTATCAATTTCTTGTACTATATATTGCAAAAGATCAAAAAAATCCAAGGTTACATGAACCGTGGGTGCGATCGGAGTCGGCTGAAGAATTTGATACGGGTGCGACACTCATCCCAAAATTAGGAATCGGGGATTCGGAACCCTAACCCTAATTATCCTACATTTATCCTACGCAAACAGCTTTAGATTAGTCAAAACTAGGTGGAAGAATCCGATGAAGAATTCGAGAATCCGATTCGGGTGCGGTTAGGCCTAGGACCGAATCCGGTAACTATGAAAAAATCAAATATTGTGAAAAACTCAAATTTTTTTATATTTTTGCAAAAAATCCCAAAATATTTATTTTGTGCCCTAGTTATTGTAACTGTTAAATTTCTGAAGTTGTTAATTGTAGAAATAAATTCAGATCTTGACAAAATATCAAAAAAATCCAAAAAAGTTGAAAAACATTGCAAAAAGGTCAAGTTTTAGCCCTAAAAGTGCACCAAAGGAGGTGACGTCAGCCATTAGGGTTTATTGCAGATCTGGTTGTGGTGTTATTGCAGGTCCATTTAAAGGAAAAGTCAAACCTTGGGGGTTTGAGGAGGATTGATTCAATTCCTAGGTCACCCGAGGTGACCTTGGGGGATTTGAGGCCCAAGATATTTATGGTTCACCATGACTGCAGCAAATTGCAGGTCTGAAGTAAAAATCAGATCTGAAACTCATCATTCATCCGCCAAAATAGGGGCACCTTGGGGGGATGGTTGCGTCCTCTCTAGCTGGTCCCCAAGAGGTAAGATTTGCGTGATTGCAACGGTTTGTTTGAGAGATATATCATGTTTTATCTTGCTGGTTTTTATTGCAGAAAATAACATAATCATATTGCATATTCATCATTGCTACTAACCTTCCAAGTCAAAGGGTTTATTGTACATATCTTTCGTTGACTCCATAAGGCACCGGTCTACTGATGGTGGGAAGGTCTTGTAGGGATATAAGTGTTTTCTATTGTGGTTCTTATAGGTCTATCCTTACCTCATTTCGGGGAGCCTCCCGTGGCCCAAGGAGCAGAGTTTAAAGAGGAAGGGGGTTACATTGAGGTGCGTTGGGTGTACCTCCTTGAATAGTTGTCAATCATAGCAATGGGACCACTTTGTTGTTGTAGTTGTAACTTCGGAAGATATTCCCTTGTATTTTATATTGTTATTATTATTGTATTATATTTATACCCCTGACGGAGATGTTTTTCCTCCATTCGGGGATGTCATTATTATGCTAGGTCATTGAGGTAAAAGCCTCCATTGTAAGTCGGGGCAATAGTTCCCCAAAAGGTCAAATGTAAATGTATTATTGAGTCTCCTAGAGAAGTCGGCCCAGTCAGTTTAGCTGAGGCCGACCTAGTTAGGTAAAAGGTCACCCCAAAAGTAAAGCATAAATAGAGAGCTGTGCTCTCTCATTTGGACAGACACTCACTCACTCAAGTTCGCATTAGTGAGAGAGAGAAGACAAGTTCACACAGGAGAAAGAGAGAGAGCTGCAGAAGACTATCTTGTTTTGGGGTTTTCCATTTTGTGATATTGTATTTGTGACGATTCTATCTCTGAGGAAGTTGCGGGGTTTTCTCCTTTATGGTTTCCCTGAGGGAAATATTTGTATCTCTTGTGTTATGCTATGCTTATTATTCTTTCAGTTAAGATCCTAGATAATATTGATTAAAAGTAGAAAATCTAACACGCTTATCTTATTTGAGTCCACTTACCTTCAAACACGGAAGAGCGCTAGTTTTTGAGGTAACTCAACCTAACTAAATCCTCATATCCATTAAATCTTGGGATGATGTCATTCCAATTCTTATTATTAAAATGATTTGGATATCTCGGGATATTTGAAAAACCCAATGGATAAAACCAATCGAGGAACTATGGTTGCTCAAGGAATGCCATGCCACTTCCCATTCTTCAAGCTTGAATATACATGAAATCATACCTCAATCCGAAATCAAAATGGTGGAGTCGCTAAGATGAGCTCTTCTTCTTAATTGACGAATGTGCTCACCTCTACACCTGACAATGTCATCAATAGCTGAGGCTTCTATCTTGAATTGCACTTCTTTGTTTGTCTCTTTCTTCAGTGGAGTCGCCAGATAAGACCTGGAAGGTTAGTCGCTAACAATAATCTTATCAAAGTACCCAAACAAAATCTTACCTCGACTTTCTTACCAAATATGTCATTCTTGCCGGAAATGAATGAACTAGACTCGGGACCTCCTGCAATGGAATGTTGTCACTCTCTTTTGAGTCCTTGACAACGACGCCGAAAAATGTTACCGCTCAGATTAACACCCTTGATCAAGGTCATGGATCCCGGTGCAACGAGTGGTAAGCATAGGTGAAGCTAGTGCCTAATGTCACCACAACCTAGCTTCTTAACACTTAAGGTCAACTCCTAAGGCCAAGGGGGAGTCCCTAGAATTTGGTGAATGATATCTGCAGTTACTTAAACAACACATAAACACCTCCTCAAGAAACCTTTCAGCGAAGATCAATGCCTTAGGATTCAAAACAATGAAGCATAAATAACACTAGGAGAGGGGAGGAGTTAAAACACTTTGTTATGAATCTCAAGAAAAATAACTTCAATATGTTACTGCTGTTATAATATTGCAGCAGTCAAGAACATTTCAGAAAATTGATAAATATTAAAAATCAATCCAAACAATGCCAACTTACCATGTATGATGTACCTTGTATGCTAGGGCAAGTGATGTGCCTCCAGAGGGTGATGGGAAGCCATATATCAGATCTGAAAGTGCATAACCAGATCTGGTTCATGCCCTAATCAGCCCTCAAATAGATGGTGGACTTGTTTAAAACATTTTCCAACAATGTCCAAGCCCCCAGGGGTTAACCTAGGCCTAATTCTTTGCTTTTAAGCCTTCAAACTTTGTTGATTTGACTGATGTACCAGTTATAACAGATCTGCAAAAAGGAAACCCTAGAATACATAGATCGTGATATATCTCACAAACTAACCACTAGAAAAGGGCACCATTGAAAATCCACCATGAAATCATCTAGGGCACACTTTTCTAGCGGAGCACAATTTCCAAATTCACAATCTCTTTGAGATATGAATTTTCTAAAATTTTAGGGTTTTTCGAAATATTATATTTTATTTTGGTATTTTTATAATATATACAATATAATTTTGATAAAAAAAAAGGAAGAGAAGGGGTTTGACCTTAGTTCTCAGCCCTAGGGCAACAAGATATTGAGGTCAATGTCCCTATTCAATTTGGCTATTCAAGATTACCAATTAAGGCAAAGGCTAGTAACCTTAGATAGGTCAAAGTAGCCAAACCCTAATTAGGTCAAACAATGAATCCCAAAGCACAGCTGTGGAGAGCTCCTTCAAGAGGAAAGTCTCCTCAAACAAGATTGTCAAGATGCTAATAAAACCCTAATTTACCTTGCTTAAGGTGCCAAAAGTAATGTTAAAGAAGAAAATGGAAAGATGTTACCAACATCCACCAAGGAAAGAGCAAGAGAGAGAGTTCTTAGATCCTTAGTCACGAGTTTTTTTTTTCTTGTGGTTCGTAGCCCCGGAAGATGGAGGGCTTGCTACATCCACGGTAATAATTCTCAGGGGGCCCACCAAAGGGGCCTCACCCTGTCGGCTCCAGGTTCGAGAGCCTAACCCCGAAGGACCTAGAGATTTGAACCTCCGACCTCGACTACTTCGGTCTTAGACTTAGAAGCTCCAACCAATTGAGCTACCCCTTGGGGCTTCCTTAGTCACGAGTTATAACAACCATTCTTTGAATCAACCTTGAAAGATAGCAAAACCCTGAAATTTCACCATTCCACCATTCATCTCAAGAAAAATATGCCAAAAAGAGAGGTGCACCTAGCCTCAAATGCTCCAATATACCAAGAGAAGAGAAATAAGTACATATTTGAACCCTTGTCTTGTTTTCAAATGAATGCTAGGAGCCTTTATTTATATGAGGCCTCCTAGTCTTTTCTAACTTTAGAGCCTACCTTACTAAAAAGTAAAATAACTTAAATATAGGGTTTGTCACCCATAAGTTGGGGACTAAACCACAAAAGACTAAAAATAATGATAAAATGATGTAGATGGCTTCATCCAAGTGAAGTGATGAGCTGGAGGAGGACGTCATGTCCCAACAAACCCCAATGATGTAGAAGATCCCTCAACATCCTCCCCTTTAGCAAGGCAAGGCTTTCTTGAAGAAGATGATGCCATCATGGATTTTGCACATGTAGACCAAGAGGAGGGGTAAAACATGAAAGAGAAGGTTTGAGTAGGCATACATGAGGTGTTCAAAAGCAGGTATGACAACCCTTACATGTGCAATCACCTTCTACATATCATAAACACGAGTGTGGCTAGGAGCCCCTAAGCCATGTGTCCTAGTGGGGCCATCCCAAGAAGCACTAGAGAACCAACCTAGGGCACAAAGGCCCAAAATGATGGGGGACTTCCACCCATCAAGGGGTAGTCAACAAAGTCACTAAGCCAATACTCCTTGGAATGAAAACCAAGAGTACTTTCTATGACTAGACCACGGGTCTTGAGCTCAACTAGACCAACACTTTTACATAAATGAGCCCAGACTTGGCCTTTTACAATGGCAAAGTGCCCCTTCACTCTGGTATAACTTGGTAGGCACGTCAGACAATCTAGGGCATAACAGGTCAGGTGACTGGTTTTGACTATTTCTTTTTGACTCGTTTGAGTTTGGAAGGCAACACTATACTTCAAATGGCTAGTTAGATCCTTCACATCATTCATATAGTTTCACAAGTATTGCATGGTATCGAAACATTGCTGTTAAAAATGGTACATAATGTTGTACAAAATAATATGAATACTTGTTACAACATGTAACTTTGCAAAGAACATGTTTTTATAACGAGGAATGTTTGTGATCTAATAATGCTTGATGGGACACACTTAGAGCAAGGAATGTTTAATAGGCATACTAGGATGCTATCTGTAGTTGGTAAAATTCAAATTACTTTGCAAAAATATTAACATGTTAGTACCCCTAATGATCTTTACCATTTTGACATTGTCAACCACATAATTCAAGCTTTCACATTTCAAACGAAAAGATAAACAATAGAAATCGTGACAATGTGAAAAACAAATCATACCTGTCCACATACCTGTATTACCTTTACTGGAAAGCCTTGTTGACCACTTACCGATACTAGACAGAAAGGGCTGAACACTTCTTGTGGTATGTTGCTGATTAGGGCACACCATGAACTGAGAGAGAACTGAGAGACTTTGCATGTGGCCATCGCCAACAGGCCCCACATCTTGCACCACTGTACCACTGAGCAAAGAAAAAGGATTGATCCATTCTTCATCGAAAGCAGAGCAAGCTCCTTCACCCATATTTATGTTTGGGAGATGATCTACCATGATGCTACAAGGTCATGAAGAATCGTACATTGGTGGACCAAGGAACTTCCAATAATCGTCGTCTTCAGCAGACTTGTAATTTTCTTCCAAGAGAGCCAACATTTCATAAGAAACCATAACTTGAGGACACAGAGAATTCACCATTTCTGTGCATTCTTTAGTTTCTTCAACTAAGGCTTCTTCAAGAATCACTTCGTTTCCAGTCACAAGGCCCATTATGTCATTTACTAGGTCTCGAATAATGTTTTCTTCAGGTAAACTTTCTGAGAATTGATCTTCATGGATTTCTTCACGGAACAAGTTCCTTGCATCTTCAACATAAGGCATCCATCTGTCTCGTTGCTCTGAATTCCAATAGCTACAAAAGATTTCTATCAATTTTGCAAATGATGATATTGTTGCTTTTTCTAGGCCCACAAACCAAGCAAGAGCCTTTCCTCCCAGGTGATGAACAAACGATCTCATGTAAACATCTTCTTCCTTTTTAATGATGTTCTCTGCAGCCATTGTCATGAACCATTCAACATGGTGCCAGGCCTTACCACGATCGCCCATGACGCCCTTGAATGAGTACCAAAATATCTCTGGTAACTCATCCGAACGTCTTGGAAAGTTTGACAAATCAAGAGGAGCAAAAGCTAATTCCTTTTCTGAATTTGTCAGATTACCAGGATCCTTAAATTCAAATGGAATATCCTCTTCATAAGAAGATGCCATGTCATCCGGTATCCTTGTCTTTATAGAGTACTTCTGTTATTTTTCTTCAGTCGGAGTCGCCAAGAGAGACCTGCCAAGTTAGCTCAACAAATCTCACCAAAGTACCAAAAACAAGAGCGTACCTGCGACAATGGTGATTCGGTTCTAAATCTCTTATCAACCAGTGGAGTCGCTTTAAAAGAGTGGAGTTGTCGTATGAGACATGCGGGGTTAGTCCTTCATAGATATTCTAAAAAATATAAGGATAGAAGGACTCATCTTTGAGTTCTTACCAAATGTCGTTTTTCCAAGGGTGTACTAACTCCGGATGAACCACTTCAATCTTTGAAACGTCCATGGCAACGACGCCAAAATTGTTACCGGGAAAACTAGCAGGGCTAGTTCCCAATAAGCAAAAATAAGGAAAGTGATCCAATGTCACCTCGCTCACAATCCTAACTTCTTTGGAAGCCAATAGCCTCCAAGGAGAAGTATCCTTATGGAACCCTGTAGAACACTGATACAACCAAAAGACTATATTCTCTATGCAAGTATTAGTTCGACCAGTGCCTAGATGGAGTCAATATTAAGATAACCAATAGCATATGCAATGTATGTTATCAAATAATGGCCAAGGGTTATTAACCAATGAGAGGTCAATCCAAGATCATCATAAATGACAAATCATTCATTAATCACAACAATAGTAAATCTATGACAATATAACCATCACCAATGAAATACAAGGATTGTTCATCAATGCAAATATGTATTAGTAATGTAAATTAGTAGCATTCAAGTATCATTTAATAGGTATCATTCATCACTAATTATCAATAACCAGTGTGTATCATGCAAGGTTATGTAACCAAATATACCTCAGTGATATCATAACCATAAACTAATGAAATGCAAGAGTTCTTGGGCTAACATGTATCATCAGCTAAACATAAGCAAACCATTGGTAATTGTAAACGCATCCAAATCAGAAATAGTTCAATCAATGTAATCACTTAGCAAACTGTAGATAAAACAAATTTAGTTTCCAGATTTGTAGCAGAAGTGTAGAATATCAGAACAAGCCAGATGATAAAAACTAACTTAGAAATAAACCTGTTATCACACAACTTTTAGTTGTCCCAAAAGGTATCCCATCCGGGATGGTAGAGGAGATGGACAATTAAAGAGGTGACCCAAGAGATGCCACGGTTCCCAATGCAAGATGGGAGTCACGATAACCGAGGCACTCTTCACTTTAGATCAAGACTAATCAAGATCAAGGGGGAGACCCTAGCCAATCAATGAAGACTAGCTAACCCAAAGGTTCCTAGGGAAATGTGTAAATTGAGTTACGGAAACCAATGAGTGAGTTTAGATCTATAAGAGTTAAGTGGACCCAAGGGTTGAAGTGTGGTTGAAAGAGGCTTAAGGGGTGACAAATGTTCCAACCAATGAATGACTAAGGCCACTTATGAAGTTGAGATAGATCTAAGAGATCTAGGACCATGAGATTTACACAAGTGGGACCCACTCCTTAAAATATGGAAATGGTTTAAATGGGGCCCACAAGGTCAAGTTAGGGATGAAAATGGTCCCAAGGGGTATGCAATGCATGGATCTATGCTTTCAAGATGAGACAGGCATCACCCACATGTGGGATCTAGCAAAAGACCACTAGCCCAAGGAGTGCGATTTACCCAAGGGAGACTAGTGCCTTAAAATGAGGGGGCAAATGGAGTCCAAATTCCACCAAAATGTAGATGAGGGTAGTTAAAGGTGAAAAGCAAGGTGGGTTTAAGTTATCAAGTCCAAATGCATGCTAGATCTCCATAGATCTGAGATTGAAAATGCATCACCAAGTGACCCAAGTGGGGCTCAATCCCTCAAAACGAGGAATGGGGCCCACAAGGTGAAAATCAACAAGGTGAAGCACTAGGGGTAGGTTATCAAGATGGATCTATCCAAATCAAGTGGGATCTCACCTATCCATGTCAAGGAACTAGCCAAACTAGCTCTCCTTAAGGAATGCGAATTGCCTCAAGGAGGGCTAGGTGCCTTGGAAAGTGGGTCAAATGGAGGCCAATCACCACCAAACTGTAGATCCGAATTGCCGTGGATGCTATAGAGGTGGGTTCTTAATATTATACCCAAAGCCAAGCTAGATCCAAGTAGATCTAAGAAAAAGTAAAATGAGGGTTTTGATTTTAAGGGTTTTGTGACCAATGAAGAAGAATAAATGGATCTAGGTACATACCTTGTAGAACATACCCCAAATGCTTGTGGCCACTTTGCAAATTGATAGCATTCCCCCTATGTGTATATTCAAGAGTGAGATCTAGTGGTCCAAGCCAAAATGTCCTCCTCCAAAGATGGCCAAATCGTCCTCCTCCTACAAGACAAGATCAAGTTAGAAACAAGCCAAGTAAGAAAATTATGAAAATGATGAAGAGATGTAAGAGAAAGCATCAACTATGTCACAAAGATACAATAATGATATTCCCTGTCACAAAGATCAACCCAAGAGAAGATATGTGGGTCCCCCCAACAATAGCCTCCTTCAAATCGTCCTCCTCCTCACCAATTCGACCTCCCTGCAGAAAAAACAACTTGTAGCCCAAGATCCACAATTATACATAGAGAAGATACTGTACATTCAACTTGCAAAAGAATCCATCAAGACAAGAGAAGTAGATCCACAAAGAAGTATTCTATTCCAATATTCAAGAGCTCCAAAGGTGCTTTTACAATAGGGGGGTCTCTTCCTTTTATAGGATAATAAAGACCAAAACTCTAAACCACAAAACCACTTTTTAAAACTAGTGGTTGAGATCAAAAGATCTAACAATCTAATCAATGGCTAAGATGAGGCAATACATAATATCACATGGATCACTAAAGTGAGCGATGACATCATGGCTAGAAAAGACTCAAGGAGGGTGACGTCATACATAGGGGTGGCTAAAAATACATGTGCCACATCACCAAAACCAAGACAAGTCACTACAAGATCATGGTGGGGCTAGGAGGCATTACTCCTTCACTAGCATGTCCCCATGGCACAATAATATAAAATATAAGTCTATGACATGTCCAAGTGACACAAATGATTAAATCCTGTCCCCAAAATCTGAGAGAGACAAGCAGTAAAAGACCTCCTGTAACCACTGTGGACCCCACTGATTGATGCCAACTGATCTGGAAGATGGGGGGTTCACCATGGATGACCTTAGAGCAGACCAAGTGCCAAAATCTTGCCTCAATCGCCCAAATCGAATTCCTCAGTGACCCTTTTATTCCATTTTTTAATCCTCCCGAAAACCCTGAAAGTGCCCTGAACTGCCATCCAGGGTGCCTGCGCTGTCAAATTGAAGGTACCAGGCTGTCCGGAAGGGGGGTATAATGGTAAAAACAAGTGGTTGGACCACCCCCTTCCTCTGTAGCACCCTAGGCAAAGACTGACCTCCAAGGCCTCTGCTGGACAGGCTGGATCAACATGCCCAAAATGGTCAACAGGTGGATAACTTCTACTGTCATCATCAGAAGTGCCCGAAATTGAAAGATAAGTGTCTCAATGGATCTAAAAGACCCAAATTTACTAGAAATGAGTACTCATACACCATGGGTCGACCTGTGGGGTCAACAGTAGGGTCCACCATACCCAGACAATGTAAAATATGATGATCTGGAAATAATAATAAAACTGACCAACTGCATCAATCATCATCTGAAGCATATGTCCAACATATGGAATCATCAGTAAGTGTACGTGGGACCATCAATCATCATCCATAAGCATAAGTGGTCTATCTCATCACGGATCCCAAGAATGACCATGGTCAAACTATGTTTGACTAGGTCAAAATACAACCAAAGACTAGATTATAGCAACAGACTAAGACATGTTCCTTTAATCATTTTCACAACTTAACTTAAAGTACAAACATCATTCAGTGGCAGTTAATACAATATATATATATATATATATATCAATGTTATTTATAATTTACTTGCACAAAAGCTTTAAAGACATACTCACCCAATGGACATGGCCTAACTGCTAGCAAAGGATGAACGCTAAGGACAAAGCTAGGCAAAGGGGATGACTTGACCAAACTCAATTAAGTGATACCTTGGACGGGGAAAGGGGGAGCTACACTCTGTGCTGGACAAAATAACAAAGGGAAGGGCTGTGCCTCATAGATGGATAAGTTGTTTAGAGAGTGCTTATTCAACTTAGGCATCATGTCTACATCAAGTTGATCCAGGTTCATTAGGATCATTCATTTCATTTCCATGGCCTTTTTGGCCTATATGACCCCTCTGGGATTTCACATGTGCTAAGAAGCACAACTAATCGCAGCTTGCATCCGGGGCATATTTATAATCACAAGGTCAACAATATTTAGATATAGCATTTATTTAACCATTGTTTTTTGGACCTTTCTATACCTTTCGCGGGGTATTTTAGCAGTTCATTGCTATAGCCTTTATTCACGTGTGTTAAGAAACACTTTCTAGAATTTTAATTTCACAGGCTTTAATACATTTCCAATACAAATAGTACATGTGCTTTCAGTTTTAGCCAACAACAACTCAAGTGACTAGAGGGAGTTCTGCACAATGCCAAACATTGGGACAACCGACCAGAATGATTTAGGCATACAATCCAATTTACCAAAGGCAAGTTCTGTCACCAACTCAGAGCCGAGACACAAAACAAACATGGATGCGGTCTAACACAGAGGTAGAAATGGGGAAGTCCTCCACATCAAAAAGTCAAGAAGGCAAGCCAAAGGTAAAAGCCAAATAAGGAAGGTCATGGATGGATGGAGTCAAGTGAAAGTGATGCCTAAGCCATCAAACAAAAATGCCAAGAAAGACCATGTTTATGCTCATATGAGGGTAATGAAACCAATGGGTATTCTCAGAAAACCTTAGTGTGCAAGTAATACATCCAATTTTATATTTATAACATCATCCAAGATATTTCATTTCATTATTTAAAGAGTACTGCCACATCATGAATCATGTACCAAGTCAATGCTATGAAGGTGACTAAAACAACAAGATAATAATCCAATGCTAATAATCACAAGTCCATAGGTCACATCATATCATAATAATCATCCATAAACAACTGAAACACTGCTGCAATAATACAACTGGGCACTGAACTGGAACTGTATGGAACAAAGGGTCACATCGGTTATCAAATCTAAACTCTTAAGGCTCAGCCTTGGCACAAGGTCTAATCAATATCTGATACATATACTGCTCTGATCCATAAGTGATCTCAAATGAATATGCTCATCATAGCTGATCTCTGTAAAAGCAAAACTCTGAAAGGTGCAGATATCTGCGTAGCATAAATGGTAGCCCAACTACTATGGTGTGATAACAAAACCGAAACCTTAATTAATATGCTAACCTTTGAATTTCTGTTTGTGTGTTGCTGGTGAGGGAAAAGATAAACACACAGGGTCTGCAATTTATAATTGCAGACCTGTGTATAGGTGCTAAGGAAAGCTCGGATGGGAGTGAAAGGATGGAGAAGAGTGGGGGAAAAGAGAAGTGGAGAGGGCTGTAGATAAGATGTTGGCTGCAGACTGTGGGAGTAGCAGGGAAAGGAGGCCGCGGATAGGGTAGAAATGCAGCCGAGAAGGTGTAGATGGGTGGAGGATAGGGCAGCTGGAAGGAAAGGGAAGGAGATAAAGGGGGGTCCGACTTGGGGAAGGCCACAGGCAGGAGATCTAAAGTCTGAAAGGGGGCAACGAGGGATCAAAAAGGAAGGTTGAGGGCGTGTATGGCTTGAAGGGAGGAGGCTGAGTTTGTAGGTGAGGGGAGCAAAGGAGAGGGAGGCCAAGGGAGGAAGTTGCTCAGGTTTTTAGGTCCGCTTTAGGGTTTCAACATAGATAGTAAACTCAAAATTAGGGCTTTTTCAATAATGTAAAAAAAAAGACAAATAACTCATAAATTAATCTTAAGCATAAAAAATAAAATTTAAGCTAAGTATAATAATTACAACAATGTACAAACTCATAAATTTAGATTAGATGAGTAAATGAACAACATTAGGGCTTCATTAATGAAAATTACCTAACCCTAGAGCATCAAAGAGGATGGCCCTCCTCTTGAGATGGTGCTTTCCAAGTTTGGAAAACTAGGGCTTTCCTCAACAACTTCAAGAGTTGGTTGATGATGCTCTAGCTAAGACAAACTTTGGAGACCTAAAACTCAAGTTAACAATGCTAGGGTAACTAAAGGCTAGAAAATTACTTATGCTAGGGCAAAATGCAACACCAATGGCTACCATTCAACCTTAGACAAACATACATCCAACATTTAACAAAAAGACATCAAGAGAAAGACTTAGATACCTTCTTGTGCATGTTTTAAGCAAACAACTCTTAGCATCACCTTAGCAAAGAAACAAGAGCAAAGACTTCAAAGATTTGTCCCCAAATTAGCAAGCATGATCATCCTCAAGAGGTGCACATCACTCAAAGAGCCCTAGTTAGGGAAAAAATAAGAAATAAAAGTGTAATCCCATAAAGTTGATGTGTAAAAATGAAGTGAGGAAAAGTTATTTATACTTTTCACACACTTTTACAAAAATAATTAAAATCCAGGCCGACATGCCTTTTTAAAATGTCAATTTGAAATTAGAAATGTCAACTTAAAATTAAAACAAAAATAATATAAAATAATCAAAGTAGTGGGTAAATTGGGGTGTTTTCCCCATATTTGACCCACACATGACTAAAAAGGCTAAAAATGATCAAATCAGACTGAACTGAAGGCCAGATTGCATGGGGGGGTCGTCATGCCCCAACTAACCCCAACAGTGATGAAAACCCTCAATGCCGCCCCCTTTATCAAGCATACAGTCCGCTCTCAAAGGATGATGTAATCCTCCACAGAGGGGCCCAGAGAGAGGGTGCTAGTGAGTTGGAGGGCCAGGAGGGTGCTAGAGGTGCTCTGAAGGATAAGTATGCACCTCAGTGCTGAAGAATCTGCCGCTAGAGTGGTGGAACAGAGTTGGGGTCACGTGACCCAGTGATCCACCCCTGGAAGCCCCAGACACCAACCTCAGGGCTTCAAGCCCTTTCATGAGGCAGTCAACAATGCCACTAAGCCATAGTACTTCCAAGAAAGAAATCAGAGGGTCTAGCCATAATCCCTACTCAGAAAAAGCTGGCTAAACACCCCTCCTGGTGAGAAAAATGACACCCTCTCCTTGGGGCACCTCTGCAGGTGCGCTGGTACTAGTACCATCGTAACATCAAGAACATGGACAAGGTGTACAAGAATACCCATCGAAATTTCGAAAGCAAGCCATTAGGATAGTTATATCTTTGGAAGAGAAATGGGTGGTGGTGAAGACCTTGGAGGCCTATTCAACCATATTTGAAGGCAGTTGCAATGTTTTAGTGTGAAATGCATGTAAGTGTGAAAAGCATAGATGAGGCAAGCAAAAAAGCTCTTTGCATTGCGTTGAATTCCAAGGAGTAGCAAAAAAGGGCCAAGAAGATAGTGACAAGACAGAAAGCAAGAAGATTTAGCCACAATGCAAAAAAGGAAAGATCCTAATAGGCATTGCAAACATTGTGATGTAGATGGGCACATGGATGAGAAGCGTTGGACACTTCATTTGAAATTGCACCCAAAGTGGTACAAGTCCAAGAAGGGACCAAATGCAACTACCAAGACAAAAAAACTAGTGGTAGAAATCACCTATGACGTGGATGAATCTATGGGCTGCACCATATTGCAAAAGCTAAGGGCAAGTGGAGGCAAAAATGCACTATTCCAAATCAAAGTTCAAGTGAAGGATCGGAAGGTAAATGGTTTGTTTGGTAGTGGTTCTCAACAAAATCTGATTTCTTAATCCTTAGTAGATGAGCTTGGTTTAGAAATTCATGATCTAGTACAACCATGTTTCATTGGCTTGGATTGAAGAGAATTTTGTTATGAGAATCACCACGAGATGCAAGATTAGGTTTCCCATTAATGCCAACTATGTTGATGAGGTAGAATGTGAATTTGCACCACTAGATGCTTATGGATTGTTGTTTGGCAGCCCTTACCAATGGGATAGGAATACAACTTATGACATGAAAGAGAACAAATATTCGTTTTGTTAAAGGTGGTAAGGCTTACCTTATCAAAATGCACAAAGGGGGAGGAAGAACATCTTCAGTGGTAACAAAACTTGGGCAGCCCAACAACTTGAATGGGGCAAACTAGAAGAAGGTATCCTTTATATCTGGAGTAGTGGCCTTGGGGAGACAAGTGGAGGCCATGTCCTTCCATCTCCTCCATGAATAAGCTTTTGGAGATCAAAAGCCTTCCAATGGGGAGGTGTGATCCAAAATGGGAATGAACAAACATTGAATGGATTTAACAAGTTAACAACTCAACTCAATGAAGAAGACTTGAAAAAATCAAAAGGTTGGGTGTGGAAGCGAAGCTTGAGGCAACAAAGTTGGTGATGAGGTTAGAGGATTCGGTTGATAGTGTGAAGGGCCCCACCCTTGTCCAATCGACTAGGCTTGCCTCTAAAGCATTGCATTGCCAATGAAAGCACAAAATAATTAAATGATTAATGGACTAGAAGAAAAGAAGACAAATGACTAAGGAACTGTGATGTTACGGGCTTGTTTCAGAATTTGGAGTTTGCTCTGTGATAGAGGTCATGGAGATATCCATGGTTATGTTGACATTTTGAGCCCACAATTGAGGCTCATCTTTAGTAAAAAGACGACTGTGAATCATGGGATGAACTGGAACGCAATATAAATACAAAACACTTGATATTTTCACGGCATGTTAGGGATGTAGACGACTCTCTACTAAGTTTCAAAGTAGACCAAAAAAGAACCAAGAATGCGAGGGGGGGGGTGCGGATGAGAAATGACAAACCTGAAGTCGTATTAATACTCTAAAGCTAGGTTCTACTTAGGACCAACCATCATCCCTATTGATACAATTAGGGTTTTTCACAATTTCAATTGCCTCCCTAATTATTCTTTTGGACCATTGAGGCAATCTTTGCAAGAACTTTTGCGCCTTCAATTCTAATGTGATGTTTAGTCTTTTGCGCATGTTCTGCAAGCGCTGATCTCCTTGTTCAATTATGGATGATATTTGCTTTGTGTTCTTTGATTTTGGTATTGATTGACCTTCCCGTTTCTCCTATGTAGGTTTTACCACAGGCACATCGAATTTGGTAAACCCCTTTGTGTGATCTGGGGCTGATAGGATCTTTTACCGAACTTAGAAGCTTTCTAAGATTGTTTGGTGGTGAAAAAATCGTTTTAATATTCTTTATAAGAAGGCTGTCAAATCTATCGATTGTTGTTATGAACATTAAATAATAAATAAATACAAATAAATAATCATTAATAAATAATTAATTATAACTAATATTGAGAGGACGTGACTCCTCAATTTGGTGCCCAAGCTGTATAAAAAGCGGGCCATCATTTGTAAAATATTATCTCATCATCTATTCTTTCAATTATATATATATACATATATTATTAATCTTGAAGATGGATTCGCTTCATTTATCTTAAGAAACTGGGACGGTTTCTTACATTGGTATTAGAGCCGGGCACTCTCATTTCTTCCTCCGACTTCTTATTTGTTCATTCGATACTTATCCCCCTCATGCACTCCATTCGTTGCCATCACCTACCATTACCATTCCTCTGATTCCCATAACCTACACGCCAATCCTCCCTGCTCACTACTCATCACCACTCTCCTCATTCGCTCATCCTTCTCCATGCAAATTCCGCTCTCCCAAAACTCTTTCTCGCGCCCACTTCGACATTTTCTCACTTCCATCGACACTCTCATCACACCTCCCATCACACCCTTCCAACGCCTTAAACTCCTCAACTCCACGTTCAGTCTTATTTTTCGTGGCCATTCCATCCGCTCAACTCTCCCTACCTAGCATTTCCTCTTCCCTCTCCAATTCCTGCACGTTCACTGCACTCCATACTCTACACCTCCATGCTCACTACACTCTCCAGATCCACTCCCCTTGTCCTTACTCCCTTCATTTTCTTCGCTCCACTCATCTTCCAAGCCGTGCCCTACCTCCCTTCACCTCAACACTACATTCTTACCACGCATACCCCATTGCCCTTGCCCAACGATGTTCCACGTAGCCACTCTCATCTTCCTTCCCACTACTGCAAATCGCCCATCTGCTGCAAACTACGCACGCTCCCACACTCCTCCCGTGTCCATCTTCCAACACCTCCCCCAATCCTCTGGCATCTTTCCCTCCCTCTCCTCCAATTCCATCGACCTCACCTCCAATTTCTGTGACTTGCCATCTCCCATCATCTCTTACTCCGATCCTCCACCTCCTCTACTTACCTGCTCCCTCTTTCCACGCTCCCATTGCGCTGCATCTCATACACTCCCTCACACCCCTACATCCCCTCACGATCCCATCCCCCATCTACCTCAAACAAATCCCTATCGCCATTCCATTCCCTAGGGTTTATAACCCTAATTCGACCCTAATTCAAAAAAATATAATAATAAAATATTATTATTCATAATAATTGTTATTATTATCTTTAAACCATTATTCCCCAAAAAACATTACAATAATATTATTATTAATAATATTTATTATAATATTTTAAAACCATAGTTTTGCCCATTTCAAAAAATAATAATAATAATTTTTGTAAATATTAATAAATTAAATAGTTAATAGTTATCATAATAATTAAGTCTCAACCTTATACATGCGCCATGAAGACATTCAATGAAGAATTGATAATGCTTCTTGAGCAAGTCAAGAGGGAGAAAAATGAAATGTTCACTCAAATAAAAAAATCTTTTAAAGAAACATTTAAATGAAACCAAGATGTCTGTGACAGTCATGTAAAAGAAGCTGCCAAAGATGTAGACTCAACTTCTAAATTCAAACTCAACCAAAAAACTAAAGAAGCTCGAGCGCAGGTAGAAAAAATAGTAGCTTCAGTTGCAAATTCTAAAGGATCACTGTCCACAGCTACATCACCAGTTCCATCCGTTGTGACATCGTCTCTGTCTAAAGCATCTCCAAATCCACCTGTTCTCGACAATGACGATGACAATTATGAGGAAAAGAGATTTAAAGCCAACATCTTCCGTGGAATTGGAATGGGTAGAGATGACTTCGATGAGTGTCAAGCCAGTGTTGTTGATAAGTATCTGAAAGAAGCCATACACACAGAAGATAAGGAAGATAAAATAAGGGAACCTACATTAGAGACTAAAGAAAAAAACAATAATGATGATCAATGCAATGACGAGGGATGGATCCCACAGTGTGCAAAGGTAGTCAAGTCTGAGAAATCAGATATTAGATTCAGATTCTACCTTTACTATCCTCCCACCCTAGAAAAACCTCATTGCAACGTTGTATGGTGAATTTGAGTATAAGAAGGTTCGTGAGACTTCATTTTTTATGGTGACTTGTAAGGATAATGGAAGGGGAATGCCACATGATGACATCCCAAATATGCTTGGACAAGTGCTTTCTGGAACAAAGTATGGGCTTAAACAAAATCATGGAAAGTTTGGACTGAGAACAAATATGGCATATTGATATGGTCCAAGATGAGTATTGGACTTTGAAAAGACATTTTTTCAGCAATAAAGGACCAGAACTATCTTTTATTTTGTAGGCTTGATCTTGATATTCACAAAATATTCCTCGTATTCATGTACAGGATAAGCGGGACAACAATGATAAATGGAATGGAGCAGAAATTCAAGTTACAATTGAAGGTAATTGGACAATCTATCGTTCACGGATAATACAGTATATGCGCCAAATGGCTGTAATAACACCATATGCTTAGTTTGTATTCCAATACATTTCGGGAACAGTCGACAAGAATGTCACAATAAGATTTGCAGGAGGGACAGATGTGATGCTTCCAGTACCTATTGAAGTGAACTACCATCCTTTTGCTGTAGATCTATTACTTATCAAGCGCCTTATTGGAGAGACATCGAAATAGAACCTTATCTAGTTCCTCCAGCCTGAGTTTGTTAATGTCAACAAATCTTATGATGATCGCTTGATTAGGGAATACTATCTTCATCTTGGGATCATTAAAGAGCTACATCCAGTCATGGTTGTGACATATGAGGTTAGTCCACATGTTTTTGAAGGTCATCCATTTATTGTGGAGGCAGGGGTCAAGATAGGTGGCAAAGATGTCAAGTAGGGCATTAATGTAGTTAGATTTGTGAACCGCATTCTACTTTTGTTTGAGCAAGGGGCAGATGTCATCACAACGATTGCTCTGAAGTACATCAATTGGAACACCTATAAGATTAATCAGACACAAGATAAGATTGGTGTTTTTGTGAGCATTGTACAAAGATCCGTTTCAAGGGAACTGGCATAGCATATATTGGGGATGACATCACAAAAATAGTTACTTTTGTCAAGTCTGCTATCCAACAATCTTGTGTTGAGTGGAAGTAAAAAATAGTTAGAAAACAACAAGCATGCGAGCGGCAAGAGCGTAAACGAAACTTGGCCAAGTACATACCTATTGCGAATTCCAAAACAAAAGAGATAAAGGAAGCAATAGTCGTAATCGGGATTGCATATCTCAAGTCATCGCTTTAACGCAAATCCATAATAAAGACGATATCAATGAAATTAGTGTTAGTTTTGTACCTAGGAAAGTGTTCCCCAAGTGAAGTTTGCCTAATGTCACTTAGAAGGGGGAAAAAGGTGACCCTCACATTAATTTCACTTAATGAGACTTTATAAAGTTAAAGTCACTTTTTGATTTAATTTAAGTGGGTGAGTGAATTTTATTTATGTGAATTAAATAAAAGGGATTTTCACTCTCATTGAATCTCATCCATCGGATTAGATTTAATCTTCACCGTTGGATTAAAATCACCCTAGGGTTTGATAAAAAAGGGTTGAGGGAGGCATTTGAGCTCACTTTTGCATTTTTGGAAAGTGAAGAGAAGAGAGAAGAGCTTGGTGAAGAGCACGATTTTCGAGGCAGCCTTCAGGAGAGATTTCTGAGTTGCACGCATTTCAAGGGAGAGATTTTTCAGCTGGGCACATTTCCCAGGGCACCGTACAGCATCAATCTGGGCACAAAAATCGAGGACTGTCCTGGGCACGCAGACCTAGAACAGAAGCACAGCTACCGAGGTATTCTGGGCACAAATCCTGAGATAAACTGCACGGTTTTCAAGGGAGTTCACGGGCACATTTCCCAAGACAGGCTCGGGTTTCAAGGCAAGGAATCTGGGCACTATTCCCGAGGCAGCATTTATTGCTGCTGTACTGTGGCACACAGTCCGAGACAGGAATCCGTACAGCACGGTTTTCTGTGCAGTTTTGGCACAGAAATCGAGGAAGGGTACAGCACGGTTTTCTGTGTAGTTTTGGCACAAAACTCGAGGCAGGGTACAGCACTGTTTTCTATGCAGATTTGGCACTGAAATCGAGGCATGGTACAGCACTGTTTTCGAGACAAGTACAGTGCTGAAATCGAGACTGATTTGGCACAGAAATTGAGGCAGATTTCTGAGTGACTTTTGGTGGTCGAGAATCTCGAGATAAGTAAAATTTTGACTATGAAATGATGTACTGATTATTACTGCTGAAGAAATAAAATCTCTCTCTCTCTCTTACTGGTTTTCCCCGTGGGGGTTTTTCCAGGGCACAGTTGCCGAAAAATCTGAGTGTATCTTTTATGGTGTGCATGTGTTAAATATTTACTTTCAGCCTGTTATAGTGTTTTACTGTGTGTTTAAATGTTACTGAAAATTTCATAAGTAACTTTCAGCCTATGCAAAACTGGCTGAAGGTGAAAACCACTGAAATGTTGCCATAAACCAGCAAGCAGTAAAACCCAGAAAATCTACAATTAGCTTTGAGGACAAAGCTCCCGTTAAAAGGGGTGGCAATGTTATGAACATTAAATAATAAATAATACAAATAAATACAAATAAATAATCATTAATAAATAATTAATTATAACTATTATTAAGAGGACGTGACTCCTCAATTTGGTGCTCAAGCTATATAAAAAGTAGACCATCATTTGTAAAATGAAAAATCTTATCTCATCATCTATTCATTCAATTATATATATATATATATATTAAACTTGAAGACGGATTCGCTTCATTTATCCTAAGAAACTGAGATGGTTTCTTACAATCGTGCCTTGTATGTAAGGTAAAAATACCTTATGTTCTCCTTTATTGTTATCTTCCCTGCCGGGAGTGATCCCTTGTAGTCACCTTTCTGTTTTCATGAATGCTCTATCAATCTCCGAATTTGAATCGCCATTCCTTCAAAATACTTTCTGTAAATGCTCTTTTTCTTGTTGCAGATGATTATTGTCAGCGATCTTGATTGCTCTTGTGATGAGCGTGCTGAGAACCCCTCATTTTTGGCTTGGGTGATGATGAGAACTCGCTTGTAAGTATTGATCTGTATGAGTTTTCTTTCCTGTAAACCTCATGCGCCACTGTACCATCATTTTTCCTGCTCACCATAACATCAAGGAATGGCAACAAGCGGTCTTGTTCCTGCTCCACTGTGAACTTAATGTGGTTGGATTGGCTATTTAAATGTTGAACAAACTTCCCCAACTCCTCCCTGCCATGTTCCCATTTACATATGTATCATCAACAAATCTAACCCACCAATTGGGTTGCTTTTGGGCTGAGTTTAGAGCTTTCTGCCAAAAAAATTTCCATGAAAAGATTGGCAATGATTGGTGAAAGGGGGGAGCCATTGCTACTCCACACGTTTATTCATAAATCTTTCCTTGGAAATTGAAAAAGGTTGATCTAAGGCATAATTCCACTATCTCGCTGTTTCTGGATTAGATAGGTCCTCTATCACCCTCACAGCCAATGTTATCGGAACTGAACCGGAACTAGTAAACCGGCCGGTTCGACTGGTTCACAGGCCCAACCGGTCCGGTTAGGTGCTTGAACCAGAAAACCTGCAAAAATGATTTGGACCGGTTGTGCACCGGCCGGTTCCATACGAAACCGGCCAGTCCATACTCTGCTTATTTTTTGGACTCTAGGGGCTATTTAGAGCCTCTTTATTGATGTATTTTGGTTCAGAACTTTAGAGATGTATTGCACTTGGTGCTATTTTGGTTAGTTGCACCCGTACTTCTATATATATGAGAAACTTTCCGTATTTGTGTATTAATGGTTTGGATTCATATGTATGCACATGAATATATATGTTTTTTATAAAATATGAATAGTTTAAGTATTTTTTGGTCAATCTGTTTGTTTACCCCTTTTTTTTCCGGTTCCGGTCCAGTTTACTGTCCGGTTCACATTTTGGGCTCTGCCGGTTCGATCACCAGACCGGTTCTAATAACATTGCTCACAGTTTCATCTATGAGGATCATCATATAAAGTGAGAAAACGTCAAAACTCAAAATCATCTTGTGCTCCTCAATCTTCATGCCTTTGATCTTTTCCACAAAGAAGGTGGAGTCCTTTGTAAATGAGCTATTGTTTCCTACTAATGGTTTTAACTTGTTAGTAAGAAACTTGGCCAATTTGTAAGTAGGCGAGCCCATAGTATCTACAATTGGTCTCAGCAGGTTGCTGGCTTTGTGAATCTTCATCAAACCATTGATTCTTGGGATAACAGGATTCATAATCTTAAGTTTCTCTTTAGTTTCATCATCCATGGAGGACTGTTGCTTCGGAAACCTTCTTAACAATACGGTTTATGGGGTTCTTGTTTGATCTCATGTAGTAGCCACTATTGTTGAGGTGGTCATGCATCTTTTCGATATAGTTGACTTTGTTCATGACTACCATTGCACCTCCCTCATTTGCCTTCAAAATCACTAAATCCTTATTGTTCTTCAAACTCTTGAGCGCTAATTGTTCTCCACTGCTAATGTTAAGTCTAGGCGGTTTTGCTTGTCGCAGGGCTCTTGTGCAGTATTGTCTAACTTCTTTGGACTCCGTTTCAGATAGGTGTTAAATACCGACTTCAATGCCACAAATGATATCTTCAATCGGAACCTTCGATGGGGCTATGGTGAAGGAACTGTTAATCCGGAATGCTTCCAGCAAATGACAAAGTAGGGGAAGAGCGTTGGAGTTTGGTAGTTGAAGAGTTGGGGTTGCTTGGCCTTCCAACTGCTTTTAGCAAGCCAATTTGTTTTTGTCGTTTAGTCATTTTCTCCTTGCTGCCATGT
This sequence comes from Larix kaempferi, assembly GCA_027924585.1. NCBI lineage: Eukaryota > Viridiplantae > Streptophyta > Pinopsida > Pinales > Pinaceae > Larix > Larix kaempferi. The sequence goes on along the minus strand of BSBM01000619.1, from coordinate 16,689,075 downwards.
TTTTTTCTCCTTGTCCCCACGACTGCAAATTTGTTTGCTTGCAATTTGTCTTAGAGATACCCATCGGAGGATTTCGCCCAACATTTTATTGTCTGAGAGCGCTCGAGCCTTCCGTGAAGGGTCGAGTTGGTCCCTTGCAGGTTTGTTGCATTGTTAGGCCTGTGGGTTTTATTCATTATGTGAGGGTCGACCGACACACAATGTGACAGCATATATAGTGGATAGTACTAGGCCCACGGGTGAGGAGACTATTTGGTATTGCTGTGTGAACCTTGAGAGTAGGGCTGTTGCTGCTAGTGGGTATTGGCAATTGTTGTGCGTGCGGTGTCTGAGAAGGGCTATTGCTACTGGAGGGTATTGGTAATTGCTGTGCAATGTGTGAGGAGGGCTGTTGCTGCTAAAGAGTATAGATTGGACAATGTAGGTAGTTTTGAGTTTTCATTTCAATATGATTGTATTTTGTTTTTTTCACTAGATGTATGTTGTAAACTTGTATTAGTAATAGCAATCAACTTATCTTGAGACTTAGATGATCTATATCTTTTGCACCATGATTTATGGTTTATTAATTATTATGTTACATTGTTGTATAAGAATATAAAATTTCAATAATTTATGTTTCGATCTTCATGTATTCTAATTTAAACTTTTTAGTATTTTGGGTTGGTTCCCCTATGTTGAAGGCCCCAATATCCACTTCAACATTCCCTAAAATTTGGAGGGTACTTCTACATATGCCCCAGATACTTTTCCCTTTCCCGTGTCCCCGTGTCCCAACAACTTGGTGGAACATTGTATTTAACATCTCATGATATTGTGATTCATGAAAGCATAGCATAAATGGTATGAGGTATGATTATTAAGCTAAGGCTCTCTAATACAAGAGTTTTAAGCCTACAGGTACGACATCTTTGGTGTTCTCTTGTGGTTGGCATATTTTCGCTTTTATTGGCATTTGTGCATCTCGTGTATGGTGCTCTCATGCTTGGACATTTTTTTCTCTAGTGCACTTTTGGTCCAGTGCTCGCACACTTGTTTAGTGCTGTTTTTTCTCTTTATACTGCAGGTTTATGGGTTTGTGTTTTGGTTCTATTTGATCCCCTCTTTCTGTTTGTGAACTCACCAATGACCACTGTGGGATACCCATTTATAAATACCAGGGTAGCACAGGTACAAAAAATGTGTCATTGTATATTACAGTATGGGGTTGCAGGCAACATACATCCATGCATTGCACAAGGTACAAAACTGTGTACAGTTGAAAAATGCAGTCTACAACTACAAGTGAAGAACCCAGTTCACATAAGAAGAAACAATTCTGCCTATAGTAGGAGGAACCTTGCCAACATTAGAAAATCATTTCTCATAAAAGAAATTCACTTCTCACATTGCCTATGCTGTGGATATTGCTTCTCTAGCTGTGAAAATCATTGTATATGTTGTACGATCTGTGGCCAACTATGGGATGTTGGATAAAGTGTTTAAAAAATATCAAAGGGTTTCATTGTGTTTTAAATTTTAATGTTATGCGAGTATCAGAGTTGAGCGGGAGGCCTTTTTTGTTTTCCTTTTTGTTCACTGCCTGTTTTATTTATTTATTTTCTAGTTTTTTTATTGTTTCTTTGGGGATATGGCCAATTGTTCACAAACCACAAGGTTGTCTAAACATCCTTGAGGCTTGGATACATCCCATCTCCATTTGGTTGTGCCCAAGATTATAGCTACCATACGTTTACTCAATTTGTGCTTGCCAACGCAGGGTGCTCGGCATACTCAACATACTTGGCATACTCAACAGTATAAAACAAGTCTCCAAAAAACATTTTATCGCAAGAAAAATACTGACCTGTATGGTGAGTATTGGCTTGGATACTTGGCATACTAAGGAGTGCTTGCCAATACTTGGGAGTATGGCAAGTGCTAACTAGTTAATACCTGATCAATGGGACTTAAAACAATATTGACCTGAGTACTTGTCCTAGGGTTAAACTCGCCATACTTGGGAGTCATACACCATTGTATTGCAACTTGTCCGAGATGGAGATGACCCATTTGAGGGAGGGCTGCATACCCATGCCACTGTGATGAAGACAGTAAACCACTAAAGAATAAATTAAGTGGTGTTAGCAGAAACGTCTAGGGAGGAGGCCCTAAATGCCATTCTACATGCCAGACATGGAACCATTAGAAATGATGTCGCTGAAGCTTTTCTGTGCCATATCTAGATTACGGAAACACCATACTAGAGATTGGAAATGAGAATTTGGCGTTTCTCCCAAAGTCTTGAAACATTTTGTGAAAATGGAAATGTTTCAGCTTCATAAACCCACATTTCTGGACAAAAATGGTAAAGCAAACATAAAAAAGAAACCCTAAAAGCAATCCCATAAACACTCAGATAGTATATATGGGATTTTCCCCTTAACTTTATCATACTTCCATTAAATTTTATTTTAACTTTAAAAGTTAAGGTGGGAACCCCATTTCAGGATATTTGATGGTGGATTCAACTCCACTAACCCTCCCACAGAAAGTAGAATTTGGGGTGTTTTTCATCTTTCAACATACTTAACAGCCTTTTTAGCATTTCAACACTCAGAATTTCTGCAAACGAAACCTAGTAGACCATATCTCCTACACCCCATGAACCACATAGATGCGCAAACAATGTTATTTGATTATAGTATGATGATAATTGGACTCTAGAGGCTATTTAGAGCCTCATTGTTTGTCTCATGGTATTTCCAAATTTGAGATTCATGAATGGTATTCTGAATTATATATATATATATATATGCATGCTGTTTCCCCACCATATCATATCCAGCCTTTTCTAAGAATTCCCCATATCCATTTCGTCCCATCTCTTCGTCTGTTTCTGCATCCATTTTCAGTGCAACTTACAAAGTAAGAAAACAAATCCTTACATTCCACACATAGGAAAGCTTCCAAGATTCTTCTAGAAAATAGATTTTCAAAATGAAAAGCAAAAAAGAGAGTATGGGTTCTATTGTCGCACAAACTAGCAGCCCTTGGATTGCAGGGAGTAATCGGATGCTAACCTGGCGGAACCTCAGGACACTACCCCTAAGTGTCACACGAGCAGGGTCCTATCTCTTTAGGTTTCCTAGGTCCACTTGGGTAGACCCAGACTAACCAAGGGAGGTGTCCCCAACCAAGTTTCTCCTGGTATGTGCCAGACACAACCAGCTTTCCCACAGTATTTCACTTGATTGGTTTTTAGGAAGACGATGTGCCTAATAGAATTAACAAAAGGTTTAAAAATATGGCACGCTGTGGGTAACGCTAGGGGTTCTAAAAGTGAGTAATGTAAATACTCCCTAGGTGAAAGATGGTCAGAGTAATTCTTGTGATATGGAAGGGCAAATGTGCAAGCTAACCTAAAACTTTTACTATGACACTGTTTAATATCTAGGCTGGTTATTAAAGATTGTCTCCAAGGATTAAATGTGCCTAGATTATGTAAAATTTGTGTCACAATTTATTTATGTGTTGAGTTTTGAATGCTACCAACACTTGGTTAAGGTCTTGTCTTGATTGGATGTGTAGATTTGAAAGTGTCTATGATAAAATAGTTCTGGTTTTGGTATTTTAAAGGTCTCAACACTTGGGTTGCTTGTTGGTTTAATAAATTCCCGAGTGTGAAGGCATATAACAACAAACAATAAAATGCACACTAAGCTAAGCAAAGTCAAACAATAATAGATTATATGCAATGCAAAGTTTTGGATTTTCAGTGCCTTTCCTAGGGTTTTCTAAGCAGAGATTGGTTTAGATTTAATTTGTTACATGCAATTATATTCAGATATATGCTTAGGAAACAAAGACTATAACCTAGTAATGTAAGTTTATCCTAGTGTCTGAAAACTTAAAATAGCAGAGGAATTTAAAAGAGTGGAAGAAAAATTGGAATAAGTACCTGACTAGGTGCCTTGATCCATTGGGTGATGGATTCGACTCGCCCATCTAAGATGGCGCTCTAATGGATAGATTCCCAGCTCCCTGGAAGCTCCACAAAGTCCACAAAACCTTTTCAAGCTGAAGTTTTCCCTTGAAACCCTCTTTCCTCAACCTGCAAACGGTCAAACTGTGGTAGGGAAGTCGCTATGACAGTCCAAGATCAGCAATGCTCAGCCACCCACAAGTTAATAATCATATTATGGACACGAGAAATAAAATCAGAAATAAAGGATTGCTCAATCTATTTCTAAATTTCATTCCCTTATTGAAATTTCAAAGGTTACTAACAATCTGAGATTCAAAACCACATATGAGAAAAACCATGAACAGTATTACCTCAGCTAAGAATCGACATCACGATCAAATTTCCACAAGAGAACAAGAGTCAAAATCATAACACACTAAAGACATAAGGTACACATAAAATTTCTGCAAAACTTACAGCTTTGTTTTCATTCCAGAAATTGACCTCTACAAATGGGGTGCCCTCTCTCTTTTATAACTCAAGAGAAGAGCAAAATCCTGAATGCCAAAGAGATGGGTGGCTAAGATCTTCATTTGAGTCACATTTGCCAATCAATGGTTCAGATTACATCCTTACATTGCTGAGTTTACAAGTGGCCAAGCCGCCCTCCTCAAGTGGGGTGCACTTGGCTGAGTGGAACCTCTGTGGTCCACAAAAATGCTGATTTAGATTACAAATGATGAGTGTATAAGTGATGAAATTTCCCAGCTGAAGTGGAATGTTGAGTTGGAAGGCTGAATGAGCAAGTGATGAGCTGAAAAATGAGTAATTCACCCCCCTTGAGGCTCAGTGTGCCCTCTCCAAATTGCCCTTGCTGAGTGGGACCACAAAACATGTACAAATTCTCCTCAAAATTTTGATTTATCATCTTTGTCACCATTGAGAAGGACACACTATGCTAAATAAGCCATAAGATTTTGTTTTTATTTGCTGAACTTTCACTTATTAGCCATACTTAGGCATTTTTAAATCAGACTTTAGAAAGTCTGATTAATAATTGCATATTAATCCACAGGTGATGAAATCAAGGGCCAGATGTTGGAGAAATGCCTTTGATGATGTCCATGATGTCTTTGAATAACATGCCAATCAGTCTCATGCCAAAATCTGATATGAATGTGCCATTTATAATTTGATCTGAATTATTAAAACTGGACTTGGGTTTTTTAATCTAAAACTTAGGAAAATATATTAATATTTCCCTTTTAGTTTATATATGCATAAAACCAAGTTTGGAAGGATCAAATTTGCTTCCAAGGTCTTCAATTAGCTAGATGATGATGAAAAGAGTGTATGCTCCGCTGGCTGGTCCTGTTGACCAAGTCAAACTGCCCCTTTGACCAAGTCAAATTGTTGAAAAAATCAACGTTGGTCAAACTTGTCCAGTGAATCTATGGACCTTTGTATGCCTTTGGAAGGAGGATTTGTCATCTTATATGCCTTGGAATGATGAAGTATTTGAAGTATATATTTACATACAATGATTGTTGATAACTTGATATGACTCATCACATAGCTTAAGTGTTCCACGGGGGTGCATCTCGCAGGGTCAGGGGTGCGCCCCCTACATTTCCCACGTCCCTGGGACGGGGGGTGCCTGGAAAAACGTTTCGCCATGTCCCCCTTTTTGCAAAACTCCACGAAACGCATGGTGAAGAGTTTCACAAAAAGGGGGATGTCTGGGTGCCCCCTCCCGAAACGCAGGACACATAGACGCCCCTCCTGATTTTTGAATTTGTTTTTTCGTTAGGAAAAAACTACTTATATGTAGAACTTGATTTCTAATTTCTGATTTAGTATTTCTTATTTTAGACTTTGGTATTTGTTGAATTATCTAACATTAACTGGTAATATTAAATTCTTAAAGTAAAAGGATAGAAAATGAAAGATAAGGAGAATGTCACTTGTTGGAGGAGCCTAGCCAGCCAACTGACTAGGTTCTCTCAACCGACTAGAGATTAGTCGGCTTGGTCGGTTGAGTCAGTTAGGCTGATCGACTAGACAGTTAGGAAGTTATAACTGTATAACTGTTTATACTATATAATAAGTTGGTGAGCCAGGAAATGTAATGTTACTTTTTGTACATGATGGCCTCATAATATAAGACAACTTGTTGCTCGTATCACGACCACTTGTATAAGACAACTTGCATCTTGTTATGTTTTGTTGTGCTATTGGTAACTATATGTAATCCCTTAGGTTATAACATCACTTTTACTTAAATTTTTAACATTACCATTAATTGTTTCAGGATGTTTGAGAGTGGTTCCAACCTCATCAGACTTCATTTGCAAAAAGTAGAATTTTAGATCCCATTCAGAGTTCAACAAGCTTAACAGTATTCAGAATTTCAGGATTGCAATGTTTCCACTGGATTCTATTATGTATGAGGGTATGTGATTGGCATTTAATAAGCACATCAACCCCTCTATGTACCTTGATGTTGGTGGTGCTGATTGTTGAACTTCTCTGTCACGACCTTAATAAAAATGGACCCTTCACTCAAGCAAAATCATTTATTAAGCATGGGAAGCTTTTTGAATTTTCTACCTTATTTTAAAGCTTGGATTAGGAGGTTTCATCAAAATTGTAGGGTGTTGACTAATGTCCTTGGAGGATCAACTTCGAGATTCGAGGTAGAGGCAAGGGCTTGAGCCTAAAGGAGGGGGTCACAAGGTGCTATTGATGAATAGGATCCTAATATGTGAAATTCAAATACTGAAATATGATAAATCATATTGACGATCGTGTTTACATTGCACAATGATGAATTTAGTATTTAGTATTTAAATGGTGATGGGATGAAGCAATGTTATGTTAATATGTTGGGATTTATATTTTTTTAATAATTTTGGAGATGGCCCCCCTATGTTAGGGATCCTGATGTGCCCTCGTCCCCCATGAATTTTCCTAAAATTTGGGGGTGGTCTCCACACATCCTCCAAGTGCATTTTCCCTGCTCCCGTGCTCCCATGTTCAGGAAACTTGGAACATAGCGGTTAAAACATAGATCATATTAACATAAGTTTCATATAAAATGTGAGGTTAGTGTTTTATGAACATATCAAAATCAAATCAACATCAAATTTTTTACAAATATTAATTTTCCTTTGGATGAATGGGATGGATAGTCCAGGTAGGGGGTCAAGTGAGGATTGGCCAAGGTTAACTGATCTGATTGACTCAAGATAAGGGGATGGGGAAACCTTTGTTATTTTCACTAGTGCAAACAAGAGGGAATGTGCCTTAACAAATGGGTGCTGTGTAATGAGATACTTCTACTTTTGATCTTTAGCAAGCCTCCCTTCATTCTTTTCCTTTTCTCTTTTTCTTTTTTGATCCTTTTTTGGTACTTTTTCTTTCTTTTTCTTTTCCGCTGTTCTCTTTTTCTCTTTTCTTTGGATAACGATTGAAAGGTACCGGCCCTGGATACCTTCTGGATTCCAGTGATGACACGGCCTTAGCTCCGCTGCCAGCGACTGTCCATAGGCTCGACAGAGTTGCCAGAGTAATGTTTGGTGAGAGCAAATAGGCTTAACCTCTTAAATCAAGGAGTGCCTACCCTTCCAATCGCTAACCATTTTCATGATACATAGCATAGGGAGACTTGTTTCAGATCTAGGGGGAGCATTGCTCAATGGTAACTCTTCTTGTATAGTAGCAGTTAGCTCTGGGGTTTTACAAGTGAACCTCCTGAATCATCACAGGATTCATTACAACAAAAGCAGGCCCGATACACAGGGAAGACAAAGAGGCATTCATGGTGAAGGGGACACAGAGGGGGAAGTTGAGTCAATCTATTGTCCTTTAGCCAATGGGATTTTGAGACCAAGGTGAAGTGGTATGGAGATGAAGGTGAGGTCAAATGTGGAGCCAAAGGAGATATATAATTTATGCAAAGAGCATGAGCTGTTAGATAATGGTATGTACATAAAACAACAATCTCTACTCAGTATTAGCCTATGAACATGGCTACTAGCTATACTTATTAAAAATCAATCATTGTGAAGTAACGTGCAACATCCTGCAATACAACATCAATCCAAAGCATAATCCATAAATCAATCCTCACGCATGACATGGAATCACATGGGTACATAACATGGCATCATCTCAAGGCATGATATGGTGTCAACTGCTAGCATCTCATCACTGATCACGATTCACATCTGAATGCACTCAACTCTGGATCTCAGCCTGATCTCTGAAGCAAAAATATGGGCAACAAAGAGAATATGGACAGAATCAAAGAATTGTTATGGTGGCTTATGTATATACTATATTGTAATATTCCCATTTTCTGTACTACCTACTTTGGATACTTGTAAACAATGTCAATAGTAAAAATGCTAAGGACCTTGTGAAGGTACCTTGGTATGATGCAGATGTACAGATGTACATGATTGTTAATTTTAAATCATGAGAACTTTTGTAATGAAATGAAATTATTTTCATGCCAGTGAATGACCAAAATTGAGAGAGAGAGAGAGAGAGAGAGAGTAAATAACAAATATCACGAATAATATCACTGATTGTGACTAAAGTCTCGACTAAATAACTGGGTCCCCTCTTGCTTAAGAGAAAGGTGTTCCTGATTCTCCTCTAAATTGGAAATTGTTGCGCAATGTCGTCGAGAGATCCTTTTAGCATCTGACGTTCCCTTTCAGCCAACCAGGTGCATAATAATTTGAAGTCTTCTAGTTTTCAGGGCACTGGTATCCAAAAATGGAAACAGAAGAATAACACTTGAAGATGAAATCCCTTTCAAAATAGGAAGTTTGATATCCATGAAAATCTGCTGTATGACTTCTCACAAGATGAAATTGATGGTAACTCTGTCCCAAGCTCGATCAATACAAAAGTCTGTTTTTACAAGCTGAAATGTAGTGTTCCATTGAAAATTCAGATATCCCAACTCCAAGTAGTTTTTTTTCCCATTTTTTGATAGTTTGCAGGTAGCAGCCTATTTGATTTTGTTAGAGAGAAGGCTTCACTGTCCTTATATTTTTTGTTCAGTGTTTCGTTAGTTAAGCTAGGTTTTGTTTGTCTTTTTGTATTTTTCTTATTCAGAGTGAAAGAAGGAAAAAAAGGTTGCTAGCATAGGGAGACATAGATGTTCTTGGGGTGGAGGCATCTGTCAGTTGTACCAGGCATGGCTGCTGACATACCTGATACAGGGGTTGTCCTGGAGGACAATTGGGAATGCAGGGGACACATCCTGGGGATGTTACTTGCAAAACAGTTTTTTTTTTCATTCTAAAAGATTTCCAGAAAAAAACAAATTTGCAACTAAGGAAAATCCATATAAATATAGTTCAAATTACCAAGATTATAAACGACTGGAGACGAATTTCTGCTTACTCCTAAAATTTTTCTATAATATTTGTTAGTTACTACTACCCTTATACATAAGGAATTTAATCAGTTTCCTTTGGATAGGACTGTACGACATAAAACATTCGAAATGGATACCTTGTAGGCAAGTTGAGCTGAAAAGTTTCCTTTAGTTTGTGTCCTCCACTTTATCAAACAAAGTTTAGCTTGGAAATTTGCCTGTGCAGATTGATGAAGTGATTGGCCAAGCACAAGCAACCAGAAGTGTACTAAGCTCCCAAAGAACCTTGGTCGCAGAAATTCAGGGGAAAGTCAAGCAATTAAGTGATAGATTTCCAGTTATTCGTGGCTTGTTAGGTAAGTTGGTCAATACTTATGTTTTGGTTTTCTAGGACTCAACTTGTAGATTTTTGGGATAACTATTTTAGATCCATTTTCCGAATTATGCAGGAGCCATCAAAAGGAAACGTTCCAAAGATACACTTATTCTCTCAGCTGTGATTGCTGGCTGCACATTGTTTCTCATTCTTTACTGGATTGCAAAATGAAGTCATTGAATGACCATACAAAAATATGGGTATCATGTTTATCGAGATATGGTTTTGACATAACGAATTTAAATGACATGGAAATGATATGTTGGCAGCCAATATTTGTCCAGGTATTTTGTTAGGCTTTTATTCATTTATTAGTTTATGCTCCGAGTGACTGGACGAAATATTCTGCCCAATGCAGTAATAATCATTATATAGTTGTTATATGTTGTTATAATTGGCAGCATGTCGGCTTTGCCTACTATATACACATTTAAAATTCTTTTGGTTGGTTTGTTCTCTTGTAAACACTTCATAATATTGAGCCCAACTAGCTGTCTTGATCTGAAATTTTATAGCTCGATGATTAAATGCTATGCTTACAGTAATTTCTGTTTCTATCAAACTGAAATGTTCTGCGTCACAGATGTCTACTTGATAGATTACAAAATTTAACACAGCAATCATTTAAGCTGGTGGTGTCAGCCATGGTTGACTGTCATTTTTATTCAAATATGTACTCTTAAGAATATCACCTAATTTTTTTTTTTAAAATCTAGAGGGGTCGGTAACTGGTTGGGATTACCTGGGAAAGACCCAGGTTCAAATCTGAATGGCTGCTACTATAACCCCTAGGCTAGTTGCAAGCAGCCCGCAAGCCCCAACCAGTAGGAAACCTATGACTTAGCAAGAGCCGAGACATCTGGTAATGTATCGTTGTTTTGTACAATGAAAAAGTAAAAACTCTGTTAGTCTTTTTGTTTGCAAATAAAACATTGTTTGCATAGCAACTTTTCTCAAATGGATACATACTGCAGAAATGACATAAGCAGTTTTAGCCTGCTCCACCCGAGGGTGGAGTAACATTATTGCAAAGATCATGCTCCTTCACCATTATTTTGTTGACTCTGCATATTCTTATGGGTAGGTAATCACGGAGGAGGCAGTAGACTGGATTTAAGTTCTCCAGATCTTTTATGCACCCTCAGGTGTGAAGGTAAAGTCCAAAGTGCAGCCATTTGGACCCCTACCTGACTGCCCTAACTGCTTATTTCCTATAGGTCTAGATGATTGATGAGAAGTGTTTAGGAGTTCCACTCAACATATCTTTGCCCAATAAGAGTACTATATTTCCCTCCAACATTAAAAAACGATATATACGAAAGCACTAAGACTTTTGAACCTTGTGGGTTAGGTTGCTATGAGATAATTCATCTGGGTGCGTGTCTCGATTGTATTTGTTCCATCTTTGATACCCAAAATCTGCGTTTAACTAAATAATTAAGATATTCTCCTACAATATTTAAGGCCCTTACAAGGACGAAGGGAGAATTTTCGAGGCCAGTTCATGGTCCTAGGTTTGTTAATTGAAGGCAATGAATGAGCTATACAATGCTCTTTTCCTAACCAGGGCAATAAAATGTCTTTGGGATCTTTTTAAACAAATAAGTAGAAAGGAAAGATGGTTAGTGCTCCAATCTAAGCATATCCAGATTGGAATGTTGAGTTCCATGTGCATATCAATGCATCAGGGATTGCTTTAGGAGCCTTTCTTGCGCAACCAGGAGAAGGAAATATGGACCATCCCATTTACTTTTCCAGCAGGAAGTTTTCACAAGCTGAGCGCAACTAAAAAACCACCGAAAGAGAAGGCTTAGTCACGGTGTATGCATTACATAAGTTCAGACACTACTTGCTTTGCTTGGAGGTCATTTCAAGTTCTTCACAGATCATTCTGCCTTGAAGTATTTAGTCTATAAACCAAATAAACTTTATATTTGCAAATATTGTTTAACAAAAGTTGTAAAATGTCTTATGGGATCTTTTGAAAGTTGAGCAAGAAACATTATAATTCCAAATTTATTGTTGGAACGCTAGTACTACCAAGAAGACAAGCAAATACCAATATCAATAATTTTCAAGCAAGAATAATTATAAAGAGACTTAGATCTAATCTAATCTACTCAAGGAAAGACTAGAGTTGTCATTGTAATGCATGAGAAAGAAACCTAACAACACAATGGAGGGTAAAATCATGTGGATTTATATTAAAATAAAGGACATTACAACCGTGTAGATGTACCTTGATTCATGGTGCAAGTTCCTCTTAGTCTCTGACTCCAACTCCTTACTACCCAATAGCAAGCTTTGTCCATACCTTTCCCCAGATCTTTTTGATACCTCCTTAAGGAAACTCATAAGAAATGATTGGTATGAAGTTGTTCCTAAGTTCTTGAAGCAATGCATTCAAGAATGCAATGCAGGTAGGAGATGAAGAGGCACACAATGAGAAACATGTAGAGGACCATATACATACCTATTAGGTCAATACAATGCTTAGCCATTTTGAAAAATATCCGTTTCATTTAAATGAATGACTTGTTAAATGTTATTTAATTTAGGTAGATACAAATTATGCGTTTTTTTTGTCAATTGTTGCTTCCCTAGTTGGTGAGCGGTGAGTGTAGATAGCTAATATAACTTCCACTAATTAAGTCCTGCTAGTGACATGTTAGTGTTAGTGTCTGTGTTTGTGGATGTGCTAGTGCATACAACAATGGTCGGGCCAAGTGTAAGTCTCGGGTGACTTTGGTGGAATAAATATCCCTCACTTACAACTATTTAGCTGAAGACCAACCGAATTGAATTGTGCAAATGGATATTTGTAATGCTAAATCTAAGTGCGTTAATCTCAATAGTGATGAAAAATGAAACTTGTTAAAAAATTATGAACTTAACCTAAAAATTGTGTTGTATATGCAAATATCTTCACAAAAAAAATCTTTGCTTTTGAGGTCCATCCCTAATATTAAATTTTGCATGAATTTATGGGGCATCCAAGGATGCTTATGCCATGCTTATGATTCATATCATTGTAAACATTGCTGCATATGATTCCAATCATTGTAAACATTGCTATGTGATAATTTCTTTTGTAGCTTTAGAAATGTAAAATGAGGCTAATGATTAGATCTCAAATTTGTCATTTTTCAATAACAACAAAAGATTACAATGGGATGTCTTAAGGTATTATTAATTATAATATTTTTAAGATTGCCATAAATAGACATTTATCCATGTGTTTGTTATATATATATATATATATATATTCAAAAGAAAAAATCATCTTTTCTTAAAACAAAATTTACATAGGTGGACCGTATGGGCCTTGGGAATATGAAGTCCATACATCATGTTAGACCCAATACTAGAAGATTGCAATGGCCCCTACACCCTAAAACTCATAAATTTGCTTATCAACATTAAAAAAAGGAGCTAGAAGCCACTCACCAAAATACATCATACATCATAATTAAAAACAAAACATGACAAAAAGCCTTGGTCATCCTGGGAGAAAGAGAGTTGGAAAAATAATTACCACCCATTCCATTCCTTAACACCATTGGTTTGGGAGTTTGGTGGGGAATAGTATGCAACAATGCCTTGATTGACCTTACATTTTCTTCGTGAATTATACACAACTTTTGGAAAGCCAATGGATCATTCGTAAATGGATTCAAAACAATGTTTGGAGACATGAGGATGGAATGTAGGGTTTGGTGGCTCCAATCCGACCCAAATATTTGAATTTTCAAGTTTGGCACAGTGGGAAAGGAAAAATATCTACAAGGGATTGAGGCAACTCTCCTAGAAAGTCCTTTAGGGAATGGATTCTCGGAATGAGAAACTTGAATTGATTCACTTGAAGATTCTGCTCAATACATTGTTCTTACTTTGGAACTCCATTGGCAATGGCTTTAATGGACTCATCCACTACACCAGAGGCTACCTTCTTTTTGTTGCAAGAGCCTTATTTCCCAATGCATTCAAATTTGAGAGCACAACTGGACTATCCACCACTTTAGCCAATGGCTCATGCTTATTCTTCGAAGACGGACCTTGAAATGAGAGTGTTTTCAAAGAAGGGGAGAAATTGGCTTGCACCTAGAAGATCACTTCCTTTGCTTCTAAGCTAGATGACTAAAAGTGCAATCCCTAAGAATATGGTAAATGCAATGACAAAAACAACAATGAACATGAAGCTTTTCATAATCCAATCATTGAATCCATTCCTTTCCACCAAATCCCAACATGATTTCCACCTTAAATGTTCATTAAAACCAAAATCTGTAGTACCCCCTTCAACATTTAGGAAATCCTCCATTATGTTTTCAATGGCTTGTAAGATTCCATTGTTCTAAAGATGGAGGGCCAATCTAGGAAGCCTCACCACAAATAACACATTTCCCTCCTAAAGTTGTACAACCATGGTCAACCTTACAAAAAAAGGAGGAAACCTCTTTGTTTACATCATTTTCAAAGAAAAAGAGAACTCTTAGAACAATGGGGAGATTCAAACCATAACTTTTACAGCATTAAACCAAGCTTTTCAAAAGCATGACAACAAGTTTGCCATGGAAGGTTTTCGATCGCTTAAATACCCCCATTAAAGCCTCACTTTCCTTCTCAATGACTTCCAAGATCTAGTCCGTGGGTAGAGGGACTTGCTTTGGATCACTATTGCACTTATGCATTTCTTCCTAGCTTTGCTATGAGACTTTGAACTACAAAAATCCCTACCTTCACCCATCATATCATTGATGTTGCTCGATATTTGTTGACATATCTATGGAGATTGTATTTTATTAATATAATGTGCACTTGTATATACAAGCATGGGTGTAATACAAACACATAATAGGATGAATTCATGTCATATGATCAGCACAATTATATGTAATTAGTTATGATGTGGTAGTAGTTAATATATGCATTCAATTATATTATTATGTATCACTGGGTTTTGTGTTATGTGTGCTGCTCATGATATTAAGGCTAAGGCTCTTATTGTTTATTTCTTGTGTAAGCTCATATTACTTATGTTGTATAGGCCTATGGGTCACGTGGATTCAATAGGATCATGATATGAGTCCAAAGGGCATTTATGACAAAACAATGAATAGGGACGAACTCTATATACATATAAATGTATTGAATCATAATAACTTTTAACTCTAAATCTCATATTTGTTTGTTCATTTAAAAAAAGTTTTATGATCTCATAATTTCTTAGAAAGTAAAAAAAATCATAATCCCCATTCAATCTAGAGCTTTTAGACTTTTTCAACAAATCAAATAGATTTTATGTTAAGATTGCTAGTATGCTTCAAATTCTTTGTTGTAGTAGAAGCTTAATTTGACTTAAAAGTTTTCAATTGGATATACCAAGAAATATAAATAATGAATGTATAATATAATGAATGATGTCTTTTACATTTGAGTGACCCATGTACAAATACAACTTGAAGGGGCCTGTGTGCCTTTTAAATGAAAATATGTCTTTTAATATCCATTTATTATGCTTATCCTTCATTTTATTTTATATTTACCTTATTATTTTGTTAAAAATCCTTTATGTATATAGCATTCCCAACCCTTTTAGAAAAGGTTTGTCCTCAAAGCAAGGGTATACCATTTGTTTTGCATTGTAGAAAGTCATCTTTGTCAAAGTTATAGATTTAGCTAAACTAGCTTATCTATCTAAGCAACCAATAACATATCTACATAAATAAGAACAAAAAGAGAATAAGGAAAAGAATACACCAGATATACATGGTTCACCCAATTGGGCTACGTCCACGGGAATGTTGTCTTCTATTATCTCTAGAAATCTCCTTCAATCTTACAAAGAGAGCAACTCCAAATAACCCCAATACAATATATTAGAGAGCTTGTGAGCACAAAACAATGTGTTGTGATAGTATGATGAATGATGTGATGTGACTCCCCTGGCCCTATTATATACCAAGAGATGTGGAGGAATTACTCTCACATATTGTATGTGGGATAATATAATTCTCCATAATAACACCTCTTTATATAACAATGGATATCAAGAGTATACTTTACCATAATGAATATGAGATATAATGTATTACTTTTTTACATAAGATTGTGGATAACTTGCTACATAATACAAAGAAATTATTACCTTCCAAGGAATATAATATATTCCAACACTCCCCCTTAATAATGGCTAAGAGAAAATCCCATGTCACGTCCCCAATCCCCTTAGTGCCCTTTTGAGTGATGGGGAACAAGCTATATAATTTTTTTTCTTCCAAAACTTATCCGCAACTTTGCTCGTTTACACAATTGCAATTGTCTTTGGTCCACAACTCTGCAATCCGTGATCCACAGGTCGGAAGTCAGAAGGGCGGAATGCTCAAATCACAACATTGAACACAATACGACTCCGACTTCCACATTCCGTAGTGCGGGAGTTGGACAATCGGAACGTCAAAATACCATCTCAACGATTTACGCCTTCGACTTCCGCACTTTGCATCCATGATGCAGGAGTCAGAAATTTGGAACCCCAAATCCACTATTTTGACGAAAGTCTAGCTCCGACTTCCGCCCTTCGCATCCGTGATGCGGGAGTCATGAAGTCAGAACATCAAATCCACTATTTTGACGAAAATCCACCTCCGACTTCCGCATCCGCGATGCGGGGGTCTGAAAGTCGGAACATCAAATCCAATATTTCAACGAAAGTCCACCTCCGACTTCCGCACTCCGCATCTGCGATGCGGGAGTCAGAAAGTCAGAACACCACATTCATCATGTCGAAGAAAACGCGTCCTCGACTTCTGCACTCCGCATCTGCGATGCGGACGTCAGAAAGTCGAGATGCCAAAATGCCCGGCGTTGCAGAAATGCGCCTCCGACTTCCGTATTCCGCAGTACAGATTCAGAAGGTCGGGAGCTGGCCATACCCCTGTTTTGCCAACTTCCCAGCCTGATAACTTCTTCATCCTTAGACCATTTTGGGAAAACTCGATACAGTTGGAAATCTCTTGGAGAGCTCTATGCAAGGGTGTGGACCCTTGCCACACTTGAGGACTCTGACCTTGCCTATTTTCCAATCAAAAAGCTTCCCTAAAGTCCATCAACACCTCTTTACCCCATTGTGGGAAGCCTTGGAATTACCCTGCCAAGGCCCCTCCCTTCATCTGATCACAGAGGGGGCATGAACACATCAGGGGGTGTCTAATTCATCCCCCAAACACATTTGATGAAGTGAAAACCTGCTACGGATGTGTGCCTAATGAATGCATATACACCATACAAGGTTAACGACATAACATCATGCTTAACTTAAGCAAAATGATGAAACAAACAACCAATGCACTAGCCTCCTGCTCAGGCTTATACATAGACTTCCTATTGTTAATTACATATGCTCATTCCATTCAAATTAACTTGAAATAACAAATGAATACAACATAATAATTAGTATCATTGAGAACCACATAAACACTTATCTCATAAGATGAAACTGTCTAAGCAACTGGCTATGTGAGAGCAACGTTCCACCCAACCATAGGTCTCTGTCCAGCCTATACTCTTTCAACTGAGAGACCACCCCCGAGCCGGGCTGTGTATCCACTAAGGAGGACTAAACAAGCTCACTCACAACCATGGCTTCACACACAAACATGCTAAGCCAACACACAGTTGGGTTTATCAAGCATTTAAGGAACAATGGAGGAGGATGCTAAGTTAGTGAGCTCAACCTCAGAGCTACAACCCTCTCAATTCACACTCAGACAGTCTTAGCACCCATAATACCTACCACACCCAACACAAGGAAGTATTCCCTTCACTGCTACACAGTCCCTTAGGCCATACCTTCCCTCCAATGCTCTTTAGGCTGGGCATAGAAAGGTTCAAGATGATGGATCCTTGAGACTTTAGCCTTCACTGGGTTTATCAAGCAACCCTACCTTCTGTCCTATTCTTCTCTGTCATTTCCACTTGGGTTTTCTTTCACTTTCTATGGCCAAACAACTCTATCCCGCAGTTGGTTTCTCGGCCATCAACACAAGGTTTTCTCACGGGTTTCTGAGTATCTCCGATGCTGCAAATCTGCCCTAGGGTTTAGGCCAACAGTTCTCCTGCGGAATTGAGCTTTCCACACGAATTTCTGGGCTGATTTGGCACTCTGAATCAAGGTTTTTACAGAATCACGATTTTCTTCCTTTCTCACTGCTCGGCTCTTTGTTTTGCGTTCCAACTATGGTTGCATTTTCCTAATGGAATGGGGATCAGGGAATACAAATTCCCAGGGGTAGAGTGACATGCGGGTCAAGGAAAACGGAGCCCCATACCCTTCCATCCGAAAAATCGGGGTTTGTCCACACTACATCGATTTCGTGAAGATTTCTTTAACCACCTTCTGCAGCATAATTAAATGTAAGCATGGAAGGTCAAATGGGTTCTAAGGATGACATTTGACAGTTTATAGCCAGTTTTCGTGGTATTTTATTGCAATATTAACATTTACATCATTTACAATGTCCCATGGCTTAATAGCACATGGATAACAGAATATAAACTACTTGCCTTTACATAAAAAACCTAGCATCCACTAGCAGGGCCTTGGCCTTGAGCTCCACGCTAGGAAAACATACATCGCATGCATACAATATTTACATTGAAAGCCACACATGTCCTAAGGGTCAAAATGGGGGTATTACATTTCCCTCCCCCTTATAACAACACTGTCCTCGGTGTTCTCAAAACTGAAAAAAAAATGGGAATGCCTCCCTCATGGCATCCTCCATCTCCCATGTAGCCTCATCGAGACTAAGGTGCTTCCATTGCACCTTCACCTGTCCGGTATCTCGGTTTCGGAGCAATGTGACCTTCTTGTCGAGGATTCGCATAGGCTCCACTTGGAACTCTACCTCGGGTTCCATCTGTATCACATTCCAATCAATTATGTGATTAGGATCATGTACATATTTATTAAGCAAAGAAACACGAAAAAAATTATGAGCTCTCATGTTAGCAGGAAATGCAATTCTATATGCCACTAGTCCTATCCTATCAAGGACTTCAACTGGCCCACAATATCTTGGTGCCAACTTGGCACAACTCCCCAACTTTAAGGAAATTTTCCTTGGTTTTACTTTCAAATAAACATGATCCCCAATCTTGAATTCCTTATGCACTCTTTTCAAATCTGCATAACTCTTCTTCCTGTCCTAGCCTGCCTTTAAATTCTGCTTGATTTTAACAATTTTCTGTTCCATTTCTTTGATCATCTCCGACCCAAGTACTACCCTGTTCACTGGACTATCCCAATTCACTGGAGTCCTGCATCCTTTTCCATACAATACCTCAAAAGGACTCATCCCCATTGATGCATGATGTCCATTATTGTATGCAAATTCTGCCAAGTGTAGGTAGTCCTCCCACTTGGATGGTTTGTCCATCACATACATCCTCAACATGTCTTCAAGAACCTGATTCATTCTCTCAGTTTGACCATCTGTTGGAGGATGATATGCTGTACTAAAGTTTAGATGAGTTCCCAATTCCTAAAATAGTCCCTTCCAAAAATTGGATGTGAACTTTACATCTCGGTCTGAAACTATTGCCTTGGGAAATCCATGCAATCTGAATATCTCCTTCATGAAAATATTTATTATGTCACTTGTCTTATGAGTGGGCTTGACTGGAATAAAGTGAGATACCTTTGATAGCTTATCCACCACTACCATAATTGAATCATGCTTCCTCACTGTCATTGACAAACTTGTTATAAAATCCATAGAAATCACTCCCCACTTCCATTATGGAATGGGCAAAGGCTGCAATAATCTTGCTAGATGTTGATGTTCTGCCTTGACTTGTTGGCATTTTTGACACCTCGAAATATATTCTGCTATGTCCTTCTTCATCCCATGCAAAAATTACTACTTTCTTATTGCTGTTATTGTCTTTTGATATCCTGGATGTCCAGAGTATGTCATTTGATGTATTTCATCCATCATTAGCTACTTCAAATCTACACAATTTGGAATCTACAGTCCAGTACCTTAATACAGGAGAATATCATCTTCACCAAGCTGATATCCTGCACACCTTTCATCTCTATTTCCCTGCTGCAAATTCTCTTTAATTTGAAGGTAAGTTCCAACACTGGTTTGAACTTCAAGAACTCTTACCTTCAAATCTGATTTGCACATACTTAATGCTGCAACATGAAACTTTCTGCTGAGAGCATCTGGAACCTTATTCTCTTTTCCTTTCACATGCTTAATTTCAAAATCAAATTCACAGAGAAATTCCATCCACCTTGCTTGCCTAGCATTCAAGTTTGGCTGGTCAAACAAATACTTCAAGTTCATGTGGTCTGTCCTATGCTCAAAACTTCTTCCCAACAAATAATGTCTCTACATCTTGAGAGCATGTACTATGGCTGCTAGTTATAAATCATGTGTGGCATAATTCTTTTCATGCTCTTTTAATTTCCTCGACTCATAGCAAATAAAAAATCCTTCTTGCATGAGCACTCCACCTAGCCCTTAAATGCAAGCATCTGTGCACACTACAAAATCCTTCCTTGGATCTGCAATCTTCAAAACAGGAGTGCTGGTAAGCAACTTCGTTAACTGCTGAAAGCTTCTCTCACATTTTTTCAGACCATACAAATTTAACATTCTTCCTTTGCAATGATGTAATTGAATGAATTATATTGGAGAATCCTTCAATGAACCTTCTATAATAGCCTGCAAGACCCATAAAAGATCTAACATCTGAAACATTCTTTGGGGTAGGCCAATCCATTATGGATTCAATATTTTTTGGATCCACTGCAATTCCTTCTTCTGAGATGACATGACCCAAATACTGTACCTTGCTTTGATAGAAATCACACTTGCTCATCTTTGCATACAGTTGGTGTTCTCTAAAAAATTGCAACACCATTCTTAGATGCTCATCATGCTCTTCTTCATTCCTTGAATAAACAAGAATGTCATCCAATAACACTATCACAAACTTATCCAAATACTTGCTGAAGACACTATTCATGAGATACATGAATGTAGAAGGTGCATTGGTAAGACCAAATGGCATCACTGTGAACTCATAATGGCCATATCTTGTCCTGAAAGTTGTCTTGTGGATGTCTTCTTCTTTTATCCTTACTTGATGATAGCCAGACCTTAAGTCAATCTTTGAAAACAGTCTAGCTTCCTTCATTCGATCAAACAAATCATCAATCCCGGGTAATGGGTACTTATTCTTGATTGTCACTTTATTTAGCTGTTTGTAATCAATACACAACCTTAAAGTCCCATAATTTTTCTTGACAAATAACACTGGTGCTCCCCAAGGAGATACTCTAGGCCTGTTATACTTCTTGTCCATTAATTCCTGTAACTACATCTTTAACTCTACCAATTCTGGTGTGTTCATTCTATAAGGAGATTTGAAAATTGGCGTTGCCCCTGGAACAAGATCAATGGTAAAATCAATATCTCTCTTTAGTGGCAACCCAGGCACTTCATCTGGAAACAAATCTTGGAACTCTTGCAACAACTGGAAATCTTCTATCCTTGGCCCATTGTCCTCTGATGAATCCGATATGTGAACTGCATATAATTGACAACCCTTCTTATAAAACTTTTTCAACTGTAGGGATGAAATCTGTCTTACTGAGACTTGTTTGAGAATTTCCTTTACCAATTTGGGTCTACCTTCTTCATCAATGCATTCAAGTACATTTTCATAGCAATCTATCTTGGCTCTATGCCTTTCCAACCAATCCATGCCAATTAGGGCATCATAAGATCCTAATGGTAGGACATTCAAATTTACTTGTGTGAGGAGTCCATTCAACTCCATGGGGCACTCCATCACCACTTCACTCACTTTTCTCTTGGTCCCTGTGGCTAACTGAACTAGTCAAGACTCACTGTGCTTCATTTTTCTAAGAGAACAACCTTCAACCACTTTTGGAGAAACATAACTATGAGTAGATCCTAGGTCAATCAAAACAGAAATGGATTGCTTAGCAATCTTACCTTCAAGTTCCACCACTCCTGACTGATGGTCTGCTTGATGATTATCCAATGCTGCATAGATTTGAGGCGCTTCCCATGCCATATCCTCCACTATAGCTGCTCCCTCTAAGTTGTGCAAACTTCTGGGATTCTCCCTCCTATGTGGACATTCTTTAAGCATGTGGATTCCTCCACATACCCAACATTGAAGTGGTCCTCTTGGTGCTTTTTCTGCTGCTACTGCTGGTTTGTTCCCACTTCTTGCTTGCTGGCCCCGTGTAAAAGCTCTTTGATGACTTTTGAATGATGGCTTGAATCCACTTTTCCTTTGATCAAACCTCCCATTTGGATTTCCTTTCCATGCTGGGTGGATCTCTTTTTTTCCTTTGCTTTGCTCATAGCAATGTACTGCCATCCTAATGGCTTCATCAAGACTTGGTGAATTAACAAACTCAATCCGATCTCTAAAATTATGAGGTAGACTTCCAAGGAAACACTGGATCTTAACCCTCTCATCCTTGATATAGTCCACATACCTCAACAATTCCAAAAACTTATGGACATGCTTTTTCATAGGTTTCTGTCCCAACCTGAGCTCACTAAATTCTTTCCTCTTGTTGTCATAATACCTAGCTGATAGGTATTTTTCCTTGAAATACCTGTTAAATCTCTCCCAGCTGATCCTTCTTTCACCGATTCCTTTCACTTGCATGAGGTTCTCCCACCAAATTGAAGCTCTGCCACTTAGATTGTAAATGGCAATTATGGCTTTTTCATTTCCTGTCAGTCATGGATCCTGAAGTATTTCTTCATTCCAAGGAGCCATGCCTCTGCCTCTTGGCCAGTATTACCTTCTCCATAAAATGTGGGAGGCCTTGCCTTCCTAAATTCTCCCTGTGGCATTCCTTTGGACCTCTTTCTTCCTTCAAACCTGCTAGAAGTATGCCTTGGGATTCTTTGAGGGCCTCAGGACTCACACGACTTGCTGGAAGAAGATCTTGAGGAGGGTGTGTTGCGCTTTTTTCTCACCGAACTCTTCTTTGGGATTGGAGTTCTCTTTCTAGAGCGACCTCTAGAGCGACTTTTTGCACCCCTTCCTTCTTTGCCTACATTGCTGGGGTTGGACCCAAGGTTTACCCTCTGCTGCATATCAGTAAGGCTCTGCAAAATAACATCATTGAGCTGATTCTGTTCTTCCTGATCCTTCATCAACCTTTCATTGAAGCTGATCATGGTTTCAACCAAATTCGGTGGGGTTATTTGCTCCCTTCTCCCATTGGATTTAGTCTCAGCATTATCTTCTTGCACATTTTCTCCTAGCACGTATTCCTAATGCTCGTAAGGATCCTGGGCGTCATTCATGGTCACCATTTTCCTTGGAGATTTATTTCCCCTGCCTGCTGCTCTCTGCTACCCTATTCAAATTCTACCAGCTGCAAGAACTGTGCATCATAGAGGCATTTATTATACATCTCAAGAACACATAAAACATAAAACATCCATTTTAATAGAAATAAAATCATGGAATTAATTTATAGAGCTATTATGCCTTCTACTTTGGCCCAAGCAGCCCCAGTGCCGCAACCTTGGGCTCTAATACCACTCTGTCACGTCCCCAATCCCCTCAGTGCCCTTTTGAGTGATTGGGGAACAAGCCAGATAAATTTTTTTCTTCCAAAACTTATCCGTAACTATGCTCTTTTACACAACAACAATTATCTTTGGTCAGCAACTCTGCAATTCGTGATCCGTAGGTCGGAAAGGAAGAACTCTCAAATCACAACGTTGAACAAAATATGACTCCGACTTCCGCATTCCGCAGTGCGGGAGTCGGAAAGTCGGAACGTCAAAATACCATCTCAACGATTTACGCTTCCGACTTCCGTACTCCGCATCCGCGATGCCGGAGTCGAAAAGTCGGAACCCCAAATCCACTATTTCGACAAAATTTCACCTCTGACTTCCGCATTCCGCATCCGTGATGCGAGAGTCAGAAAGTAGGAACATCAAATCCACTATTTTGACGAAAATCCACCTCTGACTTCTGCACTCCGCATCCGTGATGCGGGAGTTGGAAAGTCGGAACATCAAATCCGTGATGTGTGAGTCAGAAATTCGGAACATCACATTCATCATGTCGAAGAAAATATGCCCCTGACTTTCGCACTCTGCATCTGTGATGCAGGAGTCGAAAAGTCGGGACGCCAAAATGCCTGGCGTTGTAGCAATGCGCCCTTGACTTCTGCATTCCGCAATGCGGATTCAGAAGGTCAGGAGCTAGCCATACCCCTGTTCTACCAACTTTCCAACCTGATAACTTCTTCATCCTTATACTATTTTGGGAAAACTCGGTACCGTTGGAAAGCTCTATGAAAGGGTGTGGACCCTTGCCACACCCGAGGACTCTAACCTTGCCTCTTTTCCAATCAAAAAGCTTCCCCGAAGTCCATCAAAACCTATTTACCCCACTATCAGAAGCCCTGGAATCACCCTGCCAAGGCCCCTCCCTTCATATGATCACAGAGGGGGCATGAACACATTAGGGGGTGTCTAATTCATCCCCCAAACACATTTGATGAAGTGAAAACCTGCTAAGGATGTGTGCAATGCATAGTAGACATGCATAGTGGACTAAACCTAATGAATGCATATACAACATACAGTGTTAACGACATACCATCATGCTTAACTTAAGCAAAATGATGAAACAAACAACCAATGCACCAGCCTCATGCTCAGGCTTATACACAGACTTTCTATTGTTTAATTACATATGCTCATTCCATTCAAATTAAATTGAAATAACAAATGAATACAACATAAGAATTGGTATCATTGAGAACTACATAAACACTTATCTCATAAGATGAAACTGGCCAAGCAACTGGCTATGTGAGAGCAACGTTTCACCCAACCATAGGTCTTTGTCCAGCCCATACTCTTTCAATTGAGAGACCACCCTTGAGCTGGGCTGTGTATCCACTAAGGAGGGATAAACAAGCCCACTCACAACCATGGCTTCACACACAAACATGCTAAGCCAACACACAAATGGGTTTATCAAGCATTTAATGAACAATGGAGGAGGATACTAAGCCAGTGAGCTCAACCTCAGAGCTACAACCCTCTCAATTCACACTCATATAGTCTTGGCACCCACAATACCTACCACACCCAACACAAGGAAGTATTCCCTTCATTGCTACACAGTACCTCATGCCATACCTTTCCTCTAATGATCTTTAGGGTGGGCATAGAAAGGTCCAAGATGATGGATC
This sequence comes from Larix kaempferi, assembly GCA_027924585.1. Lineage (NCBI taxonomy): Eukaryota > Viridiplantae > Streptophyta > Pinopsida > Pinales > Pinaceae > Larix > Larix kaempferi. Next base: position 16,664,063 of record BSBM01000619.1, on the reverse strand, counting down.
CTCGAGACTCTAGCCTTCATTGGGTTTATCAAGCAACCCTACCTTCTGTCCTATTCTTCTCTGTCATTTCCACTTGGGTTTTCTTTCACTTTTTATGGCCAAACAACTCTATCTCGCAGCTGGTTTCTCGGCCATCAACACAGGGTGTTATCACGGGTTTATGAGTATTTCCCACATTGCAAATATTCCCTAGGTTTAGGCCAACGGATCCCCTGCGAAATTGAGCTTCCCACATGAATTTCTAGGCCGATTCAACACTAAATCGAGGTTTTTACAGAATCATGATTTTCTTCCTTTCTCACTGCTCGACTCTCTGTTCTGCATTCCAACTCTGGTTGCCTCAATGGAATGGGGATCGGGGAATATGAATTCCCAAGAGTAGAGTGACGTGCGGGTCAAGGAAAACAGAGCCCCATACCCTGCCATCCGAAAATTCGGGGTTTGCCCACACTCCATCGATTTCATGAACAATTCTTCAACCACCTTCTGTAGCAGAATTAAATGCTAGCAGGGAAGGTCAAATGGGTTCTAAGGATGACATTTGGCAGTCTATGGTTCCATCCCACAACCCCCCCTCACCTCTCCCTAGTGGATACACATGGCCCCCTCTTATTAGTTGGCTCCATAGACAGTTTTCTTGGTATTTTATTGCAATATTAACATTTACATCATTTACAACGTCCCATGGCTTAATAACACATGGATAACAGAATATAAACTACTTTCCTTTACATAAAAAACCTAGCATCCACTAGTGAGGCCTTGGCCTTGAGCTCCACGCTAGGAAAACATACATCGCATGTATACAATATTTACATTGAAAGCCACATATGTCCTAAGGGTCAAAATGGGAGTATTACAACTCACACTAACACTAAGGAAGGAAGGATGCATTACTGCTCCCCCTTGATGACAACTTCCCTCATCCCAAGCAAAGAACGAAGATGCACGTACTTCGTTGCTGTTAAGGATTTGGTGAAGATATCGGTTTCCTCCTGCTCGGTAGGATAATACTCAAGAGAAATAATACCATATGCTATGAGACCTCGAATGTAATGAGCATCAAGGTCGAGATGCTTTGTCTTGGAGTGATATACCAGATTATAAGCAAGCTGAATTGCACCCTGATTGTCACATTTCAACATAGTGGACAATTTCAGAACCAGACCAAGCTCAGTGAGAACATGCCGTAACCAAACTACTTCTTTAGCTGCTTCTTTGGCTGCTCTATACTCTGCTTCACACGAAGATAAATAAAGAGTCTTCACCTTGTTGTTGGACCAAGAAATCGGACCTGAACCAAGTTGAAATATATAACCAACAGTTGACCGTCGATCAGAACTGTCACCTGCCCAATCAGCATCTGTATAACCGGAAAGTGAAACTATAGCACTGCTCGAATAAAAGACACCATAGTACAATTTACCCTGTAAATATCTCAGAATTCTCTTTGGATTCCTGCCAATGAATTTCATGACATTGTTGAATGAACCGAGAAAGCATACTGACGGAAAAAGAGAGATTTGGTCTACTGTGAGTTAAATATATCAAACTTCCCATGAGCTGACGATAAAGAGTAGCATCAACAAGAGGAGTGGTACACTCAATAATTAACTTTACACCAGACTGAAATGGTGTAGGAGCAGGTTTACAATCACTCATATGGAAACGAGCCAATAAGTTTGTAGCATACTTCGGCTGAGAGAGAGAAATACCATCTGCCATATGCCAGATTTGAAGACCCAAGAAATAATGCAATATACGGAGATCCATCATTTCAAACTGCTTTTGAAAATCACTTTTCATACTTTGAATTAATACAAGCTGGCTTCCAGTGATGATAAGATCATCCACATATAACACAATAATGAGGATATTATCACCAAAGTTCTTAACATACATATTTGAATCATATATACAATGCTTAAAACCATTGTTCAAGAAATATACATTAATTTTATTATACCAAGCCCTAGGTGCTTGTTTGAGACCATATAAAGACTTGTGTAATTTGCATACTAAACTTAATGATTCAACAGAAATAAAATCAGGGGGCTGTTGCATATAAATTTTTTCATGAAGATCACCATTTAAAATATCATTTTTAACATCCATTTGGTGTATTTCCCATTTATAAGATGCAGCAAGAGATAATATGGTTCTTATTGTATTCATTTTAGCAACATGAGCAAATGTTTCATTATAATCAATACCTTCAAGTTGATTAAAACCTTTTGTAACTAATTTAGATTTCTATTTTTCAATTTGTCCTTCTGCAGTAAACTTAGTTTTATGTACCATTTTAGTTAACATTTGCATTTTACCATAACTCAAATGACCCAATCTTTCATGACATAATTTACTTAATTCATCAACATGAGAAACACATGGATACAAGGGTTGTCTCTTAGTTGAATTAAAACTAACAAATTTATATAAACCAACGGTATGATCAACAAGACCAAAAGAAACTACTTTAAAATTATGGTTGATATCTTTAGGAACACATTTATCAGGCCAAGCTTCAAATTTATATCCTTTTTGACATGCACGATAAATAGAAAGCAAGTTGATGGGCATGTGTTAAACATGAAAAACATCTTCCAATTGACCATTAGCAACATTAACATTACCAGAACCAATTACGGAAAGTTGTTTCCCATCACCTATAGATACTTTCTGAGATGTGTACTTATTATTGTTATAAGATGTAAATAAAGAAGCATTACCAATCATACGTTTAGAAGCACCGGAATTCATTATCCATTCCACATTAGAAGAACTACTAGATGAAACAACAAATGCAAATAAAGCTACTTGTGGTTCATTAGAACCTTTCTTTTTAGCCTTAGACTTTAAATGTTTCGCTTTAAAGCAATTCTTTTTAGGATGGTTGGTTTTACCGCAATGCTTACAAGGATCATACATTTTCTTCTTCTTACTAGTTTCATGATGTGCATTAGAAGCATGACCATAATTATTAGTATTATTAGAAGTGTGTGAACAAGAACCTTTAGCATTATTAAAATTTTTCTTAGGATTATTATTATGTGCCATAAGAGCTTTATTAGGTGAGACTTGTCCTGAAACAATCAACCTTTCTTGCTCATTTATCAACCCTTTACAAAAATCATCAAAAGTAGGTTTCGTGGTATTTTGAGACAATTCAAGATCCCTATTCCTAGTTTGGATGAACATGTCAAAACAAGATGGAAATTTTTGTTCTACAAGAATTATAAGAGCAGTGTCTGTCTTCTTGTAATCTTTACCACAATTATTTAATTCTTCATTTAAAGTTTTCACTTAGCAATATATAATTCCACTCTTTCAAAGTTAGTAGGATCTGGGTCAAAAATCTTCTTTTCAAGGTAATAAGCAGAAACATCATCAGATTTATCAAATAAAGAAGCAAGAATTTTCCATACCTCAATTGGGCTGTCTTCTGCCTCAATACTTACCTGAAGATTATCTGAAACCGTTTGACCAATGAGCCCTCTTGCTTGATCACTTTTTTCTTCCCATATAGCCACATCTTTAGCATCAATAGGTTTCTTGTGTTCACCATTAACAATCCTCCATAGAATCTTACTCCTGAGAACATCAATCATTTTTCTTTTCCATGCAAGACAGTTAGGACCAACAAGTTTAGCAACATAGACTACTTTTGAAGTCATAATGATAGAAATTTTGACAAGAAAATTAAACCCAAATGCTAGAAACGACAAGAGAAAAAGGTGAATAACAGAAAACTGATAAACTTTACCTATCTGAAGAAACACAGTAAAAACATTAACTTTACTTACAACCCTTAAAAAAAATACAAATAAAGTCACTCGCGGGTTTTGTCATAGGAAACTCGTGAGTAGATTTGATACTTATGGGTTTTGCACAGTGAAGTCGCGGTTTAGATATGATAAACGCGGGATTTGCACTGTGAAGTCGCGTGTATGCCGTACCACACACAGGTTTTGCACAGGAGGGTCACGTGTATACTAAATTACGCGCAGGTTTACAGTAGATCAGGCGTGGGTATGCTGTAGCACACGCGGGTCTGTACACTGAAAGCCATGGGTCTACAGTTCACATGCGGGTTGGCGGTGGGCAAGTTGCGGTTACATGTGCTGTCTGCGAAGAAAAGTCGTGGGTGTCTTGTTTTAGGTTGAAAACAGTGTCGATTAATTCGTGGACGGAAACCTGCACAAAGTCTACCAAACTTGGACAAAAATGACAGATCTGAAAACCGGAAGAAATATCTTCTTGAGGAGAAATAAAAAAACATATAGATCTACAGAAAAACATCAAGAGACGCTTGAAAAATTCCTGCAAAAATCTACACAACAAAGTTAGGGTTATATATATATTTTTTAAATATGCCGAATCATGCCTAGATCTGAAGAGAAGCCTAATGGATACCAGATAGAAATCAAATCTACAAAAATAAAGAGTGCCCATTTGAAGATAATAGTTATTGGTTGAAAGCTATAGAATGTGCTAGATCATATCAACCAGCTCTGATACCATGTCAGAGTTATAGATCTAGCTAAACTAGCTTACCTATCTAAGCAACCAATAACATATCAACATAAATAAGAACAGAAAGAGAACAAAGAAAATAATACACCAGATATACGTGGTTCACCTAATTGGGCTACGCCCACGGGAAGGTTGTCTTCTATTATCTCCATAAATCTCCTTCAATCTTACAAAGAGAGCAACTCCAAATAACCCCAATACAATATAACAGAGAGCTTGTGAGCACAATACAATGTGTTGTGATAATATGATGAATGATGTGATGTGACTCCCTTGACTATTATATACCAAGAGATGTGGAGGAATTACTCTCACATATTGCATGTGGGATAATATAATTTTCCATAATAACACCTCTTTATATAACAATGGATATCAAGAGTATACTTTACCATAATGGATATGGGATATAATGTATTACTCTTTTACATAATATTGTGGATAACTTCCGAAATAATACAAAGACATCAAGGAATATAACATATTTCAACAATCTTGATTATGGATTGCTTTTGATCATTTCTAAGGTTTGCTTGTAATGGAAGTTTGAAAATTTTGAGTTCTTTTATCTCGTCTCTTAACAATTATTCTTTATGCCATTTGTTCATATTACCTTGATGTGTTAGGTTTTTCTTTGAGTTCTTCTTTTTCCATAGATTGTGTTTCCATTATGATGTAGGCTATCTAACCCATATAACTAATAGTTCTTCCCTTGCCATTTGAATTCCATAAATTTTTCTTGGAGGTTTGTGTCATAGGTTCCTAGTTGCATCAACCATTCTTCTCCTAACACCATGTTGATTCCATTAATTGGTAGAACATAATATCCAATTTGTAGTTCCATGTTTTTTGTCTGTATAGAAACTTTATGGCACCATCCTATATTTAGTTGTTTTGTGAGTTTGATATTCATGAAATTGTGTGTACTTCTAGAGTCTACTAGGATTGTGATATTTTTATTCTTTATGCATCCCTTGGATTTTAGGGTCCTTGGTTCCACTCTTCCTATAATTATAGTAAGTGATATCATGGGTTTTTCATCCCGACTATTACATTTATTACTATTATTTCTTATATGAGGTGGAGTATATTGTATTATAATTGGTTTCACTTCTTCCTTTTGGCCTATAACGTTTTTAGGGACCTTTGATTCTTCTTCCTTATGCGTTGGCCTAGTTCACGTGCTTGTTGCTAATGACACCTTCGGTGAGTTTTCATCCTTGTCCGATTCTAACATGTCTTCTTCAGTGGAAACCTCTACTTCCTTACCATCTATAATTTTGTGATGATACGAGTGTCTGGATGCTTATCTTTGACTTGGAATCCAATTCCGGCCACATCTATGACAATTGTTTTCTTTCCTTTTTCCCTCTTCATCGGAGTCATTGATGGAGGTGTCTAATTCTCTTTCAACGTTATATTTGTACGATTTTTGGATTGTGGCATTTGTGCTTGGGTGAACACTTCTCTCCACAATATCTACACTTGTTTACTCATTTGATTTGTTTCTTGGCATTGATGTTTGTCGTCATCTCTCATGTTGGATGGTGTATACTTGTTGGTCTTATTTTTTGTTCAATTAATTTTTCTAATTGTTTGGCCTCTTCAATAGTTTTGGGTTTCCATAGTTTTATTTCACTATGGATGTAATTTTTCAATCCACTAATGTACCATTTTACAATTGTTTATCTAAGATCCCAACTTATCTGATTGTCAGAACATCTTATTCATGTGTATAATTATTGACATCCCCCTTTTTCCTTAAATGAATGAACTTGGTGTAAAGATCGTCTTCTTCTTTGTCATGGAACCTTTTTAATATGCAATAGAGAAGTTTTTCCAATGGAAAGAGCGAGCGTCACATTTCCCAGACCACCATCAGAATCAATCATAAGCATCTTCTTCCAAGTTATTAAAGGCAACCATTATTTTTCCCCTTTCATTGAGTGGGTGACTTGATTAAAAAATACCCTCCATTTTGTTGAACTAGATGATGGCACCTCTAAGGTCTTTTCTGTTGTATTTTGATACCTCATTTTAAACTTTTTGGTAGTCTCTTTCTTGCAATCTTGGATTATGTCTACCACCTAAGAGAGATAAATTATGTGTACCACCTAAGATAAACGATTCTGGTACTTCTTGATCTAGATCTGGGTCTGGAGATATTGTGTTCAAATTTTCCATTATCATTCTAAACATAATGCAAATTTGACTATTTAAGTTCTCCCTCACATCCTTCTCTAGTCCTCTCATAACAATTAGATTATTTAATGAATTTTCTATATTTTCCAACCTACCATCATTCTTTGTAAGCATTAATTTTAAATCTCCATGTTCCTTCTTTATGCCAACAAGGTGAGATTTAAGAGAATTTAATTATTTCTTGTGGTTTTGAAATTCTATATTGGTCTCATCATCAATCCTTGCTTTTTTTCCTTGATTGTTTCTCAATTTATGAATTAGCTGACCTTTAATTGATTTGATTGTAGATATGCACTGACCTGTATGATTGTATGGACTTGTATGGTGTTTAGACGATGCCACGATTGTACTGTTTGATTGAAATGAAGATTTGATATCAAGTGTAATGAAAGCTTAATTTGACTAAAAAGTCTTCAATTTGATATACCGAGAAATTTAAATAATAAATGTATAAAATAATAAATGATATCTTATAGATTTGAATGGCCCACATATAAATACAATTGAAAGGGGGCATTTTTACCTTTTAAATAAAAATGTGTCATTTAATTTCTATTTTTTATAATTATTACTTACTCTTTATTTTGTTATATATTCACCTTATTATTATATTATATATCCTTTATATTTATTTATGTACATAACATTTATATATGCATTCTCCTTCATTCCCTAGTTGAAAATGAATGATATTTTGGCTTTCCTATTGTCTCAAACCTCTTCTATCAAATTTTCTTATACATAGATCCCTTAATCTTCTCAATAATATTAGTAATTATTATTAGAACTATTTATTTATTTAATGGTGGTGCTTAACTTTTTTAAATAGGTTGAGTGAATAAGTCCTCTCTCCTTTGCAAATTATCCACTTTGCCAAAAATCCATATGAAAGAAACAAATAGAAATTTTTTTTGAGGATGCAAGCTTCTTTTCCCTTTCCCCCTCAAATTAATATTTTGCACCCCCTTTTGTTAAGGCATTCGATTTCTTCGTGATGCCTCTACCTCACCATCGCAAGTTAGATTTTGAGATTAGATTATGGTGACGTGTAAAGCTTGAACCTAGTTGGTTTGATTTTGAAATTAGATCACGAGCACAACATAAGTTTAATATAAATGGGAGAAACGAATATGAGCAACGAATATGAGCAACTTGTGAAGATGCAAGCTGCTTCTCCATTTTTCCCCTCATTAATATTTTCACTCCCTTTTATCATGGCATTCAATTTCATTGTGATGCCTCTACCTCGCTCGCTTAAGTTGAGATTAGATTTGGTGGCGTGCAAAGCTTCAACCTAGTTGATATGATTTTGAAACTGGATCATAAGCGCATCATAAGTTGAATATTCTGTCGAACACTTTGTACTAATGAAATGAACACAATTCATATATGTATATATAAAGACATGTGCCCATATCTCATGGTTGACTAGTAAGTTGGGGGTACTTACTATGGCGAGATAAATGTTCAAATCTTGTGAACATTCTATGTTGAACTGGCATTACCAAATGGCACATGAGAAAACAATTTCCTTTGCAAATATTTGGATGGTTTATAAGAAACAAACAACTATGACCTTAATAACCTATAGACTTTTCCATAGTTTGAAAACACAAAGGGTTTATAATTATAGAATTGTTTTTTATGCTAAGCCTCTATTTGAACTGATGAAACTTAGACTTCTATTTGTTCACTCATGATTCTCTTTCATTATAAATATGATCACTCCAATTTCACCCATCTACTGTTAGATTTTTAATACTTCAAAGATGGTTATGTTAGATATTCAAACTATTAGCAATATATCACAACAACCATATACAATAGGATCATTGAAAGATAAACAAGCATAGCATAAACAAGAGTACACAACAATTTATCCTGGGAAACCCTCCCGGAGCAGAAAAACCAACATAAATTCTTCAATATAGATTCATCAGCAAGTACAATGTCAATCCAAGAGAAAATTCTCTTTCACACAAAGATACCGAGAATAAGATAAGATAGAAAACCCCATGAATAAGATGTCTTCACAATGCAGCTACTCTTTCTCCCAAGCGAACTTGTTCTTCTCTCTCTACTCATGCGAACTTACTTGAGTGAGTGACGATGCCAAATGAGCTAGGCACCACATGTATTTATACTAGTCACAACATGACCTTTTTACCTAACTGGGTCAACTTGTCTAGGATACAATATAATAGTATTTTCATGCTTTTATTATGGATCCTTCTAGGCCGACTCAACTAGTAGGGTTTACATTGATTCTTTCAGGACTCTTACAAGAGTAAATACAACATGAATATTCCCCGAAGGAAGTACAATAAAAATACAATAAGAATATATTCCAAATTTACATTCGTCAACATCTACTAGGTCAATGAGTATGCTTAGGCCCACTTTTGAGATTTTATTTGAAAATGGACTCCAATGTCTCTAGTCTGCTAGGCCAATGAGTATGCTTAGGTCTGCTTTTGATTCTTTATTTGAAAATTCTATAATGTGTGCTAGAATCCTTAAAATCATGAGATTAATTAGACCAACAATAATGCATGAAGTAAAATGAATTGTATAGATATCTCCATGAATAAAATGATTTGTATATCTATAATTTGGCAGCTATGCTTAATTTATCACTAGTCATTGTTTACATTGTAATACCTATTTTAAGTAAGCATGGAAATGATAAAAATGAGTAATTAATTAGAATCAACATCATTGGGAAGTATAAAATCTCACCAAGGATAAAAAATTTGCGAGCATCCTTCTATAATCACTCGTAGACACCTCAAAATACAACAATAATATACATTATGATTATGCTAAAGTTGTCATATATTTGAACCAACAAATATACATCATGTTATTTCCACATGAATCATGATTAGTACAAATATATATGTCACCCCTAATTATTCCAAGCTTGAGCTCCATTTATCACCAACATGACATTTCAATTGAATGCACTTTTGGTCTAAGCTAAGTAGTCCTAAGCACATTCCAAAGGATTTGCTAACATTTTTTTGTTTCTAAACATACACAATTTCATTTATAAACAATAAACAATAATTACACTTGTTGCATTGACACAATGGATGTCAACCAAATGAATTTTGTCCTTTCAAATTCAAGGGGATGAGTTGTTTTACAACATTAGATATGGTAATTCATTTTAAATAAAATATGTTTGAATCTCTAATGCACTAAAACTAAATGACGATGTATAGTTATATTATATATTGTACTACTATGTAAGATGGAAGCCATCAAAACATGCTGGCATGGATAAACCTATTGAAGAAATGGAATATGGTTAATGGTTTTCCTCTTATTTAACAAGGGAAAAATGTTTGTGAATCTTGTATTATAGTCAACCAAAATGGAGGAAATACATTGCAATGAAGGTACATGGAGAGCATATAAGCAATTGGTGTTGGTGAACAAAGATGTTTGGTTATGATGAGCATTGCATGATGTATATATGGAGGCTCAAAATATTTCATAATATTTGTTGAATATTCTTCAAGAATAGTTTTAGTATATTTTCTCAAGTCTAGATCAAATTAACTTCAATCTTTCAAAGGTTTCATGGCATATTAAAGTTCAAAATTAGAATATTGCATATCGGAGTTTGGAACAATGAGTTCAAAGTGAAGTTGACCCAACAACAGTTTTTCCATTGCCAATAACTACAAGAAATCATGATAGAATAACAAGTTTATATGATGGAGTGATTAGGTAAATAAACATGCACAAAATCATGTAAGATATTGTAAAAACACTAAAGGGAAATACCTGAATAGTTGAGACAACCATAGAATTGACAATAACACATAAGATGGAAAATGCTCTTGGAACAACCCAATGTAATGACTGCAAAGCGATCCATGAGTGAACACCTTTACTTAGACCAAAAATGAAAGGAAAAATATTGATTACCATTTGATTTGATATGCATATGACAAAAAAGAAGAAAAAAAACTTAATGAAAACCTAATTATAAACTATTCAAGGGTTGAACTCATTAATTGGATGATGGTGTTGCAGTTTTGTTACTTCCTTGATCTTCTCTTGGTTTTAGAATGCTTTATTCTCTCTTGATGAGGCCAACCACAAGAAGGTGGGAGCTCATATGGCCCCTCCTCCCTATCACTCTCATTTCCCCATACCCAATTTGATTAGTAAACAATGCACACACACATTATAGTGGCAAAGAGGAAAAAAACTAAAAAATTTTATATATAACAACGTTAAAGGTGATATTAAATAACATCAAAAGTACAAAGTATATGTCAAAACATGTCAATCATATGACACGTTTGTCTGCTACACTATTTCCTTCTAGGTTTTTTCTTGTTTTAGAAGGTCCAGAATTTTGATGTTGGCATCTTCTTCTTGATGATCTTCTTCTCTCAATTCAAGTGGTTGTTGAGAATACAAAATACATTTTCGCGCATGCAGTTAAGTAGGTTCTACATCTATAATTAAATAAAACCATTTATAAGTCACCTCGTTCATATTATATTAACTTAAAAAATATAATTCCTAAGTCACATCGTTCATAGTACTTGGTGCAATAGACATGGTGGTAGGGTCAACCCTTGGATGATCACCACCAATAGCCTTGAAAATGAGTGTTTTATCCCTAACATATTCATGTGCCTGCAGTAACACTTATAGTTATTTTATATTCCATAAAACCTAAACCCTATTCAAATTTATAATTAACCATTCAAAATATATTTAACTTATTTACCTCCTCATTGACAGTAGAAGTATTATGTGCCTTAGCTTTCTTCATTGTTATCAAAATGATTTATATCCCCTTGTCAAGGAAACTTTTAGATCTTCGTCGGTAGGCAGAACACCAGAGTTGGTTTACTACATATTATAACATAATGGAATTCAGTAACAAATTTTTTTAAATTATAGTTGAACAAATCAATAGCAAAATATTTTAAATTTTAGTACTTACATACCTCCCTTTTATTTTAACATAGCCTCTTGGGCCAAGTTTGTGTTGCTCAACCTTTTCCAATCTAACCTTGGTGACCTTCGATATGTCTTTGAGCGTACATTTTTTTTGAAGTGCATGTTAATGTGGATTAATTAGTAAGGTCAAACGCATCGATATAAGTTCAATGTATATTATATTATATTTACATTTTTGACTATCCATGTTTTGACAACATTTTCTCTTTTTCGTCTTCTTCTCCTTAACATCCTCCACAAGTGTAACCCACTCGTTTATGGGAACTAGTGTAGGATGCTCATAATTGTGGTATAGTGTGAGATTAATGCAATAGTTGTCGCACATTGATTTCAAATACTTCTTTGTCATAGAATCAACCATCTTTTGGTTGAATATTTGACCAAAAATATTCATTATGCGTGTCATTAACTCCTTTTTTTTCGAACTTTGGCTCCGTTATCTATAGCTAGTTCTTATTGTATGCGTGAAAAGAGAAAATTCCTTCTCATGCAACCATTGACAAAGCCCATTATTCCCTGGCATTTCAATCATATGTTATGATTAAACTTATTATATAACTAAAAAATATTCATTGTTGTATAAAATGAAAATAAGATGATGGATTAGTAATTACCAAGAATTTTTAATCCCTTCAGCAAGACCATTACCTTGTCCATGTGTAAAGTAATAAGTAATTCTCTAGTTCCCTTGACAATTATGATTGGCGATTGTGTCAACTGAACATATAATGGAGGGTGATCCGAAGGACCATAAGTAGGGGCTAGAGTAGTACTAGGTGAAGTAGTAGACGAAGCACCAACAACAGGCCTAGGAGTAGGGGCACTAGAAACAACACCATGAGTAGAGGCACTGGAAACAGATGCAGGTGTGATACTCCTTACGCACTTGTCATATTATCCAGAAGAACAACTATAAATAAAACAACTTTATGTTTGGTACTTTAATTCATCAAAACTAAAATGTTGTATACATTAAAGAAATTGATCGAATTGTATTTCAAATTTTCATATGTTGTACTGATTATTTTTTCCAATCAAACATGTTTTTATTTCCACGCTTTCTTCAAAGGAGTCAACCATCAAAATTTTAAGTTGTTTTACCCAATACCTAACCTTTTTTGTAGTGGAAATAAAAGAGTTATGATGATCATAATAGTCATCATCATGACAACCATGATTAGGTGATGTGGAAACTTAAAAAAAAAACAAAAGTTAAGATGGATTAGAACATCGATATACATTGATTAAAAAACATATAAATGATATATTATATTACTTGCCCTGCATCAATATACTTCCCACGATCAAGTTGTGTCTACAAAAAAATGTGTTAATTAGAAAAAATATGCATAAATAAGATAAAACTAATATAAATCATATTCAAACACAATATTCAATAAATGACAACCATAAATTGTAAAACATAATTACCTTGTTCCTTAGTTTGATTCAAATAATATTATATCAACATGCATTCTAAAAGACCTACTTAGAATACCATGGAAAAATCTTGCTTGGATAATTTTGTGGAGAGGGAAGACATTGGTGCAAGTATTGGACTTTCCATTCATGATAATGGGACATTAAGTTTTGACATTAATTTTTTTTGCAAATTAATTATGCTCATGAATGAATTCAAAGTACACTTAAACATTCATACTCAAATTATGCACATTCATGCAGAAAACAACTAAAATGTGTATTTTTTTAAATTTCCATCCAAATAAATATCTTTATTACATTCCTAATCATCATCATTAAAACATATACATTCATATTCCCCATAGGTGCACCCCAGTAGTCGATCATATTTTTCATCATCTGGCACAAGATTCAAGAGTGCATATTCAAAACCCTTTATATCATCGATGTCTGACCCATTTCTAATATAGGATGAGTGGTCGTGTTGAAATGATGCCATGGGGAACCTATAGTTCACTTAGCCACACACATTTATTTTTCAAGCTTGCTCTTCCAATTGTAGCTGATAGGAAAGTAGGTGTCAAGGAGGTTGAGAAGAATTCTATGTTGATGTTCTCCATGGTTCTAGCATCAGGAAAACACTATGTATATGATTCTCTTAGATGGGTTCGCAACCCAGGGCAAGAATGGCCCCATCATATCCCTTGGCTGTATGTATTATGGCTCGAATGCTTATCCTCATTTGGTCATGTGTTGAATGGAGTGGTAGTAGGCTAGAGGTCACACTGTGTACTCTATGTTGGAATGCTCCGTAGTGGGAGTGATATATTCTTATAGAGTGAGATGACTTGTCTATGTTACAAAGATATATTATCTCTTTGTATATTGGACAAAGTCTAATCTAATGTTGAATTTGACAATTGGCTCTAAGAAGTGTCCGAAAATTCTTAGAGTATGGTCAAATAAACATTAGAGCTCTAGTGAAGAATGTGACCACATGTGAGGAGATATTAACAAGGGAGATATTTTCTGTGATGAATAAATAACCAAGAATTCAAGACAATCCATTAAAGAAGTTCTAGAGAAAGTGGAAATCAAGAAAGAGCACAACTATCCTAGTTCAAACTAGCAAGTCGACCCCATAGAGTGAAAATAAAGTCACATGAAGAATATCAATAGAATTTTTCTCACACTTCATTACACACATACAATCAAGCTCATCTCCCTCAATTGCTGTGCACTTCTCAAGGAGGAAAAGTGAAGATCATTTGAAGTAATTTCAGGGTTATCTTATCTCTCTCAAAGGTTCGCTATGGTTTCTTGTGGAAGAAGGGAACGCTCTTGTGCTGGGGTTTAATACTCATGTTTGGTACTGTTCTTGTATTGGATTAATTTCTCCTAATAAAAGTTAGTTGGGTTTTGTCCCGTTAGGATTTCCCAGGATAAATATTTGCGTCTCTTGTGCTTGGTTATCTTTCAGTGATCCTTGTTTTATATCCGCTGCAAATGAATGATGCTATAATTGTGGGCTGAAATGAATTATGAAATTAAATGTTGATAGAGATGAAAATTATACTGCTAAGTTAAAATTCAACATGGTATCATAGTAGTTCTAAATACAATCCATTGCTAGAGACTGTTTATGCCCTAAACTAGAAACTAGGTATTCCATGTTTGGACACTTCTCTCCATAATTTGGATTTGAAAATAGCATAGTGAAAATCACCCTATGAGGGAGCACCTATATGTGGAAGTAGATCTCATTTTCGTGAAGATTAAGTTTTGACCTAATTTATATCGGAATCGAGAAATTAGGGATTTCAATTTCTAACCTTTCTGATTATAGAATGGGTTGGATCTTATCATTTTGGAGCTCACCCTAGGAGAGCACATCTACCTATGGACTCAGTTTTCAGATTTACCAAACTTCAAATTTGACCTAGCTTCTACTAGGGTTTTTGGATCAGAATTTCAAAATGGTTTCCATCCTTATAGTGGAAGACATATTAGATGGTGCTTCAAATTTTAGATCCTGGAAGACAAGAATACTCTTTGTCTTGGAAGAAAATGAAATCCAGGATTATGTAAAGAAGGATATCTCAAAACTAGATGTGATGGAGAGAAATCCGAATACAAGAAGAATCAAGCAAAGGAAAAGAGGATCTTGGAAGATTCTATAAAAGACCACTTTATTCCTCATATCTTTGAGTTGAAGATTGCTAAAGAAATGTATGTTTCCTTAGTAGGATTGTTCGAAAGCAAAACCACCAACAAAATACTAGCCTTGAGAAATCAACTCCTTTGCATGAAGATGACCAACTCATATTTAGTGGCTACTTAGTTTATGAAGGTCTCCCAATTGATAGATCAAATTAAATCCATTGGAGACCTTATTGAGGACGCATAACTCGTTATGGTAACTCTCAATGGAATTCTTTCCTCATGGGAATCATTTATTCAGAGTGTTTGTGGAAGAGAGGAGTTACCCAAGTTTGATCTAATATGTGTTGATTGTGTTTAAGAAGAGGCCAGAGCGTTATCAAAGAATAGCTCACAAAAACCCCAAGAAGAAGAAAATCAATCTCTTTAAGCTCATGCAACTAAAGGAAGATGAAGAAGAAAGTTTGAAAAGAAGAAAAATACAAGTGAAGGATCAACTCCAACTCAAAGAAAAAAGGATATTTCGAAGATAAAGTGTCACACTTGTCGGAAATTTGGTCACTATGATTACCAGTGTACTCAAGGGAAAAGGAAGGAAAGGAGGCATGCATCAACAACAAATGTTGATGAGCCTTCACCAAACAAGACAAAAGAAGACAAACTTAAGGATATTGCATATGATCTATGGAAGGAGTATTTCTTCTAGTACACTCAAAATACAAGCACACCAACGACAATATCATCTTCGAATGATCTATTGTACTATGTGACTGTCATTGGTGATCTACTCCATGAAGACCCATGATGAAGACTTCAACATGTTCCATAAGTTCAAAAGAATATCAAGGTTGTCAGATCTGATGATGAAGAAGAGCACCCTCACATAAAATCCTGTGATTTTTTCAAGGAGAAAGAGATCAAGAGGGAGCCAACAAAAAAAAAAGATTAGTATTTTTATACTTTGTATGATAATTTTTATTTTCTCAAATTGAATTTTTATTTTTGATAAATAGCGTAACTATTTAAATCAGTACTAGTTAACCCTTATGGACATTTCTATCATGAATAGGTCCATTATAAATTTTGTGGAGATGAAGATCCATGATTAATATCTACCCATGTTCTTATGGGAAGAGGCATCTAGTATGACAGTTATGCTCATATCAAGTGTCCTCACTTGATATTAGATGAGAAGATTCCTAAGGAAGCATTCACATGAGTGGATCTTTGGTTGTCTTGCATACACCCATGTGCCAAGGAAGAAGAGGATGAATATGGTATCCTTCAATAGATCTAGAAGGTTTCATATGGAGTTTGATAGTGACGAGAAAGAGGCTCGAAAGGATGAGTGTACCAGTACATTGGTCATCCTTCTATCAGGACGCAACAACATAACAAGTGGATCTGCTAAGAAATGATCTGTGGTAGTGCTGAGACCTGAAGGGAATTCAATGGTGACTTCCAAGTATATCTATAAGATCTAGAATGTAGTCCAGATTAGATTCTGAGATGGCATATTATATAGGTTATGGATTTAGCCATTTTATGTAGACCCTAGGAAAGTCTTGGATGGCATCCAACAGACCCAATTGATGGGAGGTGACACAAATGGATACACAGGGGAAAACACTATTCCATGATCCTAAACTATATGATGTGGGGAGATTGACCCAAAAGTAGAGTATCCAGATGCAATGAGTGTAGGATACTCAGATACAGAGAGAGAAAAGTGTCCAGATGCAGAGGGAGTAGGATACTCAGGTGCAAAGGGAGTGTTACCGGACAATCTATCAAAAGCGGACTTAAGGAGTGATCTCCCTAGTTCAACGTGAATCTAGAACAAATAGGAGAGAATTTAGAATAGCTTTCCTAGATATAGTTAAAGATCGAGTGATTAGATGTCTTACCTTTAGATTGTAGATCTTTCTCCTTGTTGTTGCTCCAAGCTTCACGGTCGTCAGATCTCAGCTACAAGACTTGTCAAGACATACAAAAACAATACAAGCAGTAAAACATATCTAAATAGTAACAGATCTAAGTAAATGGTTAAACAAGTAAACTACACAAACATTATCAACACAACAACATTTGGTGGAAAGAGTTTATATTATTGTATTAAAAGAGGGAAGTACAAAGTAGAGAGATGATTACAACCAAGACTTAACGTCGCAATCCTCCTCCAACAAGCCAATCCAAAGCCTCCAAAGGAAGTATGAGTCTCCCAGTAGATGAGTAGGGATATCCTAAGCTAATTTCACCAGCATGCAAGTGATATAGAATTCCTCCCTTTGGAATGGGAAGGAGCTTCATATATATAGGACTAGGAGGGTAATATAGGTTGAGAAATAGTGGGAGAGGACTAAGTGTTAACACCTAAAAAGTGCTCACTAGCTCATTCCCTTATTCACATGACCCATTTGTCCACGTTTCCACCATCTGAGCCTCTAAAACCAACAAAAGGTCACCAAAAGACCTTAGTACAACCCCTTTTTTCCATTAAAAAAAGATTATTTTTCCTGAAAAGCATAAAAAACCCTCAAAAAGGGTCCAAATTCTTGGGAATTTGGACCCTTTTTGAGGTTTTTTTATGCTTTTCAGGAAAAATAATCTTTTTTTAATGGAAAAAGGGGTGTACTAAGGTCTTTTGGTGACCTTTTGTTGGTTTTAGAGGCTCAGATGGTGGAAACGTGGACAAATGGGTCATGTGAATAAGGGAATGAGCTAGTGAGCACTTTTTAGGTGTTAACACTAAGGGATCCTCCCAAAGGGCTAGGGAACTGAATGCCAGCTCTCCTATAGGTTAGGGATAGAGATCCAAGTCACACACCTTTGAGAAATGGCTCTAAGATGCCCTTTATCCACTTTAAATGACATCGGCGCAAGCTGCATTAGGACAAACTGCACCGTTGCATGCTGCACAAGGGTGACCTGTGACAACCTAACTAAACCCTATGGAAATAGGTCAACATCTCTTCCAGTTTGACTTCCTAGTCATGGGAACTTCAGGGATGTTTACATTGAGTCTTATGGTGGCGAGATTTATGTGTAACAGAATACCCCCCAAAGCATGAAGTTGTTGGAACTTGACATGTGAAATGCTTTGAAAGAAGGATGGCAAGGGCTTGTTGGATGGAAGATGCCATTGCAGTACAAATTAATCTGAGAACACAGTCCTGTATGACTCACAACATGGCCGCCGACCAATACATTGTAGATCCATGGTAGTAAAGACTGACTGAACACAATCATGGCTACTAGACACAAGTGTAGATCCATGATGAGATGATAACAAAGCCATGACCAATACAAAGTGGATCTGTGTGATATAACGCAAAACAATCTCCATCGCAACCTGGGTAAAACATGACTCCCCAGGGTCTTCAAGCCAAACCCGCAACGATACGAATATATCCATGGTAGAAACCACTTGATTACCGATCGTTGATGTATACCGTTCACAAGCGCGAGGTAAATCACCATTAATGTCAATGATCCCCAAGGTATCATAGTACATATCATCAAGTGTGAATGAATGAGTTGAAGTTGAACGCTTAATGAAATCTTTCAATCAAGAGTCAATGATGCAAACTCATGTCGAAAGCGAGGTAACGTTCCATTGAGGCATGCAGGCCCAAGGTACTTGGTTGGTTTCTAGATTCAATCCTCGGGTGATGTGTTGAGTTCGACAAGGATGAATCCGTCGAAGGAGGGCCATAATGAATCCCCCATCACCGACACGAAACTTGATAGCAGATGTTTGGAGCAGATCGGATGGTGTAGTAACATGCAATACTGACTCAGAGTAAACCGACATGGTGGAGGGTGTACTGACTACAAATGATGAGCGGTGAATGTATTCTTGAACATGGGAATGGCATGACTTGGAAGTATTGACATGACGAGAATGACACCAAATCCTAATGCAACTGATGATGGAAGTATTCTTTGGATGACCCAAAGGAGTAACAAGACTCAAGAAGTAGGAAAAACTTGAGGACAAACGGATGACCCAAGTACTGTATGCAAGTGCAAATGAGTGCCATGTTCAAGAACGACTAAGTACTGCCACTGGTAAAGGTGTAACACAAAAAAACTTTCCTTTTTCTCCATCATGACTAATGAGTACCTCATGTGTTTTTGACGAGCTTGATGAGGGTAACCAAATGCTCCATATAGCTCATCTCATAGATGAGTCCAATCCCAAATATTTTCCGAACCTGGGAAAGGAGGGGTTCATCCCATGGTGGGCCCTTCAATGTTGAATTTTAATGAGTCCATAGAAGGTAAACTCGACGTCATTTCATGTTTAGAGAGTCTGAAAAGAACTAAAGAAGACTCCAAAGGTCCCTTTTCATAAGGTTAGCCTCTTCGCCCGGAAAAGGGTAAAACAATGCGAGAGAGGACTCTTTTAGTCATGATTGACTCGGGTATTTATTTTTCGTAAGTAGTGCCCCGTGGTCCGAAAAAGGGGTAAACTATCACCAGGGAGACGATCATTCAAATAATTTTACAAGCATGAACGCATCAAGTTCACTTGGCGATCTTTTCGTATTTAGAGAACCTGAAAAGAGCTTAAAGAAAGACTCCAGGGGGTTTCCTTTTTCGTAGGAGTTTAACGAGCCCAAAAAAGTGAGAAACTATAACTCGGTGACTTATTCTCATTGTTTTACGAGCACAAGACGAGTAAGCTTGGTGTCATTAGTAATTGAATTTAATGAGTGAAATAATGACAAAAAGACACTTGAATAAGTTGTTCATACGTGATAATACTTATAAGATGATCATCACGACGAAGAATGGCATTAATTAGGTACCTAACTTCTCGTGCAGCTCAAAGACTAGGTCAAATACAATTAACCAAGCGTTTAAATGCAACAAACAACCCAAACTATAGTAAAAAAACCACTAAAGCATCAAATTACAAAAGGAATATTCCATTTTTGGTTATAAAATGAGTGAAATAGTGAAAAAGAATTACAATTGTTTTTTACCAAGTTTGGAGAGTGTGAAGTTCCATTTGGAGCCAAATTTCACTTGCTGATTTTGGGAGCTACGTTCCACCGTTTTGCGAGTCGTTAGAGACAGGTAGGCCTAAACTCAGCTATGCAACTTTTCAGTGGATTAGTTTTATGTTTTTTGCTTAATTTTTAGGGTTTTGAGTTGTTTTGGTGGGGGGAATTGCACCCATAGCTTGGCGCAAGCCCTCCTTATGAGAACCGCGATGACCATGCGTCGTTGCAAAACCCATAAGGGCCTTCTACGCCGACATCACACTGTCTGCAAATATGTCATGCGACGGCGCAAACTCCCAACTACAACTCAATTCCCAACCCAAATGATTATTTTTTTATGTTTAGAAAGAGTTCTAATAGTGTTTATTTGTCCTTCATGACAGGTTCAAGGTGACAAACATGGTTATTGAGTGGCAAGAACAAGAGCACAAGGTGGATGATGCTCAGGTTGAAAATGACCCTCAATGCATTGCTGCATTGAGGAACTGTGGGTTACTCAAATACTTTCGAGTGTTGGGCATGAGGGCCCAAGTTCCATTGATGACACACATGATCTGATGTTGGGATCCGACGCAACAACACTTCAAGATCGGGGTGCATACATTGAGTATAGATGTTGAGGACATCTACTCCCTGACAAGGTTATCCCGGAGGGGAGAACCTGTATCTCTTACGGGATCACGAGGAGGTGATAGGAAAGTAGATTATATGATTACTCAGTACTGCACTGGAGGCAATGCGACTATTGGTGGGAAGATTCCCATCAAGGAGATTCGAGACCATCCTTTACGTACCATGATCTTCACCGTAGTGAGGGTGGCGGGGAGTCAGTCTTCTCACCTCGCGAACAAGTCACAGTTGATGTACGCGGAGGAGTGCATGAGTCCTCGGGTATTCAACTAGTGTGAGGGACTCCTTATCAACCTCCAGAGTAAGCTGATCAAATGTTGGCGTGGGGTACTGAAACAGTTTGGATATGGGTCCATGGTGATATCTTTTCTATTGGAGCAGGTACCTCATCTGCATCCACAGGTGGACTTGGATGACCAAGATTCCAGGGATCCACACATGACCCGATGGGAAGAGGTGATGGCCCGCCATTGCGGCGGGGGTCCCATCATAGGCTACGGTACATGGTTCTTCACCTGGATGGAGGGACAACTCCTCATGATAGAGGATTATCCGTACAACGGGACATATTTCAGAGGTGATCGTGACCTAGTTCTTCCCGAGGGAGAAAAATGGTGTGACATCGGTAAGAACAACAACTTTTGTGTTTTTCATTTTATATATTTTATGATTTTTTAGAGTAGTGCTGATAACTTGATGTTGTGTACAGATGTGGGTCCATCGCGACTAGTTGGAGTCTCACTCATTGCGAGGAGAGGAGAGGTGCCGGTTGTGGGTCCCGCGATGCAAGATGCCACCGAGGAGGTGGAGGAGGTCTATGAGAACCTCCAGAGGTTGACATTGGATATCCTAGAGTTGAGTGTTCGTGATCTACCTTGGGGTTACCAGAAGTACATCGTCGAGGTGTCTGCTTGTTTTGCACACTGTTGGCCAAAGTGGCGAGGGCCATAGTGTAATGTCCTTATTAGGAATTTTATTAAAATTGCAATTTTCCACTTTTTTCCTTAGTTCGACCTTTGACAAGTTTCGATCTCTAGGTCCCAAATTTTCCCCAAATGATCCCAAATCTTCTAAGAAGGTATATGAATAATATTAGAACATAAATATGTGTTTCAGGGAAGCCTTTGTACCTTTAAAACACTTTTTCAAATACTCTTTCAATTCTAGTCAATGTAGGTAACTTTACTAGTGATTTCCCTTTGACTAGTATTGGTCTCTAGGTCTCAAATTGACTCCAAATGCCTTCAAATATTCAAGGAAGGTTTATGAATGATATTAGGAATTGAATATGATGTTTAGGGATAACATATGGCCACCAAAAGACCTCTGCAAACTCTCTTAAGATTCTGGACCAAGTATACAATTTTACTAGTAATTTGGGGTTCAAATCCCCCTAAGGTAAGTACTGAAAATGGCTTCCCAAATGCCTCCAAACCCACTCAAATTTATGAACAGAGGTATGTAATGTATTAAGTATGTTATTAAGGTCTCATATGCACCATTAATGGTTTATTACAACTGTTCTCACCCTCTCCCATTCAACTGCAAAAATCCCCAATTCGACCCTTGGGGAAATGGCACTATTTCTTCTCCCAATGCAATTAAACTGAGTAAAAATGATTCAAATGCTCAAGTACAGTACTTGAAACTTGTATAATAAATCCATGGAAGTATATTTATCACAAATATATCAGATAATCATCCATTCATTCGAAATCATCATCAAAACATTGGCTCACAATAAGGTAGTGGGGAAATGGCATTGTTCTTCCATTAAAAATGATATTTATACATTTCTACTTGGAATTTTGACCTGAAACGTTTTGGAGATGAAGAACAGAGTATTTAATTCATATTACAAAAGAAATGGGGCATTAGAGGCTCCCCAAAAGAGTACAATAGCTCACCAAAAACGCCCTCCCTCAAGGATCAAGAATATGCCATCAAAACTGGAAATGGTTGAAGGAGTGAGCTGCAATAGAAGAAACCATGAGATGCCCTGTAGCTTACACCTGCAAATAAAGACTCCATTAAAGCTCCAAATGAAAGGTCTGAATGACCTTTCCAATTGCCAACTTGGATGGGAATCTTTCACCCTCGAAATTGGCTAAGGCAAGAAACTAGTCATCCACTAGCTCTCCCTCTTCACAATTGCAATTGAAAATTCTACAAATGATCAAAAGCTATTCTCATACTTCATTTATACATTTTATAACCAACATTAGCCTTCTAAGGGTTGAAATCCTCTCAATAGATTCAATAGATTTCCATTTAGGAAATATTCCACATTTGCCACTTGTCTCCTAGTTCCAACCTTCCATCTTCTCCCAAATTCGATTTTGAGTCTCTTTGGCTTCTCCAACTCCCAAATTCGACTTCCTTGAGCCTATTTTTGGGGCTGACATGTCATAGTGGTCAGATGTCAGAGGTCAGGTCTGCAATTTGTCATAGTTGTCATAGATGCTCCATCATTGGTGTCATAGGGGCTAGGGAATCTAGCCCAAGTGTCCACAAACTTCCACTTTGACTCTTTATCTTCCATGGAGGTTACCAATCCTTCCCAATTAGAACTAATATGATCAATGACATGTGTTATGACTTACCAACTCACCCAAGAGTATTCACATTCCCATTAATTCGAATTTGCAAAAGAGAGATACCATGTATTATGAAAAATCAAGCTAGTGTGGGTCCCACATCCTCCATATGTCTCCAAAACCATTTGTCACCTAGGATTTCTCTTGAATTTCTTTATTCACTCTATTTTTTAAATCATTGAACCCTTCTAATGTCTAAACATCATTTATTATCCCCCTTATTCCAAATCCCAAAGCTTCCACCCCAAAACCTAGGAAACTAGTAATTTTCCTCCTTGGCAATTATTTGACCCTTAACATCAATTTTACAAACTCTAATGAATATGGATAATGTGATTAGGCCATTGTGACCCAATTCCAAATTTGGGACATGACAAATCCTCCCTTCCCAATATTTCTTGTCCTCAAGCAATTTCAAACATGGGTGTTGAAGAACCTGCTTTCTGTACAATTCTTTGAAGTTGCCATTGAATTGCCAAACCTTGAGTCTTTGAGTTTCCATGAATATTTTAGAGAGGAACCACTATGCTTGCTGCTGCACTACTCTGATTAAAATCACTTTATTAAGTGGGGAATCCATCTCCCATACTGCTTGCTTCCCCCCAAAAAATGAAACCAATGAGACAAAAATTATTCCAGGGTCCCATTGCTTGTATTGCACCCCAACAATTAAGAGTGCTCTCCAACCTACACCATTAGATAAGAGGATTCCTGGATCCCATTTTCTTGTATGCATTCTTCCAGACATCATGAGTACCAAATATATATCATCAAAGTACATAACAACATAATGAAAATGTACATCAAGGATATTCTTCATCAAAGAGTCATGAAAGTGCTTATACCTCCAAGCAAGTAGACCACCATTTTCCAAGTGCATACAAGCTTCAAGTGACTAATCAAATCTGCTCCAATGACATAGGTGAGGATCCCATGTCCTATAATGCTTCTCCAAAAGGATGTGATATGCATCAAAATACTCAGCCATGTATTCTTTCATCCAAGAAGTGAATGAAGAATCTCGACTAAAATCTGAACCAAATAATGAGCAAAAAAAACAAGGAGACTTCAAATGACTCAAAGAAGTCTCACCTATACATCCATGAATGTGAGAATCATAAAAATATAACAAAGTATGTGGCTGCCAACAAAAATGTTCTCCAATCATAAATCTATTCTCCCAAGTGTTGGATGAAGTTCCTCCAACATCGAATGAATCAAATGTTAAGCAAGAAAAACCATGAGTCTTCAAGTGACTCAAATGCATATCATAGGTGCATCCATGTAGATTTGCATCATCATAAAGTGACAAATAATGTTGTTGTAAATGTGAATAAGAATGTGCTCCAACCATATCATCATAAAAAATAAATCTAGGAGTTCCATACTCCTCATGTGGCACCATCAAAAAGAACCCTTTCACACATACTTCATTGGGACTAATGTTGCAAAACATGGAATTGTAGGAAGTAGGAGAATGAACCAAAACACCCAAATGATCAAAAAGTACAGAAGTTTCATCATGGGAAGGATCCATATGGGTAGTATCATGCATCTCCTTCAAAAGTGTGAACTCTTTGTCATAGTTTGGTTCCAATGTAGAGGAATCATGCTCTTCTTTAAAAATGGCATAACTTTCATCAAGAGGCAATTCAAATTCCTCTTCCACCACATCAAGTGTTTGGATCTCTCCAAGTTCATCTTCAAACACATCAAGAACATTCAAATTTTCACATTTCTCATGATCCATCATGTCATGAGAATCCTCCAAACAATCTACCATTTGACAATCTGAAACATAGGAGGAAAAACAAGTATCTTGCAACTTTTCAAGAAGTTGCTCATTTTGAATTGTGAGCTTATGATTATCCTCATTATTCTTCAAGTATGCATCATGTAACAATTCATTAAGCTCAAACAAATGGTTTCTATCAAAAAGAAAAGACATGAAATTACCTTTGATGTGGCACATTTCTCTTTGAATCTTCTCCATGTCTTCAAGGAAGGATGTTTCCTCCAATGAAGTAGCTCTCCAACAAGAATTTGACACCAATGTTTGAGTGTCATGGAGAATGCTGAGGGACTCTTGGATCTTCTTTTCATTCATCTTTAAGGACCCTTCAAGAAAATGAGGCTCTTGCAAATGAACCTCCTCATCTTCTTCATTTTTTCTTGGACCAACTTCATGAAGCTCAAGTGGTGATGGGGAAGTTGATCTTGGTTCTTCTTCAACTGCTACAAGGTCTTCATTATCATGCTTAATGGAAATTGGGCTTGCAGCAACACTTTCAAAAGTGATCTCTATGTCACCAACATAGAGGTGTGAGCACCCATCAGTAGGTACTCCTTCATAGTTTAAGCATCCATCAGTAGATGCTCTTTGGTTCATGTCTAAGCTAGAAGGTGTCTCGAAATGATCTTCCATATTTTCAATAGAATCTTCTTCATGCTCTTGTGATGTCTCTTCATTTTTCTCCTTCAAGCAAGCTGATGCATTTTTCCCCTTGTTTTCCTTAGGATTAGTATATTTGGAATCTCTTCTTGAATAAATCTCAAAAGCTCTCCTCAAGGAGGACATCATTTCATGCACACATATATGATACTCGCTCCAAGGTTCTTTACAAGAAGGGCATAAACCTTTCTTTACTAACTCCACATCTTCATGTTTGGGCCTATTTTCAAAAACATGTTCAGCAAAGTACTCAAAAGACATGGCATTTTGTGTATTTTTGCTAAAAGCAAGATATTCTTGATATTTTTGATAATGTTGGGGCAAGGTTTTATATTTTGCTCTCCATCTTTGGAACTCACTCATAGAATTATCCTTGGTTGGTGTGACACACTCATATTCATCAGATTTAAAGTCATAAGAATAATCTTCATTTCTCTTGAAATTGTAAGAAGTGTTGCATGATGGCATCTCTTCCTCGTACCATTCACATTCTGCTTCATATTGCTCATAAGCATCTGCATATTCCTCATAAGAATTGTACTCATAGGATTCATCATAATAGTAAGACATGGCTGCCTATTATTCTTGAATGTATGTACCTAATCCACAGGTGCAAGGACCATGCTCTGATACCACTGTAATGTCCCTTATTAGGAATTTTATTAAAATTGCAATTTTCCACTTTTTTCCTTGGTTCGACCTTTGACTAGTTTCAATCTCTAGGTCCCAAATTTGCCCCAAATGATCCCAAATATTCTAAGAAGGTATATGAATGATATTAGAACATAAATATGTGTTTCAGGGATGCCTTTGTACCTTTAAAACACTTCTGCAAATACTCTTTCAATTCTAGTCAATGTAGGTAACTTTACTAGTGATTTCCCTTTGACTAGTATTGGTCTCTAGGTCTCAAATTGACTCCAAATGCCTTCAAATATTCAAGGAAGGTTTATGAATGATATTAGGAATTGAATATGATGTTCAGGGATAAAATATGGCCACCAAAAGACCTCTGCAAACTCTCTTAAGATTCTGGACCAAGTATGCAATTTTACTAGTAATTTGGGGTTCAAATCCCCCTAAGGTAAGTACTGAAAATGGCTTCCCAAATGCCTCCAAACCCACTCAAATTTATGAACAGAGGTATGTAATGTATTAAGTATGTTATTAAGGTCTCATATGCACCATTAATGGTTTATTACAACTGTTCTCACCCTCTCCCATTCAACTGCAAAAATCCCCAATTCGACCCTTGGGGAAACGGCACTATTTCTTCTCCCAATGCAATTAAACTGAGTAAAAATGCTTCAAATGCTCAAGTACAGTACATGAAACTTGTATAAGACATCCATGGAAGTATATTTATCACAAATATATCAGAGAATCATCCATTCATTCGAAATCATCATCAATACATTGGCTCACAACAAGGTAGTGGGGAAATGGCATTGTTCTTCCATTAAAAATGAGATTTATACATTTCTACTTGGAATTTCGACCTGAAATTTTTTGAATATGAAGAACAGAGTATTTAATTCATATTACAAAAGAAATGGGGCATTAGAGGCTCCCCCAAAGAGTACAATAGCTCACCAAAAACGCCCTCCCTCAAGGATCAAGAATATGCCATCAAAACTGGAAATGGTTGAAGGAATGAGCTGCAATAGAAGAAACCATGAGCTGCCCTGTAGCTTACACCTGCAAATAAAGACTCCATTAAAGCTCCAAATGAAAGGTCTGAATGGCCTTTCCAATTGCCAACTTGGATGGGAATCTTTCACCCTCGAAATTGGCTAAGGCAAGAAACTAGTCATCCACTAGCTCTCCCTCTTCACAATTGCAATTGCAAATTCTACAAATGATCAAAAGCTATTCTCATACTTCATTTCTACATTTTATAACCAACATTATCCTTCTAAGGGTTGAAATCCTCTCAATAGATTCAATAGATTTCCATTTAGGAAATATTCCACATTTGCCACTTGTCTCCTAGTTCCAACCTTCCATCTTCTCCCAAATTCGATTTTGAGTCTCTTTGGCTTCTCCAACTCCCAAATTAGACTTCCTTGAGCCTATTTTTGGGGCTGACATGTCATAGTGGTCAGATGTCAGAGGTTAGGTCTACAATTTGTCATAGTTGTCATAGATGCTCCATCATTGGTGTCATAGGGGCTAGGGAATCTAGCCCAAGTGTCCACAAACTTCCACTTTGACTCTTTATCTTCCATGGAGGTTACCAATCCTTCCCAATTCGACCTAAGATGCTCAATGACATGTGTTATGAATTACCAACTCACCCAAGAGTGTTCACATTCCCATTAATTCGAATTTGCAAAAGAGAGATACCATGTATTATGAAAAATCAAGCTAGTATGGGTCCCACATCCTCCATATGTCTCCAAAACCATTTGTCACCTAGGATTTCTCTTGAATTTATTTATTCACTCTATTTATTAAATACTTGAACCCTTCTAATGTCTAAACATCATTTATTATCCCCCTTATTTCAAATCCCAAAGCTTCCACCCCAAACCTAGGAAACTAGTAATTTTCCTCCTTGGCAATTATTTGACCCTTAACATCAATTTTACAAACTCTAATGAATATGGCTAATGTGATTAGGCCATTGTGACCCAATTCCAAATTTGGGACATGAAACATAGTTTGCTATCATGAGCAGCCTAGGGATTAGGTTTATGCTTATGTATGTACTGAAAGTTTGCGAGCTTCATATTTTGTTAGAGATGACTCTTACTGAAAGCTAGCATGCTTCAGATTTTTGTATCAACACCACCATTTTGTATCGATTTATATATATATATATAGACATTTTCGGCAGCTTTATACATTATGTGTTCTATGGATGATTAATTTGATCTTGTTCACATGTTTGATTATACAATGGATGATTTACATGTTATGTATGCCTTTATATTTTATGAATATGTTATGTGTGTTCAATGCACCAATCTAGAATGAAGTTGGCCATCGAGTCGACAACTGTGTTCATGTATCATGGAATGTGCAGGTACTAAATAGATTCAAAGGACATTTCGAGAAGACGGACTCGTCTAAAGAGATAGAGTAGAGTAGGGTCGCGGATAGCGTAGATCCGGTTAAGATGAGAAACCACTAGTTGCGAATCCAAATAGATAACAACATGGTCCATACCCAAGGAAAGAGCGTCGATTAGGGTTCCAACGACTGCCTGATATTCTGTGGCATTATTGGTTGCATGTCCTAGACAACTTCCTCTTGAGTTGATAAGCTCACCGGTGGGAGAATAAAGTACCCAGGTTGCCGAAGCAAGATTAAGGGTATGCCGACTGGCACCGTCTGCGAATTCGTAGCAAGTTTCCATCTGCACATGCAGACAAAACATGGTATAAGAAACGAAACAAGACCTAGACACACTAAAACAAAAGCGTCACACCACACAAAACACACATGCCATGTATAATATATACAAGATATCTATGCATGAAAGAATCAGGCATAGTACCTCTTCAGGTAGAGCCCATTGCGGGGCTCACCCAAAGATATCCCATCGTAATCCTCTAGTTCGTGGGCTCCTTTTTCTAAAACACGTTTCACTATGTACGGTCCGTGCCACATGGACTTGAACTTAACTGCCCCCAGCTTATCGTGGATTTGGTCGTACATGAGGACCAAATCAACCTCATTAAAGATGCGGGTTTTGTCCAACCCGTCGTATTGGTCCTTGATGCGCTTCTTGTGTGCCTCGTTGGAAAGAGCAGCATCGTGGCGGGTCTCGTTCTTCCTCTGTAGTGGTGTTCGGAAGAAGTTCGACTGTGATTTTGAGTGATGGAATCTCGCACTCTATTGGTAGGAGTCCCTCCAATCCGTAAGATAATTGGAATGGTGTAAATCCGGTGGAAGTCTTAACGGAGGTCCGGTATGCCCATAGTGTGGAAAAGAGCATGTTGTTGCCGTTAGACTTGTGCGTACCCACCATGCGTTGAATCATGGTTTTCAAGACCTTGTTGATGACCTCTACTTGTCCGTTGGACTGTGGGTAGTAAGGGGTCAATTTTTCATGACGAAAACCCAATCTGGCGCTCAACTCATCAACCATATGGTTCTGAAAGTGAGATCCATGGTCGGTGACTATGGCTTGTGGGACTCCGAACGGTGAAATAACATGATTAAACAATAAGAGTGCGGCGGTTTTTCTTGTCGTCAGTGTACGTAGGCATAGCCTCGGCCCATTTTTTAAAGTAATCCACAGCTACTATGACGTAACCATGCCCCCCGACCGAGGTAGGATTACAGTGCATGAAGTCAATGCCCCATTTTGCAAAGGGGCCAACGACAATAACCAGGTGTAATGGGGCTGGATGGGTGTGCTTTTTCGTTTGAAAATGCTGGTAGGGGGGGCATTTTTTAATGGCCTCAATACAATCTTTGAAGATGGATGGCCAATAATATCCCGCGTGTAGTATCTTCTGGGTCGTAGCCATCCCAAAGAGATGACCACCACAAGCCCCAGAGTGACAGTCATTTAAGACATGTTCATCCTCCTCATGTGTTAGACAACGTCGAAGAATGAAATATATATCACGACGATACAAGGTATTTCTAACGATCAAGTAATACTTGGCGTGGTGGCGTATACGACGACGGTCGACACGACACAGTTGGGGGTTGAAATGTTGGGTCTGGAGATATAAGGTAATATCCCCATACCACGGGTGTCATGTCCCAAATTGGAATTGGGTTACAATGGCCTAATCACATTGGACATATTCATTAGAATTTGTCAAATTGATGCTAAGGGTCAACTAATTGCCAAGGAGGAAAATTACTAGTTTCCTAGGTTTGGGGTGGAAGCTTTGGGATTTGGAATAAGGGGAATGATAAATGATGTTTGAACATTATAATGGCATAAATATTTAATAAAGGATCTAAATAAATATATACAAGTGAAAATCAAAGTGGCATTTGATCATGAAGAGACATGGAGGAAGGGGGAGCCACATATGGATAGATTTTCCCCACTACACTTGGCATCATTCTCTCACCAATTCAAATTAAAGGTGAATGGTAACATAATTTGGGGAGTTCAAAATATATTATTCATTTCATGAATCATCCAAGGTCGAAATGTAGAGGAAGAGTAACTCCCATGGAAGAGGAAGAGGCAATTTGGAGCTAGCGAGACACTTGGTCTAGATTCCCTAGCTCTATGACAACAATGATGAAGATGCTATGACACCTATGACACAAATCAGACCTGAAGCTGACATATGAAATATATGACATGTCAGGACTAAAAATATCCTCCAAGAGGGCGCTCAAGGGATTTAGGGCAGCTAAGATGCTTCCACATGTGATTTGGTGGAAGTAGGAGACTAGGAATTGTTGTACAAGTGGCATTCTTTGGAATCTCTTCCCAACTTGAGTTGGCATGAGTATATTGGAAGGAATTCGACCCATGGAGGAAATTATAAGTTTATAAAATTCATGAACAATGAATAATGGCATCTTTTGATCATTTGAGAAATTTGCAATTTCATTTGTGAAGAGGGAGAGCTAGTGGATGACTAGTTTCTTGCCTTAGCCAATTTCGAGGGTGAAAGATTCCCATCCAAGTTGGTAATTGGAAAGGCCATTCATACCTTTAATTTGGAGCTTTAATGGAGTGCTTATTTGCAGGTGTAATCTATAGGGAAGCTCATGGTTTCTTCTAGTGCATCACACTCTCTCAACCATTACCAGTTTTGATGGCATATTTTTGACCCTTGAGGGAGGGTGATTATGGTGAGCTCTTGTACTCTTTGGGAGAGATTCTGATGATCTATTTCTGTTGTAATATGATAAATATACTTTGTTCTTCATCTTGAGAAGGTTTCAGGTTGAAATACCAAGTGGTTATATGTAAAATGGATTATTAATGAGAAAACAATGACCATTCCCCCACTAGATTGATGTATGCCAATGCATTGATGATGATTTCGAATGGAAGAATATTTCTATGATATATTTATGATGTATGGAATTCCATTGATTAGTATTACAAGTTTCATGTTCATCACTTAAGCATTTGGATCCATCTTGCTCAGTTTTATTTTATTTGAAGAAGATTTCATGATATTTCCCCCAAGGTCGAACTAGTGATTTTTGCTGCTGTTTGGGAGAAGGTTAGAACATAATTAATAATTGATTAATGGTGCACATGAGACATAAATAATGTCCCTCAGAAATCCACTACCTCTTTTCATAATTTCGAGTGAGTTTGGAGGCATTTGGAGAGTCATTTTTAGTACTTACCATGGGGGGATTTGAACCCCAAATTGGTAGTTAAATTCCATACTTTGTCCAGAATATTAAAAAAGTTTTAAAAAGTATTTTGATGTTAATAAATCATACATTAAAATCATAATCAAGTACATATATCATTCATACACCTTCACTGAATATTTAGAGGCATTTGGAGCCAATTGGAGACCTAGAGACCAATACTAGTCAAAGGGAAACTACTAGTAAAGTTCCCTACATTGGCCAGAATTGAAAGAGGAATTTCAGAAGTATTTTAAAGGTCCAAAAGAATCCATGAAACACATATCTATGTTCTAAAACCATCCATATACCTTCTCAGAATATTTGGGAGCATTTGGGGAAAATTGAAGACCTAGGCATCAAAACTAGTCAAAGGTCAAATTTGGGGAAAAAGTGAAAAATTGGTCCTTTTAATAAAATTCTTAAAAAGGGACATTACAGTGGTATGAGAGCATGGTCCTTGCACCTATTAAATAATATCATACATTGAAGAATAATTTGCATCCATGTCTTACTATTATGATGAACCCTATGAGTACAATTCTTATGAGGAATATGCAGATGCTTATGAGCAATATGAAGTAGAATGTGAATGGTACGAGGAAGAGGTGCCTTCATGCAACACTTCTTACAATTTTAGGAGGAATAAAGATTATGATTATGACGATATGTATGATAAATATGAGTATGTCACACCACGAAAGGATAGTTCTATGGATGATTTACAAAGGTATAGAGCAAAATATAAAACCTTGCCCCAACAATATCAATCATATCTAGAACATCTTGCTCTGAGTAAAAATATACAAAAGGCCATGACTTTTGAAGACTATGCTGATGTGGTGTTTGCAAATAGGCCCAATAATGAAGATGTGGAGTTAGTGAGGAAAGGTTTATGCCCTTCTTGTAAATAAATTTGGAGATAAAATCATGTGTGTGTGAATGATGGTGAGGACCATATAAAAATCATTGAAGAGATGACACAGCAGTTTATGAAAGGATTCGAATTTTTGGCTATCCAACCTGAGAGAAAATATATTGATATTAATAAAACCAAGGGGAAAAATGCATCAGCTTGCTTGAAGGAGAAATATGAAGAGACATCGCATGAGCATGAAGAAGATTCTATTGAGAGTATTGAAGATCAATTCGAGACACATTATACCTTGGACATGAATCACGGAGCATCTAGTGATGGATGCTTGAACTATGAAGGAGTACCTACTGATGGGTGTTCACAACTCTATGTTGGTGACATAGATATCACTTTTGAAAGTGTTGCTGCAAGCCAAACTTCCATTAAACATGAAAATGAATACCTTGTAGCAGTTGAAGAAGAGATAAGATCAACTTCCCCATCACCACTCGGGCTTCATGAAGTTGGTCCAAGCAAGAAGGAAGAAGATGAGGAGGTTAATTTGCAAGATCCTCATTTTATTGAAGGGTCCTTAAATATGAATGAAAAGAAGATCCAGGAGTTCCTCAGCATTCTCCATGATACTCAAACATTGGTGTCAAATTCTTGTTGGAGAGCTACTTCATTGGAGGAAACATCCTTCCTTGAAGACATGGAGAAGATTCAAAGAGCAATGTGCCACATCAAAGGTGATTTCATGTCTTTTCTTTTTGATAGAAACCATTTTTTTGAGCTTAATGAATTGTTACATGATGCATACTTGAAGAAAATGAGGATATTCATAAGCTCACAATTCAACATGAGCAACTTCTTGAAAAGTTGCAAGATACTTGTTTTTCCTCCTATGTTTCAGATTGTCAAATGGTAGATTGTTTGGAGGATTCTCATGACATGGTGGATCATGAGAAATGTGGAAAATTGAATGTGCTTGATGTGTTTGAATATGAACTTGAATTTTAAATTTTGAACATTAATTCACAATACTCTAGGATCGTTACTGAGAGAATAACATATACAGTATATCAATGCATAACAATCACAATAAGCAGGACAAGCATCACAAGAATCAAAAGCATGAGAGACAAGAGACACAGAGTTTCTGTGGGGAAAACCCTAAGGTGAAAAACCCCACAACTTCCTCAGAGATAGAGAGAGCAATGGCTCAACCAAAGTACAACCAAAATATACTGAGATAGTCTCCTAGTAGCAGATGATCCTCCTCCTCACTAGTGCGCCACTTTCTGAGTGAGAGAAGTGTGACTTTTTGAATGATCAAAATAGAGATCTCCCGATATCTATTTATACTAACCTGTTTTCCCAGTTACACTATGGGGCCGACTTGTCTATCTAGATACATCCACAATATAATATATATTTCAGGGCCGACCCCACACATGGTGGTCTAATAACCCATCGGAAAGTACACACACTTGCGACACTTGTCAATACACATGACGACACTTCCTTATAGAGGAATAACACATCTCTTATAAGGGTACAATAAATATATATGAAATACATAGATGAAATACATTCCGAAGTTACATATACATCAACACTCCCTCTTAACTAGGAAGGTATTTCTCGACACAGTTCTGCTAGACAAGTCTTCTTCTCGGGATCATCGTCATCATCATCGTCACTGCTGCTGCTATCTCAACCAATCTCTGACTCTACTCATCATAGGAAGTTCTACAGAGCTAGTCCTTTTTTCATACTGGATGTAGGCCCACCACCTGTAGGTCTTCATCATCATTGGCCATACTATGCAATCCTCAGGACTTATTACGTGCGTCACAAAACCTGGCTGCAACATCTTAGGCTATTACGAGCACACAGCTCTACCTGTTGGATCTCCCAGGAGCACATTACATTTGACCCATCACAAAACCTGGCTGAAGCATCCCAGGCTGTTACGAGCACACAACTCTACCTGTCGGATCTCCCAGGAGCACATTACATGTGATCTCACCACAAAACCTGGGTAAAGCATTTGAGGCCTTTTTCATCCTGTCCAGATCTCCCAGGAGCAAATTACATGTGGTCCACCACAAAATCAGGCTGAAGCATCTGAGGCCTTTTTCATCTGTCCAGATCTCCTAGGAGCAAATTACATGTGGTCATGGAAAAACCTGGCTGAAGCATCTGAGGCATTTTTCATCCTGTCCAGATATCCCGGGAGCAAATTACATGTGGTCATGGCAAAACCTGGTTGAAGCATCTGAGGCCTTTTTCATCCTGTCCAGATCTCCCACGAGCAAATTACATGCCATAGGACAAAACCTCGCAAGAGCATCTCAGGATGTTACAGGTACACAAATCTGACCTAAATATCTCCCAGGGCACAAATTACATGTCCTCCCACAACAATGTCTCAAAAGAGCATCCCAGGCTGTTATGGGTACGCAACTCCGACCTATAGGATCTCCCAGACATGCTCATCTGCACAACCTGATCTGCGGCCACAAAGTATCATCTGATACTCACCATACATCATCCTGATGTACACATGATCATCATGATCATCATCACTGCAACATCCTACTGCATGTCATTTGGAGAAGCTCGTCATCCATGATAAGCTCGTCATCCATGATCACCCTGATCATACAATGAATCCATCTGATGCACACCAAGTATCTACCTGATACATATCATCATACATAGTGTATCCACCTCATACATAGAAACATGATCCACACAATGTATCCATCAACATACATGATCTACCTGATCATACCTGATACATATCAATATACATGATCTACCTGATCATACCTGATACATATCAATACACATGATCTACCTGATCATACAATGTATCCACCTGATACATATACAGATACATGGTCCAAGCATCCAACATGATGCATATACAAAATACATACAAATGATCCAACCGATCATATCCAACATCCAACATGATGTGTACGTACATATAAATGATCCAACTGATCATATCCAGCATCCAACATGATGCGTACATACATATAAATGATCCAACTGATCATATCCAGCATCCAACATGATGCGTACATACATATACATATAAATGATCCAACTGATCATACAAAGTAGAAACTAGAACATCATCCTGATGCTCATCATCCAACGCTTACATCCACAGCCATGTGAAGGATCCTCCTTGCAACATGCTTGGAATGGCTTCATCAAATGTGTCCATCACTTCTTCCTCGAAGTGTCCTCGATCAGAAGAACACCAAGCCTCTCCCTGAATTACTCGAACTTCACCCTGGCTAGTGGCTTCGTCAACACATCTGCAATCTGCTCGTCCAACGCAACATACAGGAGCTTCACAACTCCTCTATGCACCATATCCCTGATATAGTGATATTTGATCTCTATGTGTTTCGACCTATTGTGGAACATCGGGTTCTCGGACAGCTTCACACAACTCTGGTTATCACAAAAGCTACCAATAGCATCCAATGGGAGATCAAATAACTCAGACAGTAGATTCCGTAGCCATACTGCCTCACAGCTAGTTGAACAGGCTGCAACATACTCTGCCTCAGCTGTACTCAGTGCTACGCAGGACTGCTTCCTGCTAAACCAAGAGATCACACCTGATCCCATACTAAAGCAGCACCAAGATGTGCTATTCCTATCTGCAGCACTGCCTGCCCAATATGAATCAACATAACCCGACAGGTTAAACTTTTGATTCGCTTCATACTTGAGCCCATAATCCAATATACCCTTCAGGTACCTCAGAGCATGCTTTACAACAACCAGGTGAACACTCCTCGGATCTGTCAGGAACTGACTCAATGTGTTCACAGCAAAGCAAATATCTGGCCTCGTGTTCATCAGGTACATTAAGGACCGAATCATCCGATGATACATAGAGACATCAACCGGCTCAGATGAAGCATCACACAGAAGCTTCAGATTCGATGCCATAGGTGTGGTCATGGCCTTGCAATCCATCATCCTGAATCTCTTCAGGATATCTATTGTGTACTTCCCTTGACCAAGGAATATCCCACCTGCACTCTGCCACACCTCCATACCTAGGAAATAATGCATCATTCCCAAATCTTTCATATCGAATTCAGCAGCGAGCTTCCTCTTTGTATCACACCAAGTTCTGGGAGCTTGCTACAAGCCATACAAGGCTTTCTTCAATCTGTACACATGTGACTCCCTGTCAGGTCTTGGGACTACATCCCAAACATCTTCTTCCTGATCGACGGATCATGGCATTCCATTTCTTCATCCCAGATCCTGGGAACTTCA
The DNA here is from genome assembly GCA_027924585.1 of Larix kaempferi. Lineage (NCBI taxonomy): Eukaryota > Viridiplantae > Streptophyta > Pinopsida > Pinales > Pinaceae > Larix > Larix kaempferi. The sequence goes on along the minus strand of BSBM01000619.1, from coordinate 16,626,587 downwards.
ATATCTTCAATAGATATCTTTGTTGCTGGAACAAATGTTGTAGTCCTTCTTTTGTAGGTGAAGATATATGGTCTTTCCTACAAAACAAGTTAAATTGCATGATTAGAAACATCTCATAATTTTCAGAACAAATTCTTTATACATAAAGAAATATGTCATGCAGTCATACAATTATCTTAGCCAATTTTTCAATACAACATTTATCCATGTTCCACAACTTTCTAGATGCCTTCCAGTCTCTACCAGAACATTGTTAAGAGTTTGCACTACTCCCAACATGTCAGCAAAGAGGTTTCATTCTAGATAAGTAGCACTGGAATGTTGTACAGTGCCATAGGCCACTTACCCATCACATGCAAATTAGTAGTATCCTGTTCATTAATGCAATCATTCTAATATGCACAATACATCTCCTAAGCATAATATTATTTAAACAAAAATAGGCAAGAAATGATAATTGAAATACTTATCTTTGTTTGTTTGTTGGGTGGACTCCCTCTGAGTCTTTGCTTCCTGGCAGGAGCTGCTGAAGTAGCTTCTTCTACACCTTTCTGTTGTGGAATGAAGGAAGATGGTCAACTCCCTCTGAAAATATGCATCCTTGCAGGAGCTGCTGGAGTGTGCTCCCTCTTGATCTTTGCTTCCTGTATTACCTGTCCTTGAACTTATATTCATCCTTGCTGACATCAATATTCTTGAACCCTGGAAAGTATAATCTGTAAGCCTTCGAGCTTTCACTGTAACCCACAAAGATACCCTTCTTTCCTGAAGGATCTAGTTTAGTCCTCTTTTCCTTTGGTACATGAGTGTATACTGGACAACCAAATATTATGAGATGGTTGACTTCGGGTTTCATACCAGAAAGGACCTCTTATGGTATATTTATGTTCAATATCTTGTGGGGTGTTCTGTTCTGCACATAAACAGCCGTTCTAGCGGCTTCTGCCCATAGATGTATAGGTAGATCCTGGTCATGCAGCATTGCCCTTGCTGCTTCCATGATTGTTCCGTTGTTCCTTTCTGCAACTCCATTCTGTTGTGGATTGTAAGGAGCAATCAACTCCCTCTTAATCCCTGAATCACTGCAAAGCTTCTTGAAGTCACCTGAGGTGAATTCTCCACCATTGTCGGATCTGAATGTTTTGATCTTCTTGTTAGTTTGATTCTCCATCAAGGTTTTGAATTCCTTAAACTTATCAAACACCTCATCTTTGTTCTTCAATAAGTATACCCAAGTCTTCCTGGAGAAGTCATCAATAAATGCGACATAGTAAACATGCCCACTTAGAGAACTGGATGACATAGGACCACATACATCTGAGTGGATGATTTCCAGGATATCCTTTGCCTTGCTTTCACTGCTTGGGAAAGCCTTCTTAATGTTCTTACCTTTTGCACATCCTTTGCAAACGCCTTCATGTTTGGTCTTGATTTCAAGAAGACCCTCTACAACCTTGCTTGCAATTGGAAGTGCCCTATAGTGCATATGAGCAAGTCTTTTATGCCAAAGTTCACTTGGCTCCATGGATTCATGCACCATGGCATGTTTAGGTTGTCCCTTCAATTTATACAAAGCTCCCTCTTGCTCTCCAATCACTACTGCATCATTTATGGTCTTTCCCTTTGGCCACATTAGGACTTGGCCATCCACAAATGCAACCCTCATACCTTATGCATCCAATGCAGAGATGGAGAGTAAGTTCTTCTTGAGCTCAGGTACATAAAGGACTTCTTTCATCTTCAAATATTTTCCAGAATCTAGGTTGTAGGAGGCTTCACCACTTCCTTTGATTGGGTATTGATAATCATCCCCAAGTTTCACCTTATGGGGTGATTCATGTTCAGATAGGTTCATAAAATATTCCATAAACCCAATCATGTGTTTGGAAGCCCCACTGTCAATTAACCAATCATTACAACCATGGGAGATAGTACCTGTGAGAGCATAGATCAGAACATACTCTTCTTCACTTGATGAGTCATCATTACTATCATCACCTTCTGCCCTAGCCTTCTTCTTGGGTGGTTCATCATCCTCGGCAACATGAGCATGAAACCTTCTTTTGCTGCCCTTTTTCTTCTTGTGAGCATTCTTCCCGTAGTCTACTGAAGGAAATCAATTCTTTCTTGCATAGATTCCTTGAATGAAGGAGTCCCATGACATAGGTAAGCCATTCAGAGTGGTCATGACAACTTCAACATTCTCCACCATTTCATCCACTACTTCTAGTTGTTCCTTGATCTGGGAGACCCTTGGAAAATAAGATTGAAGGGTTTCTCCATTCTGAAACTTTACTCCTTTCAATTGGTTCCGCAGGGTCATCTTCTGATTTATGTTCTTCCCTTCAAACAGCTTGGTCAAAGAGTCAAACATCTCTTTGGGTGTCTTTAGAGAAGACACATGGGGTATGAGATTGTCTTTGATAGAATCAACAATGATTCTCTTTGCCTTGACCAAGTTCTTCTTATGCAATACTTTAGCCTCTTCATCCTCTGGGATAGGGATGTCTTCTTTTATATATGAGTCAAATTCATTCTCTTCCAGGATTAACCCAATCCTATACTTCCAAGCTCGGAAGTTATCAGCCCCTTCAAGCTTATCTTCAAGCTTGGTGTGGTGAGACATTTTAAAGAGTACTTCAAATGGAAATAGAAAAAGATGTAGGTCTTACCACTTGAAATGTTGAAAACTGGATCTGGTCCCGGATTAGGGTTTGTCGAAAAAACCCTAAAAACTCAAAATGTGAATTTCAACTTTTTGAAAGGATAGAAAGATGCGCCTTGATGAGATGATCAGCCTGGTGCATTCAGAATTTGAGATCAGCAAAGCTTTACCCTTCAGATTTGACTTTTTGTCCTCTTGGGTTCATTAGGGAGAGCCTTGAAATTAGGGTTTGAGTTTCCCGGAGGTCTACCCAGCCAAAAATCTCGATCTAAAGCTCTAAACTTTGATTTTTTCAAGGAGCGTCCAGCTATGTCTTCTGATTTTAGAAATTCCTATTGTTGTGGAAACCCTAATTTTTAGGGCCAAATCTGAAAAAGCTCAGAATTGAATTCTGATTGGATAGATGGATTCTCCTTGATAAGTAGAGTCAATCTACTATACTGCTTTTCCAAAATCTGTGGAGAGAAACCCAATAAACAAGAAACTCAAGTTTTCGTCACTGCTAGCTCTGATACCATGTTAAATTTTGAGCATTAATTCACAATACTCTATGATCTTTACTGAGAGAATAACATGTACAGTATATCAATGCATAACAATCCCAATAAGCATGACAAGCATCAGAAGAATCAAAATCATGAGAGACAAGAGACACAGAGTTTCCGTGGGGAAAACCCTAAGGTGAAAAACCCCACAACTTCCTTAGAGATAGAGAGAGCAATGGCTCAGCATTCTCCATGATACTCAAACATTGGTGTCAAATTCTTGTTGGAGAGCTACTTCATTGGAGGAAACATCCTTCCTTGAAGACATGGAGAAGATTCAAAGAGCAATGTGCCACATCAAAGGTGATTTCATGTCTTTGCTTTTTTCTAGAAACCATTTTTTTGAGCTTAATGAATTGTTACATGATACATACTTGAAGAAAATGAGGATATTCATAAGCTCACAATTCAAAATGAGCAACTTCTTGAAAAGTTGCAAGATACTTGTTTTTCCTCCTATGTTTCAGATTGTCAAATGGTATATTGTTTGGAGGATTCTCATGACATGGTGGATCATGAGAAATGTGGAAAATTGAATGTGCTTGATGTGTTTGAATATGAACTTGAATGTTAAATTTTGAGCATTAATTCACAATACTCTAGGATTGTTACTGAGAGAATAACATATACAGTATATCAATGCATAACAATCACAATAAGCATGACAAGCATCACAAGAATCAAAAGCATGAGAGACAAGAGACACAGAGTTTCCGTGGGGAAAACCCTAAGGTGAAAAACCCCACAATTTCCTCAGAGATAGAGAGAGCAATGGCTCAACACCAGTACAACCAAAATATATTGAGATAGTCTCCTAGTAGTAGATGATCCTCCTCCTCACTAGTGCGCCACTTTCTGAGTGAGAGAAGTGTGACTTTCTGAATGATCAAAATAGAGATCTCCTGATCTCTATTTATACTAACCTGTTTGCCTAGTTACAGTATGGGGCCGACTTGTCTATCTAGATACATCCACAATATAATATATATTTCAGGGCCGATCCCGCACATGGTGGTCTAATAACCCATCGGCAAGTACACACACTTGTGACACTTGTCAATCCACATAACGACACTTCCTTATAGAGGAATAAAACATCTCTTATAAGGGTACAAGAAATATATATGAAATACATAGATGAAATACATTCCGAAGTTACATATACATCAACATTGAAGAGATACAAACACTTGATGTGTCGGAAGACGAACCTGAATTGTCTCTTGATGAAGGTTATGCAATTTTTAAAGAAGAGCATGATTCCTCTACATTGGAACCAATCTATGACAAAGGTTTCACACTTTTGAAGGAGCTGCATGATACTACCCATATGGATCCTTCCCATGATGAAACTTCTGCACTTTTTGATCATTTGGGTGAGTTAGTTAATTCTCCTACATTCTACAATTCCATGTTTTGCAGCATTAGTCTCAATGAAGAATGGGTGAAAGGGTTCTTTTTGATGGTGCCACATGAGGAGTATGGAACTCCTAGATTTACTTTTTATGATGATATGGTTGGAGAACATTGTTATTCATATTTGCAGCAGCATCCTTTGTTACTTTATGATGATGCACACATACATGGATGCACCTATGATATGCATTTGAGTCACTTGAAGACTCATGATTTTTCTTGCTCAACACTTGATTCATTTGATGTTGGAGGAACTTCATCCAACACTTGGGTGAATAGATTTATGATTGGATAACATTTTTGTTTGAAGCCACATACTTTGTTATATCTTTATGATTCTCACATTCAAGGATGTATGGGTGAGACTTCTTTGAATCATTTGAAGTCTCCTTGTTTTTTCTACTCATTATTTGGTTCAGATTTTAGTGGAGATTCTTCATTCACTTCTTGGATGAAAGAATACATGGATGAATATTTTGATGCATATCACATCCTTTTGGAGAAGCATTATAGGACATGGGATCCTCACCTATGTCATTGGAGCATATTTGATTGGTCACTTGAAGCTTGTATGCACTTGGAAAATGGTGGTCTACTTGCTTGAAGGTATAAGCACTTTCATGATTCTTTGATGAAGCACCTCCTTGATGTACATTTTCATTATGTTGTTATGTACTTTGATGATATATATTTTGTACTCATGATGTTTGGAAGAATTCATACAAGAAAATGGGATCCATGAATCCTCTTATCTAATGGTATGGGTTGGAGAGCACTCCTAATTGTTGGGGTGCAGTACAAGCAATGAAACCCTGGAATAATTTTTGTCTCATTGGTTTCAATTTTTTTGGGGAAACAAGCAGTATGGGAGATGGATTTCCCACTTAATAAAGTGATTTTTATCAGAGTAGTGCAGCAACAAGGATGGTGGTTCCTCTCTAAAATATTCATGGAATCTCAAAGACTCAAGGTTGGGCAATTCAATGGAAACTTCAAAGAATTATATAGAAAGCAGGTTCTTCAACACCCATGTTTGAAATTGATTGAGGACAAGCAATATCGGGAAGGGAGGATTTGTCATGTCCCAAATTGGCATTGGGTCACAATGGCCTAATCACTTTGGACATATTCATTAGAGTTTGTCAAATTGATGCTAAGGGTCAAATAATTTCCAAGGAGGAAAATGAATAGTTTCCTAGGTTTGGGGTGGAAGCTTTGGGATTTGGAATAAGGGGAATGATAAATGATGTTTGAAAATTAGAATGGAATAAATATTTAATAAAGGAGATAAATAAATATATGCAAGTTAAAATCAAAGTGGAATTTGATCATGAAGACACATGGAGGAAGGGGGACCCACATATGGCTAGATTTCCCCCATTACACTTGGAATCATTCTTTCACCAATTCGAATTCAAGGTAAATGGTAACATACTTGGGGGAGTTAAAAAGGTATTATTCATTGCACGACTCATCCAAGGTTGAAATGTAGAGGAAGAGTAAATCCCATGGAAGATGAAGAGGAAATTTGGAGCTAGTGAGAGACTTGGTCTAGATTCCATAGCTCTATGACAATCAGGACTAAAAATAGACTCCAAGAGGGCGCTCAAGGGACTTAGGGCAGCTAAGATGCTTACACATGTGATTTGGTGGAAGTGGGAGACTAGGAATTGTTGTACAAGTGGCATTCTTTGGAATCTCTTCCCAACTTGAGTTGGCATGAGTATATTGGAAGGAATTCGATCCATGGATGACATTAGAAGCTTATAAAATTCATGAAAAAATAATAATGGCAGCTTTTGATCATTTGATAAATTTGCAATTGCATTTGTGAAGAGGGAGATCTAGTGGATTACTAGTTTCTTGCTTTATCCAATTTCGAGGGTGAAATATTGCCATCCATACCTTTCATTTATATCTTTAATGGAGTGCTTATTTGTAGGTTTAATCTATAGGGAAGCTCATGGTTTCTTCTAGTGCAGCACACTCTCTCAACCATTACCAGTTTTGATGGCATATTTTTGACCCTTGAGGGAGGGTGTTTATGGTGAGCTCTTGTACTCTTTGGGAGAGATTCTAATGATCTATTTCTGTTTTAATATGATTAATATAATTTTTTATTCATCTCGAGCAAGTTTCAGGTCAAAATACCAAGTGGTTATATATAAAATGGATTATTAATGAGAAAACAGTGACCATTCCCCCACTAGATTGATGTATGGCAATGTATTGATGATGATTTCGAATGGAAGAATATTTATATGATTTATTTATGATGTATGGACTTCCATTGATTAGTATTACAATTTTCATGCTCATCACTTAAGCATTTGGATCCATCTTGCTCAGTTTTATTTTATTTGAAGAAGATTTCATGATATTTCCCCCAAGGTCGAACTAGTGATTTTTGCTGCTGTTTGGGAGAAGGTTAGAACATAATTAATAATTTATTAATGGTTCACATGAGACCTAAATAATGTACCTCATAAATCCCCTAGCTCTGTTTAGAATTTCGAGTGAGTTTGAAGGCATTTGGAGAGTCATTTTTAGTACTTACCCTGGGGGGATTTGAACCCCAAATTGGTAGTTAAATTCCATACTTTGTCCAGAATCTTAAACAAGTTTTAAGAAGTATTTTGATGGTAATAAATCATACATGAACATCATAATCAAGTACATATATAATTCATACACCTTCACTGAATATTTAGAGGCATTTAGAGCCAATTGGAGACCTAGAGACCAATACTAGTCAAAGGGAAACTACTAGTAAAGTTCCCTACATTGGCCAGAATTGAAAGAGGAATTTCAGAAGTATTTAAAGGTCCGAAAGAATCCATGAAACACATATTTATGTTCTAAAATCATCCATATACCTTCTCAGAATATTTGGGAGCATTTGGGGAAAATTGAAGACCTAGGCATCAAAACTAGTCAAAGGTCGAATTTGGGGAAAAAGTGAAAAATTGGTCCTTGTAATAAAATTCTTAAAAAGGGACATTATAGTGGCATCAGAGCATGGTCCTTGAACCTGTTAAATAATATCATACATTGAAGAGAAAGTTGCAGCCATGTCTTACTATTATGATGAACCCTATGAGTACAATTCTTATGAGGAATATGTAGATGCTTATCAACAATATAGAGCAAAATATAAAACCTTGCCCCAACAATATCAATCATATCTAGAACATCTTGCTTTGAGTAAAAATATACAAAAGGACATGAATTTTGAAGACTATGCTGATGTGGTGTTTGCAAATAGGCCCAATAATGAGGATGTGGAGTTAGTGAGGAAAGGTTTATGCCCTTCTTGTAAAAAAATTTGGAGATAAAATCATGTGTGTGAGAATGATGGTGAGGACCATATAAAAATCATTGAAGAGATGACAAAGAAGTTTATGAAAGGATTCAAATTTTTGGCTATCCAACCTGAGAGAAAATATATTGATATTAATAAAACCAAGGGGAAAAATGCATTAGCTTGCTTGAAGGATAAATATGAAGGGACATCACATGAGCATGGAGAATATTCTATTGAGAGTATTGAAAATCAATTCGAGACACATTATACCTTGGACATGAATCAAGGAGAATCTACTGATGGATGCTTGAACTATGAAGGACTACCTATTGATGGGTGCTCGCAACTCTATGTTGGTGACATAGATATCACTTTTGAAAGTGTTGCTGCAAGCCAAACTTCCATTAAACATGAAAATGAAGACCTTGTAGCAGTTGAAGAAGAGATAAGATCAACTTCCCCATCACCACTCGGGCTTCATGAAGTTGGTCCAAGCAAGAAGGAAGAATATGAGGAGGTTCATTTGCAAGATCCTCATTTTATTGAAGGGTCCTTAAATATGAATGAAAAGAAGATCCATGAGTTCCTCAGCATTCTCCATGACACTCAAGCATTGGTGTCAAATTCTTGTTGGAGAGCTACTTCATTGGAGGAAACATCCTTCCTTGAATACATGGAGAAGATTCAAACAACAATGTGTCACATCAAAGGTGATTTCATGTCTTTGATTTTTGATAGAAACCATTTTTTTGAGCTTAATGAATTGTTACATGATGCATACTTGAAGAAAATGACGATATTCATAAGCTCACAATTCAAAATGAGCAACTTCTTGAAAAGTTGCAAGATACTTGTTTTTCCTCCTATGTTTCAGATTGTCAAATGGTAGATTGTTTGGAGGATTCTCATGACATGGTGGATCATGAGAAATGTGGAAAATTGAATGTGCTTGATGTGTTTGAATATTAACTTGAAGAGATCCAAACACTTGATGTGTCGGAAGATGAACCTGAACAGTATCTTGATGAAGGTTATGCAATTTTTAAAGAAGAGCATGATTCCTCTACATTGGAACCAATCTATGACAAAGGTTTCACACTTTTGAAGGAGCTGCATGATACTACCCATATGGATCCTTCCCATGATGAAACTTCTGCACTTTTTGATCATTTGGGTGAGTTAGTTAATTCTCCTACATCCTACAATTCCATGTTTTGTAGCATTAGTCTCAATGAAGAATGGGTGAAAGGGTTCTTTTTGATGGTGCCACATGAGGAGTATGGAACTCCTAGATTTACTTTTTATGATGATATGGTTGGAGAACATTCTTATTCACATTTGCATCAGCATCCTTTGTTACTTTATGATGATGCACACATACATGGATGCACCTATGATATGCATTTGAGTCACTTGAAGACTCATGGTTTTTCTTGCTCAACACTTGTTTCATTTGATGTTGGAGGAACTTCATCCAACACTTGGGTGAATAGATTTATGATTGGATAACATTTTTGTTGGAAGCCACATCCTTTGTTATATCTTTATGATTCCCACATTCAGGGATGTATGGGTGAGACTTCTTTGAGTCATTTGAAGTCTCCTTGTTTTTTCTGCTTGTTATTTGGTTCAGATTTTAGTGGAGATTCTTCATTCACTTCTTGGATGAAAGAATACATGGATGAATATTTTGATGCATATCACATCCTTTTGGAGAAGCATTATAGGACATGGGATCCTCACCTATGTCATTGGAGCATATTTTATTGGTCACTTGAAGCTTGTATGCACTTGGAAAATGGTGGTCTACTTGCTTGAAGTTATAAGCACTTTCATGATTCTTTGATGAAGCACCTCCTTGATGTACATTTTAATTATGTTGTTATGTACTTTGATGATATATATTTTGTACTCATGATGTTTGGAAGAATTCATACAAGAAAATGGGATCCATGAATCCTATTATCTAATGGTATGGGTTGGAGAGCACTCCTAATTGTTGGGGTGCAGTACAAGCAATGAGACCCTGGAATAATTTTTGTCTCATTGGTTTCAAATTTTTTGGGGAAACAAACAGTATGGGAGATGGACTTCCCACTTAATAAAGTGATTTTTATCAGAGTAGTGCAGCAACAAGGATGGTGGTTTCTCTCTAAAATCTTCATGGAATCTCAAAGACTCAAGGTTGGGCAATTCAATGGCAACTTCAAAGAATTATATAGAAAGCAGTTTCTTCAACACCCATGTTTGAAATTGCTTGAGGACAAGCAATATCGGGAAGGGAAGATTTGTCATGTCCCAAATTGGCATTGGGTCACAACGGTCTAATCACATTGGACATATTCATTAGAGTTTGTCAGATTGATGCTAAGGGTCAAATAATTGCCAGGGAGGAAAATGACTAGTTTCCTAGGTTTGGGGTGGAAGCTTTGGGATTTGGAATAAGGGGAATGATAAATGATGTTTGAACATTAGAATGGAATAAATATTTAATAAAGGAGGTAAATAAATATATTCAAGTTAAAATCAAAGTGGAATTTGATCATGAAGACACATGGAGGAAGGGGGACCCACATATGGCTAGATTTCCCCCACTACACTTGGCATCATTCTCTCACCAATTAGAATTCAAGGTAAATGGTAACATACTTGGGGGAGTTAAAAAGGTATTATTCATTGCACGACTCATCCAAGGTTTAAATGTAGATGAAGAGTAACTCCCATGGAAGATGAATAGGCAATTTGGAGCTAGTGAGACACTTGGGCTAGATTCCCTAGCTCTATGACAACAATGATGAAGATGCTATGACACCTATGACACAAATTAGACCTGAAGGCTGACATATGACATATATGACATGTCAGGACTAAAAATAGCCTTCAAGAGGTTTCTCAAGGGAGTTAGGGAAGCTAAGATGCTTCCACTTGTGATTTGGTTGAAGTGGGAGACTAGGAATTGTTGTACAGGTGGCATTCTTTGGAATCTCTTCCCAACTTGAATTGGAATGAGTCTCTTGGAAGGAATTCAACCCATGGAGGACATTAGAAGTTTATAAAATTCATGAAAAAATAATAATTGAATCTTTTGATCATTTTATAAATTTGCAATTGCATTTGTGAAGAAGGAGAGTTAGTGGATGACTAGTTTCTTGCCTTATCCAATTTCGAGGGTGAAAGATTCCCATCCAAGTTGGTAATTGGAAATTTCTTTCAGACCTTTAATTTGAAGCTTTAATGGAGTGTTTATTTGTAGGTGTAATCTACAGTGCAGCTCATGGTTTCTTCTAGTGTAGCACACTCTCTCAACCATTTCCAGTTTTGATGGCATATTCTTGACCCTTGAGGGAGGGTGTTTTTGGTGAGCTCTTGTACTCTTTGGGAGAGATTATCATGATCTATTTCTATTTTAATATGATTAATACACTCTTTTATTCATCTCCAAAATTTTTCAGGTCTAAATACCAAGTGTTTACATGTAAAATGGATTGTTAATGAGAAAACAATGACCATTCCCCCACTAGATTGATGTATGGCAATGTATTGATGATGATTTTGAATGGAAGAATATTTATCTGATATATTTATGATGTATGGACTGAAATTGATGAGTATTACAAGTTTCATGTTCAACACTTAAGAATTTGGAGCCATCTTGCTTAGTTTTATTTTATTTGAAGAAGATTTCATGCTATTTCCCCCAAGGTCGAACTAGTGATTTTTGCTGCTGTTTGGGAGAAGGTTAGAACAGAATTAATAATTGATTATTGATGAAAATGAGACCTAAATAATGTCTCTCAGACATCCCCTACCTATTTTAATAATTTCGAGTGAGTTTGGAGGCATTTGGAGAGTCATTTTCAGTACTTACCCTGGGGGGATTTGAACCCCAAATTGCTAGTTAAATTCCATACTTTGTTCAGAATCTTAAAAAAGTTTGAATAAGTATTTGGATGGTCATAAATAATCCATGAAAATCATAATCAAGTACAAAAATCATTCATACACCTTCATTGAATATTTAGAGGCATTTGGAGCCAATTGGAGACTTAGAGACCAATATTAGTCAAAGGGAAACTACTAGTAAAGTTCCCTACATTGGCCAGAATTGAAAGAGGATTTGCAGAAGTATTTTAAACGTACAAAAGCATACATGAAACACATATTTATGTTCTAAAATCATCCATATACCTTCTCAGAATATTTGGGAGCATTTGGGGCAAATTGGAGACCTAGGCATCAAAACTAGTCAAAGGTCGAATTTGGGGAAAAGTGAAAAATTGGTCCTTTTAATAAAATTATTAAAAAGGGACATTACAATGGGTCAGACATGTTGATGAGGAAAAACGATTCATGTGGAAGAGAATCATTGGGCTCAGATCCTAGATCAACACGGGGAAGATCGCAAATGAGCTCGGCAAACACCAAAGACTCCTTAGTCTTGGCTTTCTCGAAGAGGAGGTCAAACTCCTGATGTATCACAATCCAACATTAATAATTGCCCCCAAGTAATTGACATGTTACAACGTGGTACATGGGGTTAGAGTTAGTGATAATGGTGGAGGTGCGGAGTAGTATGTAGTGACGAAACTTTTGGACGACAATGACTGCCGCGAGAACGAGCTTCTTGACATGTGAATAACAAGTTTCATATTCAATAAGACCCTCACTTAGGTAGTAGATCACATGCTCCTGGGCATTGTTTTCCTCCCATAGCAAGACCATGGAGATCGTGGTGGCAGAAGCAGCAAGATAAAGGATATAATCCTTGTAGGAATTGGGAGGTTGGAGCACAGGGGCATGCGTAATGGCATGTTTCAGACTATCGAAGGATTGTTGCGCTTGATTGTCCCAAATAAATGGGACGTCCTTCTTGAGTAGTCTCATATAACCTTGTGTCTTTTGCACAAAATTACAGACAAAATGCCATAGGTAAGTTTCCTTCCCTTGCAAAATTTGAAGTTCCGTGATGTTAGTAGGAGGTGGGGGAGTGACGATGGCTTCCACCTTCAAGGGATCAATGCGGATCCCATATTTCGAGACAATAAAAATGAGGAGGCGTCCAGACTAGATGCAAAAAATACACTTGTGAGGGTTCAGACGGATTTTATATCATCTGCATCTGAGGAATACCGCCATTAGATGATCAATGTGGAAGTTGCGTTGCCGCGAATGGGCGGGGATATCGTCGAGATAAGGTTCCACAAAGTCCTTCACGTCATGAAAAGCGTACGACATGGCCCACTGGATTGTGGCACCAACATTTTTGAGACCAAAAGGGAGCTTGCGATAAGCAAATGTGCCACAAGGGCAGATGAAAGCTGTCTTATGTTGATCAACCAAATGGATCTCAATTTGGTTGTAACCGGAAAAGCCATCCATGAATGAGAAGATGACACTTCCGACACAATTGTCTATGATTTGGTCGATGAAGGGAGTGGGATAGTTGTCCTTAGGAAAATATTTGTTCAAATCCCGATAATCAACACAGATGCGAATGGTGCCCTGCTTCTTAGCTACAAGGACAACATTTGAGACCCATTCTGTTAAAGGAACATGGTAGATGAAACCGACCTTCAAGAGTTTTTCAATTTCTTCCTTAATTGCCGTAGTTTTTCGTGGGTTTACCGGTCGTACCTTTTGCCGGATTGGTTTAGCATCAGGATAAGTTTGAATCTCATGCGAAACAATAGCAGGGTCTATCCCGGGAATTTCCTCGTAGGTCCAAGCAAATACATCTCGAAATAGCTTCAATAAGGCCGTGAAAGTAGTAATCTCTTCAGGGAAAACTTTTTGCCTAAACGAATGTGTTCCACTACACCAGGAGTAACCGATATGTATACCAGAATGGTAGGTTCGATGTTGGACCAATTGCCCTCAGTTTCGGTATGACATGTGATTTTGGGGACTGGGGGAAAGGGTAGACATCCGATGTGAAAATGGTGGTGATGTGGTTCTCTACAGTATCCAATGGGGGAAGGAAAGATTATTGATGGTGGGGGTCTTCCCACAGAGGGTCATCCCCACTCATAATCTCCATAATGGACTCGTTGGAATGAAAAGTATGGAGCAGAGGATCGGGTAAGGATGACATTTGCTGTAGAGAACAGGATGTAGAGGCCACAACTAAGTGGTCCTCTAGTGCTGACTGGATAGCCTCATAAGTAATTTCAGCGGGTGAAAGAGGCATGGTATCTCCAATCAAGTGCATAGTGGCTTCGTTGGGTATGAGCCATGGATTAGTGGAGTTGGGAAAAGAGGATATCATGTTCACCATGGCAACATGGTTAGGGGGATCCGAGGTTGGAAAAACACCCATAAGAGATGAATCTTTTATGAGGTTGACCCACACGCTCTCATGTGGTTGTGAAGATTTCCCAAGTAACAGGACATTATTACTAGGATGAGTAGCGGTGTCCGGTGTACAGAAGTCCAATTGGTTGACCATGACAATTCGTCCGTGGTGGAGGAATTGCACAATGAGGAAGACATATGAGGCAACCACAGTCATGGCATAAAACCAATTACAACCTAGTAAAAGATTATAATCTAAAGGGGCAACAACCACTTCCATTTTAATGGTTGCGGTCTTACTCCTCAACTCTACTACCAAGGCTTCTAATATCCCATGGGGTTGGAAACCATGACCGTCGAATTCTTTCAAGGTGGTGGGAGAACGGTTTAACTCGGGAGAGCCAATGGATCTCCAACACGAAATCGACATGACCGAGGTAGAGGCACCTTCGTCCAAGACGGTACAATGGATTGTCTTCCCAGCAACTTGAAATTCAAACTGGTGGGAAATCCTCGGTTTAAAGTACTCAAGTCGGAACATAATTGTATTAGAGTAGTTTGGATCAACCACACCAATGGCAGTGAGAAGAGTCTTGCACTGATTGGGATAGTTCTGCAAGAATTCTAGCGTCGACATAGAACAAGGAGCTTGTGCCAAGTCCTCTACAACATTGTAGTTTTGAGCTGCCCAAGCATTGGGATTGAAAACAACTTTTCAAATCGTGCTCTTAGGAGGACGCAACACTGACTCTAAAGAAGGTGTCTCAATGGTGAGAGAAGCATGTGGTACGGTGACATCGGGAATAAAAGTGGAAGCTTTTTCAGTATTACTTCCAACGGGTTCCTTCTGAGGGATTGAGTCCTCTGAGCGTGAGCATGTGTTCAAGTTAACTATCTCACTACGCATCATGAGAACATGCGCGATGGGGGACGCCTCTCCATGGGAAGGAGAGGTTTGAGTGATTAGTTGTTGGTTCTGAGTGGGGAAGGGATCATTGAGAACTGTGGTAGTAGAGTTTCCTTTGAGAAAATTTTGCACTTCATCTCGGTGAGGACATTCCTTGGAGAAATGGTCACCACCGCACAGTAAACACGGATACTTAAAATTCCTCTTTTGTTTCGTGTCTTCATAGGTAGGCTTGGGCTCTTGCTGATTGGAAGATTTCTTAGGTTTTTCCTTGTTTTTCTTCTTACCACCGGACTTCTGAGACAAAGCTGATTGAACCAAATTCACCTCTTCAGTGGAGGCAGGAGGGGTGACTTGGTGGTGCTACTTCCAGCCTGTGGTGGGGATGGGGAAGAAACCTGGGGGTTCGACGATCCACTAGTTTGAGTAGAAGGCTGGGAGTTAAGGGAACGAATGATGCCATCAGCCTGAGGTCCCTTAGGTGGTTTCACAGGGTCATATGTAGGGCGGGGTGCATTGGGAACAATTTCATACAACGTGCCAGATTGAGCATAGACCAAGTCTAAGTAATGGGCACGGGAAATAGCCTGTTCCTCAGTGACGACCCCTCGCATGGCCACGTATTGAGCTACGACAAGTAAGAGAGACTTTGTGAACAAGTCAACTAAGAGTTGGTCTGGAATATGAGCCTTAATAAGACGTCGTCTCCTCCGCCATTCATGGATATGATTTGAGATATGAGTGGCAGTGTTTTGACAAAGCGAGGTCAGTAAGTCCGTACCAGTCTCATAGCGAATGGGCAACTAGAAATGGGTAAAAAATGACATAGGAAGAGAGCGGAAATATGGAAAAGAGTTAGGTGGTAATTCAATGTACCACTTGGCAGATGGGACAGTGAGAGTCCGTTGGAATAACCTAAGACGGATCGAGTTGTCCATCAAGGAGTTGGATGAACGCCATAAATGTATGTCATTACATGGGTTTTTGGATCCTCACCAGGTTTGCCATCAATTTGGGAATATCTGATGGTAGTTTCACCGGAATTGGTGGCCAATTGTATCCATGGAAGATGGGGTCATTAGTCAGACGAGACAGGTTAGGTAGGTCCAACATAGCCAGAAAAGGTAGCTGTTGATTCAGCTGCGGGTACTAATAGTACTGATATGGAATGTATGGACCAATGGAACCTTGCATCGACTGGTTGTATGGTGTTCCCGAAGGAAACTGGCCATAAGGGGGTGTGCCACCCGGACCATATGTAGGTTCACCACCATAATAGGGTGGTCCATAAGGTGGGGGTCCGCCACCACCACCGGGAGGGGGTGGGCCTCCCCCAAATGGTGGGGGTCCGCCACTACCACTGGGATAGGGTGGAATTTCACCGACTCCGCCAGGAGGAGGTGGTGCTCCATCGCCACCTCCAAATAGCAGGGGTTCGCCACCACCACCGGGATAAGGTGGACCTCCACCACCTCTGTCGGGAGGAGGTGGTGCTCCACCGCCTCTTCTGGAAGGGTGTGGGCCTCCTCTAGCACCTCCACCAAAATAGGGTAGTCCTCTACCACTGCCACCAGGATGGGGTGGTCCTCCACCATAAGGTAGGAGTCCTCTGCCACCCAGGGGGGGGGGTCCTCTGCCTCCACCGAGAAGGGGAGGACCTCCACCTTCGTTGCCAGGAGGGGGTGGGCTATGGTTTCCAGAATGAGGTGGTCCTCCGCCTCCTTTGGAATTGTGTGGGGGGCCATCGCCTCCAGAAGGAGGTGAAGGGGGACCAAACGGGGGTGGTGGTACTTGAGGGATGGTAGGTGGGGGTCCATGTTGTAAAACATTTTGATGCCCCCATAGAGTGTATGGATTTGTGGGATAAGGTATCTTGTAGAGTGCATTTCTTGGATTGAATTGTCTCGACACAGGGTTAAGATAACCTGGATACGCTTGACTCCATGGTGGTTGGTTTGAATGGGATGGTCCCACAACATGGGATAATACCTTGGTGGATGATCTGGAGGGTAGGGAAGTTCCAACAGAATGACCGATGGGAACTCCTCCTTCGGTATTATGGTTAGGAGATGAGGGTTTCCCCCTAGAAACAACGTGCTGACCACTAATCAAAGGTTGACCCAACACGGGTTGTTGATTATCTACTGCGGGATTAACATTACTTGTAAGGAAGGTGAGGGGTAAAGAGTATCCTCCCCATGAGTTTTGAAGTGGGGGAGGAGTGGGTAATGTTCTCGTAGTAGTAAGAGGAGTGTTGGACTGCTGTCCTTCGACAGGTTGAGTGGTGTGAGGTATAGAACTGGTCTCCTGTGTAAGGGGTGTACTTGCAGGAAGTGAGGGTTGACCAGGTTCGTAAGTGGTCATGTTGTGGATGGATGGTTCTGGTGAATCATAAGATAAAGTGCGAATTGGGATTTTCTGATATGCGGGTAACGTCAGGTCTTTAACCCTTCGTAAAAGAATTTGTCTTCGAAATTCCTCGCCCATGGCACGTAATCGATTCAAGCGATCACGAAAGGGTCCAAAAATCTCGTCGGGAGTTGGACAAGTGGGTGGGGAAGTAGTGGAAAAATGAACCACTTGTTGACCTAGAGATGTTTCCCAAAATGGTGCAGTTGGACCAAACACAGCTGATACAAGGTCATTTTGGGAGGGATTTAACCATTCCACATATCCAGGATCTCCCCGTAAAACAGGATGGAGAGGTACGTCAGGTGAAGTGGAAGTTTCCACCTCTTCACCCCTTGAGGGGTTGGAGGTGGGTGAATTTGGGGGAACATGTGTACCCCAACATTGAAAGTAGGGTTTTCTACTTCAGGTGACACGACCGTGACGTGTGGGTCCATTCTTACCCTCGAAATTACCTCCTGATTAAGGGGATATTCAGGTGGTAAGTTCAAAATCCTATGGGACCTTCTCTAAGGAAAGTCAGCTAGAGTGATTGAACTAGAGTTTCTCCTAAGAGTATTCTAAATGAAAGAAAAGCAGTCCAGAAAAATATACACAAACTAAAGCCGCAAGTAAACTTATGTGATAGGTATGGATTCAAAAGTCTGGAACCTCACGGGATTGTCAAGGATTCAAAACTTGCGATATACTCTAGGGTCCAACAATTATACTCAGCCCAATTTTTTAGAGCACTAACCAGGGAGGATTAGGACCGTACCCCTGACCATATAACCCGACTACTTGATAGTACGTGCGTAGTATCTCCCCGAGTTCTGTTCTCGATGTATTGCTCTACCAAGATGGCCAAATGTATAGCTCAGTTGGTTTCAGGAATCATAATGGTGTCTCTCGATATACACAAGGTACGTGGGAGCTCAAATCTATAGTGGTGTTGTCTAATGCACAACCGTACGGTACAAGACCTTCCGATATAATACCGAGTATGTGAAACACCTTTCGATATATGCCAAGTACGTGAAATTCATTTCGATATACCCTAAGGTACATGAAAGATACTTCAATATACTGGTTGGTACATGAAAGAGCTTCGATATACCGGTTGGTACGTGGAAGACTACAATACCCCTAGGATGCAGTGTAGGCAAATAACGACAGCTGCCACGTTTTACGACACCGAAACACGTCTCTAACTTAACACACAAGTTACTAAATATTTTACCCTAGTTCTACCATTAATTTTATTTGGACAGTTAGGTGAATGCATGAGGTGAGTACATAAACGTAAGCATAATGCAATCCCTAACTACATGAAAAAATGCACTTTTATTTTGATGAAATCTATGTATGGGAGGGAGAAATCTTTTTCAAGTAGTTTTATCAAAACAAACAAAACTTCAACAACTCTCAATTCTACCAAAAATGATAATGAAAGTACTCTTTTCCGTTATTCTCTTTTAAGCAAAACATGGAAATCAACAAGCATCAAAACCAAATCAAAACTTTTCTTTTTATCTTTTTGAATAAAAAATGAAATTGAGTGATGAAAAGAGAGAATTTCTATCTAGAGCACACTAACTCTTCATATTTCACTATAATAGCCTAAAAGCATAAAAAACCAAAAAAGTATATAATTTTTTCAAGCACATAATCACTTTTGCAAAAACTTGATTTCACTTGGATTTTTCAAGAAAATGAATGGGTCATAATTCATGAAAAACACAAATGATTAACTTTTCTTTCAAACTTTCCAAAAGACTTATGAATGATAAATTCCAATGCGTGAAACAACTTTTACAACAATTCTCAAATTGACTTGAAAAGAGGTAAAAATGAAGCACTTTTTGATTTTCCGATAAATGCACCAAGACAATGCTTGACAATAATAATGCTTTCAAATATAAATGGCTGAAAAGAAGAGATTACTTGCAGTACTCTAATCATTCAAAAATTCACAAGAAAATGACAAGCACTCATATGAACTGAAAACACACAAGACACTAAAAAAAACCAGATGCAAGCAAAGCTAAATAACATGTGCAAAAGAGGTCTGGGATCTGGTCCAATGCAAAGAATAGATTAGGTGAGGAGAGGAGGGAATGCAAGGTCAAGTGGATGAAGGTGGGGGAGACCAAAGTGTCCACCGCTACCAAGTCTTGAACATGTCCAAAATGGAACCCAAAACCAATCTAATAAAATCCAAACACCACCAATGCAAAATAAAAAAGATCTCTAACTGGAAGATGCAGTGCAAAGAAGGTTTGTAAGAAAAACCAAACTCAAAAGTTGGAGAGGAGAAGACCCAAGCACAAGGCTTGACTACTTGGCGCAGCCTCTGGTCAGGCTCAAAGTGCCCGTCGCAGGTGGGAAACAGGTGTCCTGCGCCAATGGCCCAGGATGTAAATCTGAGCTGAGTGCCAACGATGCAAGTTGTAGAGTAGCAGATTGCGCCCGAGAGAAGACGTCGCTCTGGCTATACTACCTAGGTGCAATGGGCGAAATCCCAATGCAAGGATGAAAAGATCCCCAAAAATGAGCAATCAAAAGGTTTGAAAATCATACATACATACTCAAAGGAATTCAACAGACTCTTCAAAAAGAAGATCTGGTGGCGAAAGAGGCTTAGGAGGAAAAATAAATGGCTTACAAAGAAATCATAGAAAATGACTTTCAAACTAAAAACTTAAAACAATGCACGGATTTCCCCAGTATGGTCGCCAAATTTGTTACCGGACAAAGGCGTGATCTCCCTAGTTCAACGTGAATCTAGTACAAATAGGACAGAATATAGAACTGATTTCCTAGATTTTAGATCTTTCTCCTTGTTGTTGCTCCAAGATTCATGGTCATCAGATCTCAGCTGCAAGACCTGTCAAGACATACAGAAACAATACAAGTAGTAAAACATATCTAAATAGTAACAGATCTAAGTAAACAGTTAAGCAAGTAAACTACACAAACATGATCAACACAACAACATTTGGTGGAAAGAGTTTATATTACTATATTAAAAGAGGGAAATACAAACTAGAGAGATGATTACAACCAAGACTTAACGTCGCAATCCTCCTCCAACAAGCCAAGCCAAAGCCTCCAAAGGAAGTATGAGTCTCCCAATAGATGAGTAGGGATCTCCTAAGCTAATTTCACCAGCATGCAAGTTCTATAGACTTCCTCCCTTTGGAATGGGAAGGAGCTTCATATATATAGGACTAGGAGGATAGGATAGGTTGAGAAATAGTGGGAGAGGACTAAGGGATCCTCCCCAAAGGCAAGGGAACCGAATTCCAGCTCTCCTATAGTTTAGGGATAGAGATCCAATTCACACACCTTCGGGAAATGGATCGAAGATGCCTTTTATCCACCTCAACTGGCATCATCACAAGCTACATTAGGACAACCTACGCGGTCACTGTAATGTCCCTAGTTTGACCCCATGGCATTAACATTATAAATGATGTAATATTGTTATGAAATCATGGTGAGGAGCTCAAGGCCAAGGCCCCGCCATTGATTTAGTGATGCATATGGTTTGCGTGCTAGCAATGCACATTGGAAATTCAAATATCATGTAATATGCATTTTAATAAAATACCCACAACTAGCTATGCAATGCAACAAAGAGATGGGGGCATGATTTCACAAGGAATTGGGAGGGAAAACATTCAAACCCTTGAGCCACTAGAGTCAAGCCAAATGCCAATAAGAGAACCCATCAAACCCTCAACTACCCATGTTGACTTTTGTACCCAACCATTGATTTCTCCCAAGAGTTGGTTGAGGTAGTTAATGCCTTGGGAATGGAGAGGTATGGCTGTCCAAATTCGGGTATGGGCAAGCCACCCTTTATGGAAAAAATGTGTTTTGTCTCCTTGGGCAAGAATAGAGCCACGAAATTGCTCTCTAAGCCATTATGCAACCATCAGTCTTGCTCTCTCACGAAGCTCTAGCTGCCTGGGCGTTTTCGTCCATGGTTTTTCTGGGTTTCCCTTCATCTTTCTACCTGGGAAGGGCCGTTTTTGTATTGATTACCAGTGGGGAAGAAAACATAACGTTTTTGGGTCTTTCTGGAGGTCATTTAGGCCATTGGAAAGGATCCTAACCAGTGGGGAGAAGTCGGTTTTTCTCCCTGGGGTTGAAATCAAAATTCCACAGTTCGCTTGGGTGAACCACGAGTTGGGAGAGCCAAGGTGGACCCTGTTTTGTGAACTCCTCTGTTGTAAATGTGTAACCCTGTCAATGATCATTTTTGCTGTGAGAAGAAAGAGTATGTTGGGGTATGGGTAATGTGTAATCCATTGTTCTGGCTTGAGCTTGAGAATAAGCATCCATTGTTCAAGTGTAGCCTGATAAACCCAGTTGGACTGGCTTGGCTGAGATGAAATGGTTAATGGGCTGTGTGTGAGCTGGAATGTTCCCTTTCCTTGTGAGAATCATGCCCAGCTCGGGGGTGGCCTTCGGGCGGACTCAGTATAAGCTGTCGAAGGGCCTATGGTTGGGTGGAACGTTGCAGCGACATAGCTAGTTGCTTGGGGAGTTGCACAATGAAGATAAGTGTTTTATGACTATGTATTTACTTCTGCAATGTCCAATTAATGATTGTTTTGATATGCTAGATGGGCATGAATTGTGTGTGTGGATTAGATTTAAATTCCGATGTGCATATTGCCTAATTTGTATCTGCACATAAATGTTTAAATTCTTATGATTCTAATTAGTGGGATGCGTTTTTATGAAATGCCCAGATTTTAGTGCCATGTTCCCTTCCTTGCATTGGGTCAGCAGGTGGGTACATGACAGTCGCATGCTGCACAAGGGTGACCTACGATGACCTAACCTAACCCTATGGAAATAGGTCATCATCTCTTCTAGTTTGACTTCCTATTCATGGGAACTTTAGGGATGTTTACACTGAGTCTTATGGTGGTGATATTTAGGTGTAATAGGGAGCAATATGCTCCCACACAAAGGGAGTATCTACAACACAACTTGTTGATAAAGAAGATTTTGTATGGACTCAAGCATGCCTCTAGATTTTGGTATGCCAATATTGACTGATACTTGTTGAGCTTGTGTTTCACCAAGAGTGATGTAGAATCCAACCTTTACTACAAGGTTTTTGATGGCGACCATTTGACCTTGGTACTATATTATTGATGATATGTTCCTTTATGGAAATAGAGAAGCTCAGTGTCAAGTGTAAGAGGGAGTTGGCCTCTGAGTCTGAGATTATTGGGATTGAGGTGTGATGAGATCTTCCTCAGTTAGAGGGAGTACATAGTTGAGATCTCGAGAGATTCAGGATGATGGATTGCAAGTCCATGGCTATACCTATGGAGGTAGATCTAGAGAAGCTGAGTGATTCCGCTTTAGATTCAAATCCGATGGATCCCATGATGTGAAAATATGGAGAACCTAAGTGATTTTACTTCAGATTCAGATTTGGTGATGGACAGGTAGTTGATCAGATCGTTGATGAGATATTTTCTTTGCAGTGAATACCCTGAGCCAGTTTATGGTTGAGCTGAGACTCTTCCATTAGGTTGTGGAAAAACATGTGCTAAGGTACCTGTGTGGTACAATTGGATATTATTTAAGATATGTATCAAGTGATGAAGTGAAGCTGCAAAATATATACATATTATGACTAAGAAGAGTGTAGTGGGTAGTAGAAGCATGCTTCTATGGCACTCAATACAACAAAAGTAGAGTGAATTGCATCTAGTATCACATGGCTATTTGATCCAAAGATAAATAGTATCACGTAGTGCGGAATGGAGAAGTGAAGCTCTAGAACATATCCACGAATGAGTAGATAGCCGACATTCTCACCAAGATTCTGTCCAAGGCAAAGTTTGTATACTTTAGGGACAATATTGGTGTGATGGAGAATTCCTCTTTGAGTGGGAGAGAGCATTGATAGATGTGTAACATCGTGATGATGAGAATGAAGATATTCATATGAGAGATGAATGGCCCAGACACCATGATGATCTTACATATGAGTGGGAAGACACTCATATGAGATGAGCGGCCTAAACATTGTGATGATTTGATAAATGAGTGGCAGAAATTCACAAAAAGGGAATGGACTACTACATATGCAATTGCAATACATACATAGTAGTACATATGCAGTTGTAGTATAGACACTGCAGTATAGATATAGTATAGATACAATACAGTTCCATTAAAAATGTTGATGCAGTATAGGTACCGTATAGATGTAGATGCAGTACAAATTCAATACTGAAGGACATTATCACCAAGTAAATGGATCAGCGTGACGCTAAATGTCTCCCTCGCTGAGAGGGAGTGTTGATGTTCTCCATGGTTCCAACATTGTTAACAGCAAAAAATTGATCACTTGACTCATCCCCTAGCCAAACCATTATGTCTAATTTCCATTTTTGAAATATCAACCTTCACACACCCCATATCCTAAAGTTGGATTACAATTACATATGTGGAAATTTTCCACATTTCCACAAAAGAGGAAATTAAAAAAAATACCAAACATAAAGAGAAAATCTTCAAAAAAGGTGAAAAAGGGAAAAATATCCAAAAAAGAGAAAAATCCCTAAATAGGGGGGAAATTTTTCAAACTCAAAATAAGTGGGAAACCCTAACTCATGTCCAAATTCCATATAGCAATACCATTGGTAAGAGAATACCATGGGATGGTAAATCATAAGCCACCTTTCCTATATAATAAGTGTGAAGGTCCCTTTCAAACACGATTCCCTCCATATTTTCCATATGCCATTACTCTACCAAAATTTATACTGAAACCCTAAAATATCCCTTTGCATTAAAGTTTCACCTACATTTGAGATTGTCACTTTGTGAATAGTAGTTGGAGAGAACTAGAGGACCCGGAGACCAGGAGCATCTCCTTTTGGAAGGATACAAGGGCCCATTTTCCATTATTGTCCTGAGGTAATTCTTATTTATAAAAGCCATTTTTTTACATAATACACGAGAAATCATTCTTTGATTCATAAAAAGTGTTTGTTGAATATTTTGATTGAAGAATGGTTGCCATATTAGATTACTTTATTTCCTTTGCGTGCACACAATAAATCTAGTTTTTACTTCAGTAACTTCTCTTATTTTGTTTTATTTGCATTTACCAATCGAATTGCTACTAATATTTCCCTAAATATTAGTAGGTTCATTTTGGCACATGATGGTTTGAAAGCACCAACAATAGTTTTTGGCGACTCCAACCGGGTCGATCTATATTGATCTATGGTTTGGTTTGACCACCCTCTTTTTCAGTTTATATTGTTCACTTTAGCTTTGTTTTAGTGCCGTCCGACACCTCCTATAAAATCTAGAATAGGAAATAACCCTACACCTCCCAATCTGGCCCTTGTTGGTGCTATTTTTCAATTTTTTTCCTTCCAATCGAGGTCTCACCTGTCTGGTCAGTAAGGGCGCCCAAGTCACCTTGTTTTCATGGTTATGTGAGACTAGGTCACTCCAAACCTCTTGATATAGGTGACTTGCCTATTCAGGGTTGGGGCACACCTGTTTTCCTAGTAAGTGTGACCCAGTCGCCCTTTTTTCCAGGTTTTGTGAAACCAGGCTGCTCTAGACTTCCTGTTATAGGCGACCTGCCTATTTAGGGTTGGGTAACCCTTTTTTTCCCAGTAAGAGTGACCCATTCACCTTGTTTTCCTCATTCTATGAGACTAATTCACCCCAAAACCCCCGATTAGTGTGACCCAGTTCATTTCAGGCGTTTCTGTTCCGTCCGCGCTTGTTTTCCAGATCTATGTTTACCAGATCACTTATGTCCCCTTGACAAGAGGGAATTTCAATTGTTTTATCTTTTTTGAGCTGCTTCCATCTCTCTGGACACTTTTCCATCCCTCTTCTCTTCACATACTGCTATAATTTTTTAGCCCCTGCTTGTTTACAATGTCGTCTTTGATATGTTTTCTATTATTTGCTTGTTGCAGTCTTCTTTAGATTTTCCTTTGAGAAATCCTTGTAGCGAAGGAAAACTATGTTTTTGAGTGTTAGTTGCATGCTTAGATCTTATTAGGACTACAATTTTCCTGTTTCATCAATATTGGGTGTTAAAAAATAATTGCTTTCTTTTACTGAAAATCAAGGGCTTTGTTGAAAGGGTTGATTAAAGTTTTTTTTTTAAATTTCAGTATTTTCTATCATTTCCATTTAGCATTTATTTTATAGTTTATATATGGGTA
This sequence comes from Larix kaempferi, assembly GCA_027924585.1. NCBI lineage: Eukaryota > Viridiplantae > Streptophyta > Pinopsida > Pinales > Pinaceae > Larix > Larix kaempferi. Next base: position 16,600,834 of record BSBM01000619.1, on the reverse strand, counting down.
CACACCACATGTGCACACATATCATACCTTATAATCAAATGCTTGGTTCATGACCCCAAGCTTAGCCTAAAAATTAACTCTAAATTAACAAACATTGATCCGCATCGTAGTTGGCAAGTCATCAATGTCGATACAACTTCGACAAGTTTCGAATCGACATGACTTCGACAGGTTTCGATTTTGACACAACTCCGACGAGTCTCAACTTAGACATACTGCGACACGTTCCACACCTTTGACATGTTCAACAACCTCATAGTTCGGGACATCGATAAGCAGCATCGACATGCAACCAACGACTGTCGAACTTCGACAGACTATCTATCTGTCTTCCAGTCGACTGTAATGGTTGAATTGTTGAAACTGTTCTAACTTCTTCTTTGTAAATGAACGTAATGGGAAAGCACCAAAGCGTCTCAGAATTCTATATAAACATGCATAACATTGTAACATACATCAGTTCTTGATCAATTTTAATCTGTTTACAAGTAATAGAAGAATAGTTCACATTCCTGCATATTTTCTGCGCATATTGTGTTTATCTGTGTTGCATAATCCTGTTTTTGCTCATTCTGTTGATTAAGATTCCTCCATAACAGAGCAGCCTCATTCAGTCGAACTGTTTTCCTCCTCGTGATTCCTGGACATGACCCAGATCATTGGTATTAGAGCACTTAGTTTTGTTCGTGCTTAAGTTCTGCGTATACACTTATGCCGAAGTTACCTGACTTATGTTGGTTCAAACTCACTCGTAATCTCAACAATCCAAGCAAACACAATCTCCAGAAATGTCAGAAGAAACAGACGATAGACATGCAGCCATCGAGACAACACAACTTATTGAGCAAGCTTTGTCTAAAAAATGAACTGAAATGTTCGCCCAGTTCAATGAGATTCTCTTGCGATTCGCTTCGACATTCAGAGGATCCTCGATGAGAACTCACTCCGATAAAATCAACCCCTTCAAAGTAAAAATGAATCTGGACATACCGAACCTTGAAGGTAAGATTGACGCGGAATCCATCGACAATTGGGTGCAACAATTGGAATCCTATTACGCTGTAAATCAACTCTCCGAAGCTGAAAAAGTCACCATTGCGTCCTTAAAGATGTCAACCTCCGTGCACTGCTTGTGGGAGAACCTCTTGACAAAGATGGAGAAAAGTGGAGAACCCATTGACACATGGGATAAATTCGTTGAACACATTCGAAAAGAATTTAACCCACCTAAATACCTCGAGCAACAGTATAAGAAGTGGAAACAGCTAAGGCAATGGAAAGACCAATCAATACAGAGTTACACCGACGAGTTCTACCGACTCATGGAGAGACTTGGCTTCCAAGAAGAAGAGAAATTGCTTGTTTTGAAGTGCGTTAGCGGATTTTCTTGGTACATTCAGCAGGAGATGGAATTTTTGACTATCATATGCTTGCGGATGCTTTTCAATATGCCAGCAAATTGGAAACCAAGCAGAAAGGAAAAGCACGTTTCGCGACAAATTCGACATCAAGACGACCACCCTACAAGAAGGCACTATCCGACTTCGACATGTCAAAATATTCTCAGTTGACACCACCAAAGTTAGACCACAGAAAGAATCCTTTTCACAAGAGGGAACTTAGCAAACAACCGCCGATCGAAAAATGGTGTGATTACCACCACTCATCTTGGCATGATACGTTTGAATGCAAAGCTTGGAAGACATTTTTGGAAAAAGTGTCGACCTACGACACGTTCGACAAGATGGTGGAAGAATCTGATCCAGACACAATGACTCTTTTGACTTCAACCACTCCAACAGCTTCAACTATTGTCAACGAGGAGGAACGAGAGTGTGTCATGTCCCCAATTTTGGTTCATCCAGTACCATGGGTGAAAGGGGACAAAATCAACCCCTAAGGGAATTAAATGGTATTAGTTCTATTTGCTTAGAATTAATTTTGGCGTAAGTCTCCCAAGTTGGAAAATTTATTTATTAAAGGTAATTTTGATAAATAAAATTAATGGATAATGAGCAAGTGGGCCAAGAGGGCACCCATGTGGAAGATGTTGCCAAATTGGAGTAGGGGTTAATTTTGAGGCAATTATACCACAATGAATGAATGAATTATTAATTAATTGCTTAAATGTTGAATTTGGAATTAATTCTGAGTTGGAATATTTTTATTAATAAATATTACTAATAAATATTGGCAAGTGGTGATAATATGGCTAGGAGGTCGAATTTGGTCATGTGGACCACTCTTTCCTTAGTGGCAAATCTCAGGAAAAGCAAGGAGTCCAAAGGAGGAAAGAAGACAAGGCAAACAAATTAGAAACTAGAAAAGAGCAAACAGAAAAGCTGGAAAAAGTAGGAAAAAGCAGAAAAGTGGAAAGTAAATAAAGTGGAAAGAACAAGAAAAGCTATAAGTAAATATTTAGCAACATCCAGAAAGCTAACTAAGGCACATTTTCTAATCTGGGTGAAGAGAGACAAAAGTTGGCAAGTTTTTCTAAGACAAAACTTGCTAATTATTCCAAGAAGGTGCCCACATGACTTGGAGTAGGATGGGAAAGTGGTAACCTACTCTCACAAGTCACCAAAGCTAAGTAACTTACTCAACAAGTCATCATAAAGTTTATAAAAGAATCCAACCAACTCCAATGAACGACTTTTGATCATTTATGTTTTCTCATGAGAGCTTTAATGCTTCTCTAGTTGAGTGATGTGCCTCAGTTGTGCTTCTTGGGTGATGTTCCCCAAGGCCCTTAGTTTCCAGAGAGTATTGTATAGGTCTATGTCAAGATATTTCAGCCAGTAACACATGCTTCCAGCCTCCATTGAATATCTACAGTCATTCGGGAGAACAGGTTCCTCCAGTAGTGATTCTCCAACTAGTTTTGGTGAAGATCCATCCATTGAAGAAGATAGAACTTGGGAGTGTGCCCAGGGGATGAAGGAGAGTTGGTGAAGCCATTTTTGTAGACATTAGAGGTGTACAATATCAGTAACCAGCTTCAGATCAGATCCATACTTCTCTTCTCACTCGTTCTCCATTCACAGCTAAATCTAGAGGAGTTTTCCTTGAAGGAGAGGGATGACTTAGTGAATGCACTCGAGACAAGTTCAGAAGCTCAGTAAGAATCCATTTACAGTCATATGAATTGTATATGACCTGATCCTATCTCCATAGCAGAGCCACAATAATATTCTATTTCGTCTCTTCATACTCCATCAAATGTAATGAATATTTAGCCTGTGAGGCACTGTTGTTTTGGGAGACAGTTAAATCAATAAAAGAAGGATTCTGATATATTATTTTCAACCTGAATATGTTCAGTATGTTATATCATATTATTATTTAATTTAATAGAATATTTTATCATTTATTGGAGCAGTTTAAGAGATTAAAATGCAAGACTAGCTAGTTTGGTGCTTAATCTAGACTAGTTTCACCATATTTGCTGTTGAATATTTTCTGAGGATCTATTTTGCATTCTGTCAATTGGAGGAGGTTTTTAGTTCAATATTATATCCATATCAATCCTTGTAATAATAATTTGAATGCTTTGAACTTTATTTTGGAAAGCCTGGAATCTGACTAGTTCAGCAGTCCACAGAGTGCAATCAAGCCCCAAATCACTCCAAACTTTTCCAAGTTTACGTAGTCTTCATTACAGCCTATTGTATAAGTTGCATGACTGATATATCTCTGTCCTAAACACATTTAACCCTTACCCAGTCTTGTTGGAATATACTAGAAGCCCAGGAAGCCTCGAAGTAGGCAATAGATTCGTTCTATTGCTGAAAAGTGAATGGCTCTAGTACCTTGTGCCAAGGACTCCTGCTAATAAAATATTTTTCTGCTGCTGAACCTAATCCCATATAAATTCCAGAATCAAACTTTCATCCCACCATCCTCAATCCTTACCTCAGTACCCCTCACTTACCTCCTGCCTGGTTCGAAGGAATTGACATAAAATTTGACTAGTAAAGTTGTAAAAGTTTTTAAGTGGAGTTAATATCTAGGTCAGATCTTGCCTAGGATATTATAGTGGTATCAGAGCACTTTCCTTTCCTCAGCCTGTCGAAATTAATTCTCATTGGGAAAATATCTCAGCACTATCTTCAAGATTGCAAATGTGGAATTAGTTCCAGTTATGGAAGATTTAGACTTTGAGATTTATGAGGAAGAAGATTATTCTTATGAGGAATATGATGAAGATTATGCTGAGCAGTATGAAGAATATTACAGACAGTATGAGGAAGATAATTCCCAAGAAGTACCTTCCATAAGCACCCCCCATGAGATCATGTTTGACAGAACAAACTATGATTATTCTGATAGCCATATTCAGGAAAAAGTTGCATGTTCTACAGTCATATGTAAACCTTCTATGGAAGATATAATAAAAGATATCAAAGTTGCATTGGATGCATGTGACTTCACAATAATTTTTGGATCCTCTTCAAGAATATCCTCCAATAATATTCATCCTAAGACAACCAAGGAGAAACATGACCCAAAACCCAATCATGAGATTGTTGACAAAATAGAAGAAGAATCTACTGCAAGATTCTATGATGAGGATCTCAAGATCATCTCGGATGAGATTGGTACTGTTAGGGGTGTTGAACCATATTTCGGATCAGATCTAGAAGTATAACATAAATCAGATCCAAAGACACAACTTGAGCCTCACCAGGAAGCAGAAATTGAGCACATCACAGTAGGGTGTGAAGCAGAGAAATGGGTGGATGAACAAGTCATCATAATTCCACCACATAAGGAGGAGAACATGACACATGGTGAATTGGTAATTTTTGATTTTTATGTGTCATTAGGTCAAACTGAGATGGCAACCATGTCCATTGAAAATTTCAGAATGTTTGAGCCCCCTAGTGATGAGGTTCATAATTCTAGTGTAAAAAATGAAAGCAGTGTGAAGGCTGAAACTTTGAGAGAAGATATTTCTGTGGCACCAAGGATGAATGAGCACTTATGTTGCAGCCCAAATTATGTTTTTGAGGACCTAAAATATGAATATATTGCAGCAGCAACACATGGATCAGATTTTGAAACCTCAAGTGCACTGCTTGTAATCGATCCGGTGATGGGGAATGAAGAGGAGGAACATCTGCAAGAACCTCATTTTCTTGCAGGGTCATTGAAGATGGATGAACATAAGATCCAAGAGGCCCTGAAAATTCTCCATGACACTCATTCTTCAGTGTCTAGGTTGTGTTGGGAAGCTGCTTTAAGGGAAGATCAATATTTCTTTGCAGCCATGGAGAATATCCAAAAATCAATGTCCACAATCAAAGGTTCTCACAGTTTCTTTCAGATAAAAATGACATGTGTGAGCTTGTTGAATTGTTGCGGGATGCATCATTGCATGATGAAGAAAATATTTGCAGATATGAAGAAGAGAACTACAAGCTCAAAAGTGAGTTGTTGGCCACCCAAGATTCTTTGAGATACACTCAAAGTGCTCTCTCAGAATCCCAAATGAAGATAGAACAATTCCAACAAGAGTGGAAAGAATTGACTGAATCCTCAATTTTTCCTAAGAGTCATCCCTTTTGGGTCAATGACATAAAATATTACATGAAGGAACCTCATGAGTGGGTGGACCATGAGGAGCAGTCTATGTGGTATGTGCTTGAAGAATGTGCAGAAAAAGTGGGTGAAAAGCAAGTGCATAATTTTTTCCAAAATGAACATGAGAGGATCATTGAAGAAGGTCTTTCCTCCAAGGAAGGTGCAGTTGATTTCACCATAGAGGGTTCAACCATTAATAGAGAGGATACATCCACAACTTCAGTGGATGAAATGTTTAGAAGCATGGCTCACCACCCTTCATTCCCCACTTCACATTCATCCACAAACCTTGGGAATGAAAATTGGGTAAAAGGATTCTATTTTTTTGTGTCACATGATGAGCAGAAAGATCCTAAATTTAAGTCAGATGACATGTTCCTTAACCTGCAGCAGTGGAGGCAGCCCATGCATGTGTGTGCAACCAATTTTGACAAGGAGGCATCAGATCCACACTTACTTTCAACATGTGGGTCATGTGATGGAGTTTGGCACCCTTGGATCAATGGAAGAGAGTTGAGCCATTGGATGAAGAGGGGAACACTTGTGGAGTCCTGTAGAAATCATGAGTTCTCTTTATTTGAAGAGGACAGACATATGGCTGATCACATTCCATATGATTCAGCAGATAAAGGTGTTTGTCCATCCATTGGTTGGATGGATAGAGGCATCACTGAAAGGGAAGAGCTAGAAGGTAAGAATCTTATGTTTTGTTGCAAGAAAATTGTTTTCATCATTGTTGATTTTTATATGATTTGCAAGTAGCATAAAAGGCATAATTTGCAGCCATCTGATGTCACTCATCCACATATGGGTTGGGTGAAATATTACCTGGCAGACATGAAATATCCTTGCAAAAATGTTTTTGCTTATGGTCAAGGGAAGGAAACTAAGCAGGAAAGTTGCCAAGATAAATTAATGATTACTTGCAGAAGTTGGCCTATGTCGAGGGAATCCACATGCTTGGAGATTGGAAAAATGCAGTTGATACTTTGGGATCCGAGAATTCCTTGGAGTGATAACTTTCTAGAGGTGACAGAAAATTATGGGTCCTTGCAGAGGAAGCAGTGGGATCCGAGAATTCTACTCAGTTATATTAACTGGGTTAAGATTTTTGTTCATGATTTAGTACATATAGAGTTTACAGTGCAGTTTAGTCATATTACATTTTACTTAGATTTTTTGAAGTTCAAATTTCAGATTGTTCAGTGGACGGGCACAAATAAAATCAGAGTGGTGCAGCAGAAGCTTGGTGGAATCCTAACATTGCTTGAGGACAAGCAATCTTGGGAAGGGAGGATTGTCATGTCCCCAATTTTGGTTCATCCAGTACCATGGGTGAAAGGGGACAAAATCAACCCCTAAGGGAATTAAATGGTATTAGTTCTATTTGCTTAGAATTAATTTTGGCGTAAGTCTCCCAAGTTGGAAAATTTATTTATTAAAGGTAATTTTGATAAATAAAATTAATGGATAATGAGCAAGTGGGCCAAGAGGGCACCCATGTGGAAGATGTTGCCAAATTGGAGTAGGGGTTAATTTTGAGGCAATTATACCACAATGAATGAATGAATTATTAATTAATTGCTTAAATGTTGAATTTGGAATTAATTCTGAGTTGGAATATTTTTTATTAATAAATATTGCTAATAAATATTGGCAAGTGGTGATAATATGGCTAGGAGGTCGAATTTGGTCATGTGGACCACTCTTTCCTTAGTGGCAAATCTTAGGAAAAGCAAGGAGTCCAAAGGAGGAAAGAAGACAAGGAAAACAAATTAGAAACTGGCAAAAGCAAATAGAAAAGTTGGCAAAAGCACACAAAAGCAGAAAAGTGGAAAGTAAATAAAGTGGAAAGAACAAGAAAATATGTAAGTAAAGATTTAGCAACATCCAGAAAGCTAACTAAGGCATAGTTTCTAATCTGGGTGAAGAGAGACAAAAGTTGTCAAGTTTTTCTAAGACAAAACTTGCTAACTATTCCAAGAAGGCGCCCACATGACTTGGAGTAGGATGGGCAAGTGGTAACCTACTCTCACAAGTCACCAAAGCTAAGTAACTTACTCAGCAGGTCATCATAAAGTTTATAAAAGAATCCAACCAACTCCAATGAACGACTTTTGATCATTTATGTTTTCTCATGAGAGCTCTGATGCTTCTCTAGTTGAGTGATGTGCCTTAGCTGTGCTTCTTGGGTGATGTGCCCCAAGGCCCTTAGTTTCCAGAGAGTATTTTGTAGGTCTATGTCAAGATATTGCAGCTAGTAACACATGCTTCCAGCCTCCAATGAAGATCTACAGTCATCCGGGAGAACAGGTTCCTCCAGCAGTGATTCTCCAGCTAGTTTTGGTGAAGATCCATCCATTGAAGAAGATAGAAATTGGGAGTGCGCCCAGGGGATGAAGGAGAGTTGGTGAAGCCATTTTTGCAGACATGAGAGCTGTACAATATTTGTAACCAGATTAAGATAAGATCCATACTTCTCTTCTCACTCGTTCTCCATTCACAGCTAAATCTACAGGAGTTTTCCCTGAAGGAGAGGGATGACTTAGTGAATGCGCTCTAGACAATTTCATAAGATCAGTAAGCAGCCATTTACAGTCATATGACATGTATATGACCTGATCCTATCTCCATAGTAGAGCCACAGTAATATTCTATTTCTTCTCTTCATACTGCATCAAATGTAATGAATATTTAGCATGTGAGGCACTGTTGTTTTGGGAGACAGTTAAATCAATAAAAGAAGGATTCTGATATATTATTTTTGACCTGCATATGTTCAGTATGTTATATCAGATTATTATTTAATGTCATAGCATATTTTATCATTTATTGGAGCAGTTTAAGAGATTAAAATGCAAGACTAGCTAATTTGTGCTTAATCTAGACTAGTTTCACCATATTTGCTGCTGAATCTTTTCTGAGGATCCATTTTGCATTCTGTCTATTGGAGGAGGTTTTTAGTTCAATATTATATCCATATAAATCCCTGTAATAATAATTTGAATTCTTTTAACTTCGTTTTGGAAATCCTGGAATCTGACTAGTTCAGCAGTCCGTAGAGTGCAATCAAGCCCCAAATCACTCCAAACTTCTCCAAGTTCACCTAGTCTTCATTCCAGCCTATTTTATGAGTTTCATGACTGATATATATCTATCCTAAACACCTTTAACCCTTACCCATTCTTGTTGGTGTTAAATTTTGAGCATTAATTCACAATACTCTAGGATCTTCACTGAGAGAATAACATATACAGTATATCAATGCATAACAATCACAATAAGCATGACAAGCATCACAAGAATCAAAAGCATGAGAGACAAGAGACATAGAGTTTCTGTGGGGAAAACCCTAAGGTTAAAAACCCCACAACTTCCTCAGAGATAGAGAGAGCAATGGCTCAACCAAAGTACAACCAAAATACACTTGAGATAGTCTCCTAGAAGCAGATGATCCTCCTCCTCACTAGTGCACCACTTTTTGAGTGAGAGAGAGATGACTTTCCGAATGATCTAAATAGAGATCTCCTGATCTCTATTTATACTAACCCTGTTTTCCCAGTGACCTTATGGGGCCGACTTGTCTAGCTAGGTACATCCACAATATAATATATATATTTCAGGGCCGACCCCACACATAGTGGTCTAATAACCTATCGGCAAGTACACAAAATTGCGACACTTGTCAATCCACATGACCACACTTCCTTATAGAGGAATAACACATCTATAATAAGGGTACAATAAATATATATGAAATACATAGATGAAATACATTCCGAAGTTACATATACATCAACACTCCCTCTTAACTAGGAAGGTATTTCTCGACACAGATCTGCTAGATAAGTCTTCTTCTCTGGATCATCGTCACTGCTGCTGCTATCTCAACCAATCTCTGACTCTACTCGTCATAGGAAGTTCTACAGAGCCAGTCCTTTTTCACACTGGATGTAGACCCACCACCTGCAGGTCTTTGTCATCACTGGCCATACTGTGGAAATCGTAGGACTTATTACGTGCGTCACAAAACCTTAAAAGAGTCTCTTGACTAGCAAGAATCCTAAAGAGCATCTGAGGCCTTTTTCATCCTATCCAGATCTCCAGGACTTATTACATGTGACCCCACCACAAAACCTCGAAAGAGAATCCCAGGATTGATTACGAGCACAATGCTCAACCTATCGGATCTCCCAGGGCACAAATTACATGTAGTCACCACAAAACCTCGAAAGAGCATCCTAGGACTGATTACGAGCACAAGGATCAACCTATCGGATATCCCAGGGCACAAATTACATGTGGTCATGGCAAAACCTCGAAAGAGCATCCTAGGACTGATTACGAGCACACGGCTCAACCTATCGGATCTCGCAGGGCACAAATTACATGCCATAGGACAAAACCTCGAAAGAGCATCTGCCAGATATCCCAGGGCACAAATTACATGCCATAGGAAAAACCTCGAAAGACTATCTGCAGATCTCCCAGGGCACAAATTATATGTCCTCCCAAGCAAAACCTCGAAAGAGCATTTTCCAGATATCCCAGGGTACAAATTACATGCCATAGGAAAAACCTCGAAAGACTATCTACAAATCTCCCAGGGCACAAATTACATGCTTATTTGCACAACTTGTTCCACGGCCACAGAGTATCAACCTGATACTCACCATACATCATCCTGATATACACATGATCATCTTGATCATCATCATTGCAACATCCTGCTGCATGTCATCCATGATCATCCTGATCATACAATGCATCTACCTGATGCATACCAAGTATCTACCTGATACATATCATCATACATGATCCATCTGATCATACAGTGTATCCACCTAATCATACAGTGTATCCACCTGATACAAATACAAATACATGATACATATCAACATACATGATCTACCTAATCATACAATGTATCCACCTGATACATATACAGATACATGGTCCAAGCATCCAACATGATGCATATACAAAATACATACACATGATCCAACCAATCATATCCAGCATCCAACATGATGCGTACATACATACAAATGATCCAACTGATCATATCCAACATCCAACATGATGCGTACATACATATACATATAAATGATCCAACTGATCATATCCAACATCCAACATGATGCATACATACATACATACATATAAAAATGATCCAACTGATCATACAAAGCAGAAACCAGAACATCATCCTGATGCTCATCATCCAGCACTTACATCCACAGCCATGTGAAGGATCCTCCTTCCAACATAATTGGAATGGATTCAGCAAACGTGTCCATCACTTCTTCCTCGAAGTGTCGTCAATCCGAAGAACACCAAGCCTCTCTCTGAAGTACTCGAACTTAACCCTGGCTAGTGGCTTCGTCAGCACATCTGCAATCTGCTCGCCTGTCGCAACATACAGGAGCTTCACAGCTCCTCTCTGCACCATATCCCTGATATAGTGATATTTGATCTCTATGTGTTTCAACCTGTCATGAAACACTGGGTTCTCAAACAGCTTCACACAACTCTGGTTATCACAGAAGATACCAGTAGCATCTAATGGGAGATCAAATAATTCAGACAGTAGCTTCCATAGCCATACTGCCTCACAATTAGCTGAACAGGCTGCAACATACTTTGCCTTAACTGTACTCAGTGCTACATAGGACTGCTTCCTGCTAAACCAAGAGATCACACACCTGATCCCATACTGAAGCAGCACCCAGATGTGCTCTTCCTATCTACAGCACTACCAGCCCAATCTAAATCAACATAACCCTGCAGGTTAAACTTTTGATTCGCCTCATACTTGAGCCCATAATCCACTGTACCCTTCAGGTACCTCAGAACATGCTTTATAGCAACCAGATGAACACTCCTCGGATCTGTCAGGAACTGACTCAATGTGTTCACCGCAAAGCAAATATCTGGTCTAGTGTTCATCAGGTATATCAAGGACCCAATCATCTGACGATACATAGAGACATCAACCGACTCAGATGAAGCATCCCATAGAAGCTTCAGATTCGATGCCATAGGTGTGGCCATGGCCTTGCAATCCATCATCCCGAATCTCTTTAGGATATCTACTGTGTACTTCCCTTGACCAAGGAAGATCCCACCTGTACTCTACGACACCTCCATACCTACGAAATAATGCATCATTCCCAAATCTTTCATATCGAACTCGATAGCAAGCTTCCTCTTCGTATCCGCAATCAATTTGTCATCTCCTATTACAAATAATTCATCCACATACAGGAGTAGAATCACAGGATTCCCTTCCTCAACCTTGTAGTAAAGGTTGGAATCCGCTTTACTCTTGGTAAAGCCCAAACTAGATAGGAAACTGTCCATCCTACCATACCAAGTTCTGGGAGCTTGTTTCAAGCCATACAAGGCTTTCTTCAATCTGCACACATATGAATCCCTGTCATGTATTTTGAAACGGAGTGGCTGCTCCACATATACTTCCTCTTCAACTACACCATTCAAGAAAGCAGTCTTGACATCCATCTGGTGTATTTTCCATTTCATTGCTGCAGCCAGGGCAAGTACTGTTCTGATGGAAGTATACCTGGATACATGTGCAAAATTTTCTTCATAATCTATTCCCTCTTTTTGAGAGAAGCCACGAGCTACGAATCTTGCTTTGTATTTCTCTACATTGCCATCTGCAGCATGCTTGATTTTGTAGATCCATTTAGAAGTCACAACAGACTTCTCTTTAGGTCTTGGTACAACATCCCAAACATAATTCTTCATTATTGATTGGTATTCCTCAACCATGGCATCCTTCCATTCTTTCTTTTCTGCTACTTCTTCATAACTGGAAGGCTCTTTGTTCATAATGTCACAGAGTAAAGCAACATAGCTGGTATGTGATCTGGTTCTCTTCTTTGCTCTGTGTTCTTCTCCTGGAATGCCAAATCTTTCTGCATCTTGAATGAGATCTCTAGCTCATGTAGGTTTCCTCTTGTGAGAGTTATCCTCACGGGTTGGATCTACAGGTTCTTGCGGATCTTCAAACTCACGAACAAATTCTGGAACTGCTTCAGTCATGGTAGTGTCTTGAAATCTAGTTTCCTTAGGTTCTTCATAAACTTTGATAGGTGCCTTCCTTGACTTGATGAAGGATGAGTTTTCATCAAATGCTACATCCCTGCTGACATCAATTTTCTTGAACCTTGGAAAGTATATTCTGTAAGCCTTCGAGCTTTCACTGTAACCCACAAAGATACCCTTCTTCCCTGAAGGATCTAGTTTAGTCCTCTTTTCCTTTGGGACATGAGTGTATACTAGACAACCAAATATTCTGAGATGGCTGACTTCAGGTTTCTTACCAGAAAATACCTCTTCTGGTGTCTTGTTATCCAATATCTTGTGGGGTGTTTTGTTTTGCACATATACAACTGTTCTAGCTGCTTCTACCCATAGATGCATACGTAGATCCTGGTCATGCAGCATTGCCCTTGCTGCTTCCATGATTGTTCTGTTCTTCCTTTCTGCAACTCCATTCTGTTGAGGATTATAAGGAGCAGTCAACTCCCTCTTAATCCCTGAATCACTACAAAGCTTCTTGAAGTCACCTGAGGTGAATTCTCCACCATTGTCGGATCTGAATGTTTTGATCTTCTTGTTAGTTTGATTCTCCATCAAGGTTTTGAATTCCTTGAATTTATCAAACACCTCATCTTTGCTCTTCAAGAAGTATACCCAAGTCTTCTTGGAGAAGTCATCAACAAATGACACATAGTAAACATACCCACTTAGAGAATTGGATGACATAGGACCACATACATCTGAGTGGATGATTTCCAGGATGTCTTTTTCCTTTCTTTCATTGCTTGGGAAAGCCTTCTTAATGTTCTTACCTTTTGCACATCCTTTGCAAACACCTTCATGTTTGGTCTTGATTTCAGGAAGACCCTCTACAACCTTGCTTGCAATTGGAAGTTACCTATAGTGCATATGAGCATGTCTTCTATGCCAAAGTTCACTTGGATCCATGGATTCATGTACCATGGCATGTTCAGGTTGTCCCTTTAATTTATACAAACCTCCCTCTTGCTCTCCAATCACTACTGCATCATCTATGGTCTTTCCCTTTGGCCACATTAGGACTTGGCCATCCACAAATGCAACCCTCATACCTTTTGCATCCAATGCAGAGATGGAGAGTAAGTTCTTGTTGAGCCCAGGTACATAAAGGACTTCTTTCATTTTCAAAGATTTTCCAGAATCTAGGTTGTAGGGGACTTCACCACTTCCTTTGATTGGGTATTGATAATCATCCCCAAGTTTCACCTTATGGGGTGATTCATGTTCAGATAGATTCACAAAAGATTCCTTAAACCCAGTCATGTGTTTGGAAGCCCCACTATCAATCAACCAATCATTACAACCATGGGAGATAGTACCTGTGAGAACAGAAATTAGAACATATTCTTCTTCACTTGATGAGTCATCATCACTATCACTTTCTGCCCTAGCCTTCTTCTTTGGGGGTTCATCATCTTCGGCAGCATGAGCATGATACCTTCTTTTGTTACTCTTCTTCTTCTTATTGAAGTTGTTGTTGTTGTCTTTTTTCTTCTTGGAACAATCTGAAGCAAAGTGTCCCTTCTCATTGCAATTGAAGCATCTGAGATCTTTCTTATCTTTATGATAATGGTGGTGTGAGAATCTTTTGTTATGAGATGATTCCTTCTTGGACTTGCCTTTCTTGGCATGTGCTGTGAGAGCTTGATCTTCATTTCCCATCTTTTCTTCTCGGGCCACAAGCCTAGCTTCTTCTTGAGAGCATTCTTCCCGCAATCTGTTGAAGGAGATCAACTTCTTCCTTGCACAAATTCCTTGAATAAAGGAATCCCATGACCTGGGTAGGCCATTTAGAGTGGTCATCACCACTTCACCATTCTCCACCATTTCATCCACTGCTTCTAGTTGTTCCTTGATCTGGGAGACCCTTGAAAAATAAGATTGAATGGTTTCTCCATTCTGAAACTTTACTCCTTTCAATTGGTTCTGCAGGGTCATCTTCCGATTTATGTTCTTCCCTTCAAATAGCTTGGTCAAAGAGTCAAACATCTCCTTGGGTGTCTTTAGAGAAGACACATGGGGTATGAGATGGTCTTTGATAGAATCAACAATGATTCTCTTTGCCTTGACCAAGTTTTTCTTATGCAATACCTTAGCCTCTTCATCCTCTGGGTTAGGGATGTCTTCTTTTACATATGAATCCAACTCATTCTCTTCCAGGATTAACCCAATCCTATACTTCCAAGCTCGGAAGTTATCATCTACTTCAAGCTTATCCTCAAGCTTGGTGTGGTGAGACATCTTAAATTGTACTTCAAATGGAAATAGAAAATATTTAGGTCTTACCACTTGAAATGCTGAAAACTGGATCTGGTCCCAGATTAGGGTTTGTCGAAAAAACCCTAAAAATTCAAAATGTGAATTTCAATTTTTTGAAAGGATAGAAAGATGCACCTTGATGAGCTGATCAGCCTGGTGTATTCAGAATTTGAGATCAACAAATATTTACCCTTCAGATTTGCCTTTTTGTCCTCTCGGGTTCATTAAGGAGAGCCCTGAATTAGGGTTTGAGTTTCCCAGAGATCTACCCAGCCAAAAATCTCGATCCAAAGCTCTAAACTTTGATTTTTGCAAGGAGCTTCTAGCTATGTCTTCAGATTCCAGAAATTCCTATTTTTGTGGAAACTCTAATTTTTAGGGCCAAATTTGAAAATGCCCAGAATTGAATTCTGATTGGACATATAGATTCTCCTTGATGAGTAGAGTCAATCTACTATACTGCTTTTCCAAAATTTGTGGAGAGAAACCCAATAAACAAGAAACTCAAGTTTTTGTCACTGCAAAATGTCTTCTTCTCAGGTTAGCTTTGATACCATGTTAAATTTTGAGCATTAATTCACAATACTCTAGGATCTTCACTGAGAGAATAACATATACAATATATCAATGCATAACAATCACAATAAGCATGACAAGCATCACAAGAATCAAAAGCATGAGAGACAAGAGACACAGAGTTTCTGTGGGGAAAACCCTAAGGTGAAAAACCACACAACTTCCTCAGAGATAGAGAGAGCAATGGCTCAACCAAAGTACAACCAAAATACACTTGAGATAGTCTCCTAGAAGTAGATGATCCTCCTCCTCACTAGTGCGCCACTTTCTGAGTGAGAGAGAGATGACTTTCCGAATGATCTAAATAGAGATTTCCTGATCTCTATTTATACTAACCCTGTTTTCCTAGTGACCTTATGGGGCCGAATTGTCTAGCTAGGTACATCCACAATATAATATATATATTTCAGGGTCGACCCCACACATGGTGGTATAATAACCCATCGGCAAGTACACACACTTGCGACACTTGTCAATCCACATGACGACACTTCCTTATAGAGGAATAACACATCTCTAATAAGGGTACAATAATTATATATGAAATACATAGATGAAATACATTCCAAAGTTACATATACATCAACAGTTGGCATATGCTAGAGTCCCAGGAAGCCTCAAAGTAGGCAATAGATTCGTTCTATTGTTGAAAAGTGAATGGCTCTAGTACCTTGTGCCAAGGACTCTTGCTAAAAACATATTT
This sequence comes from Larix kaempferi, assembly GCA_027924585.1. Classification (NCBI taxonomy): domain Eukaryota; kingdom Viridiplantae; phylum Streptophyta; class Pinopsida; order Pinales; family Pinaceae; genus Larix; species Larix kaempferi. The sequence goes on along the minus strand of BSBM01000619.1, from coordinate 16,584,606 downwards.
TGCTGCTGCTGAACCTAATCCCATATAAATTCCAGAATAAAAATTTCATCCCACCATCCTCAATCCTTACCTCAATACCCCTCACTTACCTCCTTCCCGGTTCGAAGGAATTGATAGAAAATTTGACTAGTAAAGTTGTAAAAGTTTTTAAGTGGAGTTAACATCTGGGTCAGATCTTGCCCAGGAAATTACAGAGCGCCTATTCCATACACGGATATGGGTCTAGAGCAACCCATTACATCTGATTGTGGACAATGGAATCCATAAAAACTTTGTTTCTAAAGAACTCGTGAAAAAACTAGGTCTTGTTACCACTTCGCATCCTCAGCCTTACAACATCGGTTGGATGAAGGATGGACAAAAACTATGGATCACTCGACAATGCAAACTTGCGTACTTCATAAAGCCTTTTTAAGATGAAGTACTCTACGACATGGCACCACTCTCCGTAGCCGACACCCTGTTTGGGAAACCTTACCTCTGGGATAGACATGGAAGTTATCAGTCACGGCCTCAGAAGGTGATTGTCAGAATCCAAAATCGATAGTTCAGCATACCGAGCATTAACCTACACCAACGGTTGCACTGATATCTTCCAAACATACCAAGAAGCTCATCAACCATGCTCAGAAGTTCACATTAATCATGATCAAGCCACAACATTCTAAGAAAACTGCAGCAACGAGTTGAGTCACCGACCAATGTAGCTATCGACAGAAGCAGCAAGTCGATCATATTCTCGATGAGTACCATAACCTATTTCAAGCTCCATACGGAGTACCTCAACATTGTCAGGTAAAACACTCCATTGAAATTGTTCCTGGTTCTTCTTTGCTTAACGCATCTGTTTACAGAAGATCCCTTCTAAAAAATGAAGAGATTCCTAGACAAATCCAAGAATTAATCGACAAAGGTCATATCCGACCCAACTCCTCTCCTTGTGGAAGTCCAGTCGTCCCAGTTCCGAAGAAAGACGGGACTTGGTGCATGTGGATCGACTACAGAGCTCTCAAAAAAATATCGGTGAAGAATCAGTACCCTTTGCCATGGATAGACAAGCTCATCGATTGTCTAAAAGGTGATAAATTCTTTACTAAGCTCGACCTCAAGTCGACATACCATCAGATTCCAATCGATCCCTCATATGTGTGGAAAACTGCTTTCAATACCAAGGAAGGATTGTTTGAATGGTTAGTCATGCCTTTCGGCTTAACCAACGCACCTGCGACCTTCATGCGACATATCAATAACCTTCTTCGACCTTTCATCGGCAAATGGGTTATTGTCTATCTCGACAGTATATTGATTTTCAGTCGATCATGGGAAGAACATGTCGGACATCTTCGACAAGTCCTCGACACTCTCCAGCAACATCATCTCTATCTCAATATGGACAAGTGCTCTTTTGCGATGACCAACATAAAATATTTGGGGTATGTAATTGAATCTGCAGACATTCACATCGATCCAGTTAAAGTACAGATCCTCAAAGATTGGCCCATTCCTAGAAGCATTCAAGAACTAAGAAGTTTTCTTGGTTTGGAAAATTTCTATTAACAGTTCATACTTGGCTTCTATCACATAGCCTGGCCCTTGAATCAGTTGACGAAGGGAAATGGGAAAATTGTCTTCCAGTGGACAACAACACAACAAGCAGCTTTTGAACAACTCAAACACAGGCTCTGCACTGCACCAGTACTTGTGTTACCTGATTTGCATAAGCCCTTTGATATTGAGACAGACGCATTGGACTATGCCTTGGGCGTAGTGATCACTCATTCTGGTCACCCAGTCTCTTTTCATTCTGAGACTTTTAACGACACAGTTAGAAGATACTTGACGTACAAAAAAGAACTGTATGCCATTGTGCAAGATCTCAAGCAATGGAGGAATTACATCCTTGGCAAGGAAACGATCATTCTCATTGATCATAAGCCTCTACAGTTCACTCCGACACAATCAAAGTTGCAGACAAACCGACAAGTCAAGTGGATTAATTACCTACAACAATTCCAGTTGGTGATTAAGTATCAGAAAGGTAAAGCTAATGCCGCCACATATTGCCTCAGTCGACCACCCATTACTCTCCTTTTGACAATGATGGGTATGCAAAGATATGACATGACCACTTGGCCACAGTTGTATGAGGACGACAGTGACTTCTCAACAGTCTACCAACATTTACAGACTAACAAGTCGTCGACCTTAGTCTCCGACTACTTCCTAAAAGACACCTTGCTATACAAGCTTGGACAGCTTTGTGTACCGACTCATGAGCACCGACAGCAGCTCATTTGGGATGTGCATTACAACAAGACTACAGGACACTTTGGAGTAGCAAATACACTTGCTATTCTGTAGAATTATTTATTCTGGCCTACACTTAAATATGACGTCAACAAGTACATTCGATCATGCATGATTTGTGCCATTGCTAAGCCACCTAATCAACGACAGGGATTGTATACACCTCTTCCAGTTCCTAGTCGACCATGGGAATCTATTTCTATGGACTACTTGACGGGTTATCGTACTACTAGACATCAACATGACACAATATTAGTAGTAGTTGACCGATTTTCCAAGATGGCCATTCTCATACCATGTAAGAAGACCACGACAGCACAACAAACCGCTTAGCTCTTCTTTACATATGTTTGGAAACACTTTGGTTTACCCACAACCATCATTTCTGATCGAGATGCCAGATTCGTCAGCATATTTTGGAAGACCCTCTGGAAACAGTTGGACACATGAATCTCATTGTCGACAGCTTTCCATCTTCAGACCAACGGACAGATGGAAGTTGTAAATCGCCTTATAGTACAACTGCTTCGCATGTACAATCACAAGCATCGACACACATGGGATGATAGTCTTCCATACATTCAGCACAACTACAATCGTGCTCAGCACAACTCTACATGCAAGATTCCATTTGAGATTTGTTATGGATTTCAACCCTCAGTGCCTATCAACTTGATCAGCTCCTCGACACAACCAAAATCCGACACAGACCACAGCCAGCGAGAAGTTGATAAAACAGTCAAGTTTCGAGAATAGATTTTCGACATCTAGAAGCAAGCATAGGATAGGTTGCATAGAGCAAACAAGAAATCTAAGGCCTGACATGACAAGCATCGTATTCCTCATACATTCCAAATTGGGGATAAGGTCTGGCTACATCTCAAGAACGAGTGCTTCACTGGTCCTTTCAAGAAGTTAAAACCTTTGCGATATGGTCCATACAATATTCTTCGACAGATTGGAGAAAATGCTTTCCAGCTTGATATTCCTACATGCATGGATCTGCATCCAGTATTCAATGTGGATCTACTTCGACCATACCATGCACCCTTGTTAAAACAGAACGAATTCTCAACAGTAGCACCCAAAGACATCCATCGAGATGTTCATGAGCCTCTTCCTTGCGACACCATTGTGGGACGACGAGTACGCCTTACAAGGATGAACACAATTCCCTTGTTTAAGGTTGCCAAATTTGGCCAGCTCCCATATCAAGGAAAGTGGTACTCTACTACTGAAGTGATCGACAAGTTTCCTCACCTTCGCGAGCAAATAATGGAGACCAATATTTCTTAAGGAAGGAGGTCTGATCCACATCATAGTTGGAAAGTCATCAATGTCGATACAACTTAGACAAGTTTCGACTTGACATGACTTCGTCAGGTTTTGATTTCGACACAACTCCGACGAGTCTCGACTTCGACATACTATGACATGTTCCACACCTTCAACATGTTCAACACCCTCACAGTTCGCGACATCGACAAGCAGCATCAACATGCGACCAACAACTATCGAACTTCGACAGACTGTCTATCTGTCTTCCAGTCGACTGTAATGGTTGAACTGTTGAAACCATTCTAACTTCTTCTTTGTAACTAAACGTAACGGGAATGCATCCAAGCATCTCATAATTTTATATAAGCATGTATAACATTGTAACATACATCAGTTCTTGATAAGTTTTAATCTGTTTGCAAGTAATGGAAGAATAGTTCGCATTCCTACATATTGTCTGCGCATATTGTGTTTATCTGTGTTGCATAAACCTGCTTTTGCTCATTCTATTATTAAGCTTCCGCCATAATAGAGCCGACTCATTTAGTCGAACTATTGTCCCCCTCGTGCTTCCTGTACATGACCCAGATCAAACATTAACCTCACTTGAGGACCAAAATGAATCTTGTAGTTACGTAGGACAGTGGGGATAAGAATCCAAATAATTTCCCTTTGTCATTTACATTTGAGACATAGTTGTTGTCCTCTTAGGGTACCAAAATACTCTAGTATTTGTGGGCATGATTGAGACCGATTTATAGGGGTCCTCGCATCTAACAAGGGAAAGCAGAAAGACTGGAACCGAATGGCTGGTTGGAATGCCGCACTCCACTCAGCACTGAAGATCATCTAGATCATTGTGTTTAGACTGAAGCTAGAGGAAACCTTTCCTGACATTTCCTGAATAAGGTAGCCTAGAAGCATTTATTTTAGGATTCTTTTACCCAGAATCTCTTTTGTTAGAGGGATATACCTGAGCCTTATTGTTATTCCATTTCATTTTGTTTGATTGCGGATTTCATCACCCCGCATATGAAACGATTTGTGAGGGATTCCATATTTTAGCTAGGTGCTTGTTTGCTCCTTTATTTGATAGGTTAGTGGGTCATTTTATTTTTATAGGAGTGCTTCTTGTTGGATTTTTTCCCATTTTGTTGTCGCTCACTTGCTGTACCACATGATTGTAGTTTTTTGAGATTGTTGTTGGCCTAAGTGCCTATTTGTTGTAAGCTATCCTCTTGTGCACTCGGTTGCATTAGAATTTTTGAGCCTGTTTGCTTGAGTGCCTCTTTGATTGAGATCTCTCTTTGCACACTCGGTTGCATTAATATTTTCGAGCCTATTTTTTGATATCAAGAGCATACCCGTTTATAATTTTATCTCTTGTCACTATAGCTACTCCTATGTACTCTCGTAGACTTCGGGGGCAGTCACCACAATACGATTTCTTAGATCATACACGCTGGACCCATGTTTGTCACACTTTATAGTCTGAGGAACCATTTTACGATACATTTGAGTTTTATTCTGACTCCTCTCAATCAGATTCACCCACATGCTCACCCACACACTCACCTATGCCCAGCTGGATGGCAAGCAATATCCTTACTCCTTTCCTTAGGGGAACTATTGGTGGTGGAAGTGGTGGTGCCCTGATAGTTTCATCCACAACCAACACAATCATTGGTTCCACCAGATCCAACATTCTCCATTCCACTATGATTCCAAATCTAGGGGGAAGTATCCCCACAAGCCTATTCACGACCACTATAGTTGGTGGATCCATTATCGCATCCACATTCAACATAGTCATTGGTCCTACCATGTTGTATCTTACTGCTAGTTTTCCATTCATGGATAGTATTAACCTACCTAATTTGGCTAGTCTGACCAATGATCCTATTAGACATGGTCCGGCTTGGCCCTACATACCTACCAAACTAACCTCTAACATCCCCAAGTTTGAAGGGAAGGCTAGGGAAGACCCCTAGAACCACATCATGTCCTTCCACTTATGGTGTTACTCCAACTCCATAGTAGATGATTCTATTAGACTATGTACAAAGAACCTTTATTGTCCTCTATGGGGTCCATCTATTGGCCAGGTGCCAGACTCATGGTTACTTGCGTGGCTTCCATCCACCTATGGATGGGAAGTAATGCCTTATCGAAGAGTGGTTTCAGAAAGGATATTTTTGGAGCCGTTACCAATTAAAAGAGGCCACATGGAACCATGGTTCCTCCCAAGGGATTGACTATTTATTGTTAACCCATGCGCAACTGAAGAGACATTGCTCATCAAGCTATTGATTGGGAAATTGAGCAATACATATGATCAATGGGATCCATTGGCACCTTTTCCACTAGCACTCAGCCATGGGCCATTGGTCCTCTGATTGCTTAGGCTTAGAGTTAGGACAATTATCCTTTCTAGGGCCTCAATTTTAGGTTTAGCTCCTTTGGAATTCGATAGGTGCTCGAGTGTTTGAACTATAGTACTCACTCTACTAGCTCATGGTCTCCTGACCACAACATGAATAAGCACCCAAGTGCTTATTTTCCTCTTTGCGATCACTCTTGGTTTAACACCTTAGCGCTTAATCCAATCACCCTTTCTTCATGAAGTATTTTGGACCTCTGTAACCAAAATTTTACCCTTGTACTAACATTGGCTCCAGCAGGGACAACTTCTCCCTTGTGAGGAGTTGAGAAAAGTAGAATAGTGCGTTTGTGTTGGGTTATGGAGTCTGCCTCTTCTGATCATAAATATTATGTATATTTAAGCTTCAACAATAGCCCATTATTATGAAATAAAACTTAAATTGAAGTTGAAATAAAAATACAGAATTGAAAAACTGTGTCGAACTAATATTTTACATAGCGATGGGTTCCTCCATGCTTTTAGTATTGCATGAAGAATTTGAGAATCCTTCCATTCACAATTTCTCACAAGATTTCACCATCCAATTGATAAAGAAAGTATGTTTTGTTTCATTGGACAACTGAAATCTCGGGTGTCATGTACCCACCTGCTGACCCAATGCAAGGCAGGAAACATGATGCCAATACTCAGGGCTTTCACATGATCTCAGCCCATTGTTAGATTCATATAAATAATAAATGGGTGTGCAAATATAAAACAATCAATTATGCACAGCGGAAACAACACTCACACACTCTTCATATGCATTCAACATATCAATTTCAATCATTGATAAACATTTTCAGAAGTAATTACATAGACAGAAACACTTATCTTTATTGCAATCGTCCCCAAGCAACTAGCTATGTCGCTGCAACGTTCCACCCAACCATAGGCTCTTCGACAGCTTGTACTGAGTCTGTCCGAAGGCCGCCCCCGAGCTGGGCATGATTCTCACAAGGACAAAGGGGACATTCACGTTCACACACAGCCCATTAACCATTTTATTTTAGCCAAGCCAGTCTAACTGGGTTTATCAGGCTACACTTGCACAATGGATGCTTATTCCCAAGCTCAAGCCAGAACAAGAGATTACCCATCACCCATATCCCACATACTCTGCTCTCACACAGTAATCACAAACAGGGGGCAGGGATACACATTTTAGACAATGCATTTTTATAGTGAGATGGCCATGGGTTTTCTCAAAACGTTCCCAACCAAAAACGGATTTGTAGGATGGGGCAAACAACCCCAGGGAGGAAAAACGATTTCTTCCCCAATATCTCAGCCTTCAACAGCCCAAAATGGTCTCTATTGAACCCCCATTCGTTTTCCCTCTTCCCCACTGGTATACAACACAGAAAAAAAACGCCCTTCTCTGCTGGGGAAAAGAAGAAAACGTTTTTCCCATGCCTGGAAAACGCCCAGGAAGCTAGAACTCCGTGAGGGAGCAAGGCCATGGTGAATAATGGCTTGGGCAGCCATTTCGTGGCTCTCTTCTTGCCCCAAGAGGCCAACACGTTTTTCCATGGAGGGTGGCTTGCCCATACCCGATTTTGGACAGCCATACCTCCCCATTCCCAAGGCATTAATTTCCCCAACCAACTCTTGGGAGAATTCAATGGTTGGGTACAAAATTCAACATGGGTAGCTAAGGGTTTGAATGTTTTCCCTCCCAATTCCTTGTGAAATCATGCCCCCATCTCTTTGTTGCATTGCATAGCTAGTTGTGGGTAAAAATGCATATTACATGCTATTTGAATTTCCACTGTGCATTGCTAGCACGCAAACCATATGCATCACGAAATCGATGGCGGGGCCTTGGCCTTGAGCTCCTCACCATGATTTCCTAACAATATTACATCGTTTATAATGTTAATGCCATGGGGCCAAACTGGGGATGTTACATCGGGAATGTCTCCATCGAGAGCTTGTCAAATTTTCCATGTTTTCCTTTATCCTCTCTTCTAGCATCCCATTTTAGTACCAAGTCCCCTAGATGAAAATCCCTTTCTAAGGCCCTTTTGTCAAAATTTTCTTTCATCCATTGTTGATCAATTTTCATTCTGGTATCCACTTTCTCCATGGTTTTTTGTAGTTAAACCAGTTGATGTATCCTTCTTACCATATCATTTGGCTCCTCCATCTCATTCTGAAGTAGTTTCATGATAGGAATTCCAAGTTGAATGAAAAATATTTCTTCTTTTCCATATGATAGTTGAAATACTGAGGTGCCTATGGACCTATTTGTACTTATGCTATCATCCCATAAGGAATATATAAGGTTAGCATCCCAATCCTTTTTGTTCTGTGACAACATCTTCTTAATTATCCCGATTAAGCTTTTGTTTGAATATTCTACCATTCCATTACCCTGTGGATAATATGGAGTTGAATGCCCCAATTCTATATTTTGTACTCTTGAAATAATTTCATTATTCTAACAAATTTAAAATCCTATGCATTGTTTGTGATAATTTTCCTAGGCATCCAAACCTTGATAGAATGTTCTTCTCAAGAAACTTGATAATCATTGAGTCATTAGTTATTCTAGTTGGGATGGACTCCACCCACTTTGTGAAGAAATTAGTGGTTGTAAATATCCATTTTTGTTCGCCACTATAATGGGAATGGATTTCACCAATGAAGTCCAGTCCCCGCTGCTGAAAAGATGCTTCCAACTTGATAGGTATAAGGGGTAGAGGTACTGCCTTTTTATTTCCTGCAAACAGTTGGCATTCTGTGTATGCTTTGACCATGGTACTGACATCATAAAATATTGTGTGCTAGTAATATAATACCCTCAAAATTTTATAAGCTGTAGCTGTCCATACATGGTGTCCCCCACAAATACCCTTATGAAAATATGCTACCATCCCCTTAGTTTCTTCTTCAATTACACAATTTGGTAATATACCCAAGGGATATATCCAATATAGGTATTCATCTAGGAGAGAGTATTCGATAGCTTTTAGCTTTGGGGACCTAAACTCAGATTTCTCAAAATCATGTGGGCACTGAAGATGAAACCGATAAAATACTATGTCTCTGTACCATATGGATTAAAAAAACTTGGGGTTTACTTTTATAGGGGTTTCCAGTGGATTACCGACATTAGTTTCTTCCATTTCTGTCATTTCAACAACCAAATTCATATCTAATAGTTGGAAATTTGATCTGGATAGTAATAATTCTAACCCTTGGCCCTTAATAAACTTGGTTGGCTTGATTTCATGGTCATATTTGTGGATTTTAGCAATCCACTTTCCTCTTCTCCCATCGCTATCAGTTTGGTTGAGAATCTCCTTGACTTTGTTGTTAGGTACATAAGAACTGACATGGAATGTAAGATGTAACCCATGAAAGCCTTGACCATGGCATATGCCTTCTTTCCATTGAGTTGTACTTTAATTATGCATTTATTAAGGATTTTTAAAAAATTCTATGGGATTTTCTTGTCCTTTTTTTTGTAACATAATAGCTGCAATCGTATTTAGTGAAGCAAAAGAAAAAAATAAGAAATTGGTTAGTATAATCAAGGATGATTAGGATAGGTGATTCTCCCAAGGAGTTTTTGATCCGCTAGAAGGAATATTTAGATGCATTGGTCCATTTGACCTCATTATCCTTTTTCAACATGTTGTTGATGTTTTTCACAATCTTTGCAAAGTTTGGAATGAACCATCTTAAAACGTTTATTTTGCCAATGAAAGACTATATAAATTTATTTCTTATTTATTCACAGGTATATCAACTATATAGCCTCCACTCTATTAGGGTCAATATTGAGTCCTTTGGAAACGATGTGACCTAGCAACTTTTCTTCTTGCATGGCAAAGTGAGATTTTTTAGGATTTAGGGACAATCCAAATTCCATGCATTTGTTGAAGGTTTTCTTGAGGTGATTTAAATGGTCATCATCATATTTTGAGAGAACACTCATGTCATCTAAATAAATAACTATAAACTTGTCCTTTTCTCCTATAAAATCCATGTCCATTGATATTTGGAAGGTGGCCCCTGCATTCATCAACCCAAATGGCATCTTGTCATACATAAATGTACACCAAGGTGTTGTGAATGTTTTCTTCTCCCTATCATCCTTATGCATGGCTACTTAGTTGTACCTTGAAAAACCATCCATCATGGAAATATTACAAAATATGGTCCATCTTGGGGAGGGGGGTAGTTATATTCTAAAGAGAATTTATTTAGATTTATGAAATCTACATAAAATATGATTTCCCATCTCTTTTTCCTTAGAGGCACTAAATTGGACACCCATTATGCATATCTCAAGGGAATTATGATCTTGGCATCCAATAACTTCCTTATTTCCTTTTCAATAATAGACAACAAAACAGGGTTAGCCCGTCTCAACTTTTTCCTGAAAGGCTAAAATCCTAGTTTCAAGGGTATTTTGTGTTGTATGACAACAATGTCATAAATCCCGAGATCCTCATACATCTTAGAAAAAAAATCCATGTATTCTTTAAACAACTTAAGGTATCTCTTCTTGAGGTTTGAATTAAGGAATTTAGACAACTTGATATATTTTGGATTCTGCTAAGTACCTATGTTAAAATATTGTACATCCTCTGCTTTGGGACGGGTAGTAGTCTTGACATGAATATCATTTTTGTCAAATAAATGTTCCAAATGCACCAGTCCTTTGGGTATGGAATTATTTTTTCACTAGAAAATTTTATGACTGTTAATGTGACTAATAAATTATGGAATTGAACTCTCATCTTATTGAATTAACCCCTCATCATTTGTTCCTTCATCTTGATCTACACATGTGGTAGAAAATTCACCTATCATTTCAATGAATCTCTTGATTTGCTAGTCATATTCGAATACATGCTAATGTTTCTGATTATTTGGTATGGATGTTCTGTATCTCATCTCGACTTCATGCCTGAGCTTTGGTTTTATGGGAGGCTTGAATGTACTAGTAGCTAAAGGAAATGCATTTTCCTATTGGTTCATTTCCCTTGGAACAACAATGATGTTAAAAGCATGACAAAAACGATCAATTAGGTCCCACACTTTATTTCTATAAGCCCTCATCCTAGGGTTCTTTGTTTGACAAATTATTTTTATCTATTATACCACCAAATCAGAGTCCCAAAAAACTAAAAGTTCAGTGATTCCCATCTTCTTGGAAGCTTCTAAAATTAAAGCTTCATACTCAGATACATTGCTAGTGTATTCAAAATTGAGCTTGTATGATACCAAAATTTTATCATTGTTAAGGTAAATAAAAATCTTGAGCATAAATCTGATTCTTCTTTAGATGATGATCCATCAAAGAACAACTTCCAAATATGATTTTGGGCTTAAAAATCTTGAGCATAAATCTGTGATCTAGAGGGTCTTCATAATCCTAATTTACTAAGAGAACACAACATCCCATGTCTTCTTATACAACATATAAAGTATAGTTTTTGGGGCTATTTTGGTCACTCACCACATAGGAAAACTTAGATTCTATGAATAGACTCTTGCTCTCTCCTGCAAAGACTAGGACATTGACATACTTCATATCTATTTGCATGGTTCCTCCCAACTTCTTTGCCCAACTTCTTGACAAGAGTATCCCATACATAGTAGGAACATCTACCACTACCCCATCCTTCATGATACTTTTTATGGGAAGCTGGGTGTTAATGCCTAAATTTCGTACACATGTGACATTTTGGATAATCTTGCAGTAATGCGTCATACACATATAGCATGCATCCCACCGAAGACATCCTCATTAGATCCATAAAGAAACATGAGTCCAAAAATGCACAAAGACAATAAAAAAAAAACGCTTAAAAATCTGATAGACCACGCTACAACATGTATTAGAAGTTTTGTCTCCATGCTACACCAGCGTGGATTTTCCTTCGAAATCCATGTGACTGTAAGAAATGGCGGGACCAAAACCACCCGAGGCGCATTGGAGGCTTATCAAGGCTCCATCACCTCCAAGAATTTGAATTTTGTCTCCCTATGTACTTGGGTTCATTGAATTCCCCCCTTTTGTGTACTTTGGATCCAAATCATGGATTTAATGAGTCTACATTTGGATCTAGTTGTTTCTTGGCCACTTCTTGGCCTATAAAAGGAGGCCATGGGCATGCATCTTGTAAGGAGAAATTAGAGAAAGTTTATGCTGCTGGAATTGTGTTGGAACTTCTTCCTCCTCTTCCCATACCTCCAAGCATTCTTCAAGCTCCCTGGCCACCTTCGTTCAAGGGGGAAGTGTTTTTCCATTGCTCCCTCTCAAGTTATTTAGCATTTAGTGTGGAAAAAAAGGACCTCCCTAAGGGATATTGTTGGATTCCCTTTGAATACCACACCTCCTAGGTGAAACTTCTTGTAACAATAATGACCATTGGGAAATCTAATTTGGTTCTTGCATTTTCTCTTTGTTGTAGTTTGCATCCTCTCACCATTCTTTATTTTATTTCAAGTTTTTGTTTTTGTTTTTCTTTGGTTAACTAACATGGGCTTGTAGGATCAATTTGGGGTCAATCACATTTAATTTATGTACTACAATACTGGTCCTTGTTAGCAACCTCATAGGATTCAACCAAAGTGGGAAGTGTTGCACTCATCTTGTGCTTATTTTCCCACAATAGTATTTATGGTGACTCCACTCTATTTTTGTTCATTTATTTTTAACTAGGTTGTTATTTGTTAAATAGATAATTATGGGTTATTTTATTGTGTAGGTGAAGAGGTCCATACCCTTCAATCCCCAAATTCATCCTCCTTTTTGGATGGTTTTGCTGTTTACATAGTCACGCGGATCCCGACGCCCCGAGTGCGCTACTTGCATGGAGTTCTCTTCGAAAATCGCATTACCTGTGCATTTTAATAGACCCTCACCCACGTGGTAGTCTTCTCTCTGTCTGCGCATCTTTGCTATGTTGTAATCATGCTACTACACACCAGTGACTGTATTTTCTATGCTACCGCACGTCTGTTGTTTGCGCTACTGTCTTTTATTTTCTTTTTATCATTTTTGCATACAATCTTGTAGTCCCAATGACTACTCACTAATGAACCAGAACTAATTAACTTGCAATAGTTAATTTTCTATAGTAATTATCCCACTTATACCAATATTAGGGATTAAAGGTTCATTCTCTCTTGAAATCTACTCAAGTAACCAACTTTGGGGTTTTTGATGGGCCTCATTGTTGTCACTAGTATTCAAGACATCTCATGCTCTTTATTTACTTTTCATGTTTTTAGGCTAAAGTAGTGTAAATCCACTTTTGCACACAAGCAAGGACCAAAATAATATCCTCTCCCCAATTACGTTCTTCACCTTAGTGAATAAGAAAAGGGCGAGAAGTGTGAAATACCTCCATTGCACACTTTTAATTCATTAGAATTTTGTTTTGCAAGTAGCTTTGGCATATTTAGAGTTAAAGTTAAAATCTACATTTGCATTTACTTTAATCTCTCTAGTTAATTGTAACAATCAATTTTCTTATATCGCATGTGTTTGCATCACTGGCACACACTAAGGGACCTAAAATCTCTTTCATTCCAAGTATGTTCTTAACATCACACTTCTTGTGAGCTTGGTGAATTAGAAAGGAAGAGAATTGTGAAATACCTCCCTTACACTCCTTAAGTAGATTTGGACCCTTAAAATAAACATCTGTAAATTATGACCAACTAAAATCCTCCACAGGAGGTCACAAAATAACATTTTAGTTATGTATGATTTATTGGGATAGGCATCCATTAATGCCCACCAATCTAGTTTCATTAAGATTTTGAAACATAGCATTGTTGACTTATAGGGTACAATTAAATCTTGCTATCAACAAGTGTTAAAAGAAAACCCAGATAAGAAGTGCACTATGCCCAAGAAGGTCAAAGCTGAGGTATATTTTCCCTGCCCTCTCTAAACAACCACTCATATTTTTGTGGAGGCGACACTATACCGTCTAGGATGAACCATTTATCCACACTTGACGTGGGTATCTTAGTGGCCAAACTTAACATATCACCAAGGAGAAATTGTGAGTGTAATTAAATCTTGAAGTCATATATTTCCATTGGGAAGTGTTTCTAGTACTTTCAGAACATAACCACATCGCCAATATAACTAAACCTTTGTTACCTTCACTAGTTGATTGGTGTGTGGATCCCATTTTCACCATCAATTGTGATTTTGGAAGGCCCAATTACATTTGAGAGGAAGGATGTAGGTATTTAGGAAATTTACACTTATTTTTCTTTCAAAATACAAGTTTACTAACTCATAATTGAAAAGAACCTACATGTGGGAAATATTGCACTAAAACAATATAACACATATCACTAAATTTTTCACCAGTTTGTATTTGTTGTGGTTGGAATATTTTTTCATTTGTTCAATTGTGTTTATTTCCATCATCACTCTCACTTGTCACTAAGCTTCTAGCATTGACGAACAAAACCCCCTAAGGTAGTCCCGTAGACTGCAAGGTATATCCCCTCTCTCTCAAGGGGTGTTTTCCCACTTTCTCCTTATGGTTCACACGGGAGATACTCTAGCCAGGGCCACTCCCAAGCCACATTGATATGATCATATAGGTGAGGATCCTCCTTGCTTGAATCATTATCTCCCCTCAAATAAGGTGTATATCATTTTGCTTCATCCTCTCATGGAAAAGGAAACCCTTCCTTTTCTCCCCTAGGATATTCTTTGGATCCCTTTGGTTCTCCCTCTCACAGAAGAGGCCACACTTTATTTCCACATCTCGACGGAAATCCACCTACTTCTTCTCCCCATTTGGGAGGATGGCATACAAAATATTCATCTTCCCATCACAGATAGAGATCACCACCACATATACCTTGGTCCTCACCTCGTAAAAACCACACACAAGATACAATGGTAGGACCTACTCCCTACCTTCCTTTCACGGCTAGTCTAAATCTCCTTGATTTGGACAAATTAATCAATGACCCTATTTTTAGACACAATGGCTCACTGAGAGGGGGGGGTGAATCAGTGAGCATACACTTATTCAAATTTCAACCTCTGAAACTTATATCATCATTTCACATTTACTTCAATATCATATTCATTAATGAACTACCTACTAAACACATGTCATTCATCAAGTAAAACACATAAACACATTAAACAAGATATAGTTTTGCAATCTTTTGTATTTGTTCAATCGACTACAATCATGAGGCAAATCAACACCTACTAAAATACAAAGAGCACCAACTCCTTATCTAGGACCCAACCTAGTTTTTCTTAGACCCTCCCAAGAAGAGTTTTAAGGTATCCTAACCTCAGATGCAAGACAAGCTTGCATTTACATTACAGTATACACTTCACACCATCAAGGTTACATTAATAATTTTATTCACAATTACATCATTCCAAAATTCAACATCACCAGCATGTCTTGACTTGTCATTATGTCTAGCATACATTCATTCATGTCTTTAATCTTCAGCCAACATCTTGTCTTACAATCTTCAGCATTTAGTTCACAAATATCATCACTTATGTCTTCATCATATCAGCATGTCATCAAGAATCAATTCAACATTTATTCATCTATGTCCTCAACATATCTCCATCACACTGTCCATCATTTTTTCTAGCATCAATCAAATAATCACAAACATGTCTTCAAGTGTTCAAACTGTTCATCTCATCAAATTCTCATTACTGCAGCCAAACATCAAGTCATCTCATCAATTTGCTGTCTTAGACAAACCCAGAAATAAAGATAAAAGATGAGATAATTTTCTGCTCCTTATGTCTGCTGTTGCTCCGAACCTATCCTCTTCCTGACCCGAAATTAGACCTCCCTCAACCATCCGAATTTTCACACCAAATCTACCTTCAAAACAATGAATTTCTCTTTTATTTATACCTTGTCTTGTCCATGAACTAAGGAGGCCGACATGTCATTTTACTTTTATTAATTCAAATAATATTATTTTTCATTTGCATTTTATTAGGAGGCCGACTTGTCAATGTCAAATGTCTTTTGCATTTCCATGTTCTCCTCAATAATATATATATATATATATATATATATATATATTATATATATATATATATAATTTCCACATGATCATGCCATATAATTTATTTTTCAAGTAGTCTTCTACCTTCCTTAAAAGATGCCCGCAAGAGCTCTTTTTCATGCCTTCAACATGCTTGCAATGTCCTTAAAGAATGCCCGCATAAGTTTCTAACTTATGCCCGCAAATGCTAATTTGATATGCCCGCAATGACCAAGATGAATGCCCACACTTCTCAAAATGCTTGTAGGCCTCTTTTTATCATGCCCACAATGTATTTAAAATATGCCCGCAGGGGCTATTTAGAGATTCCCACATGGGCTTATCCATGATTCCCGCAAGGGCTATACTACATGTCCGCAACTCTACTCTTTTATGCCCAAAACACCCTTCAGGAGATGCCCACAATGGGGTTATTTCACATGCCCACAAGGCTATTGGATATGCCCACAATCACCTCCTTAAAGTGTCCGCAAGGGCACTTGAGGATGCCCGCAAGGGCTCCATATTTATGCCCGCACACTACCTTAAACAATATGCCCACATCTCCTTCTCATCAACACTTGCCATGTCAATTTTCATGTCTACAAATGTGCCTTGTCATCAATGCTAGCTTGTCATGCCACCAATCACCATCATGTCCTTGTCATTTGTGCCATGTCAACTTTCTCTTGAACTTTGTCATTAATGGCTTGCCATCAATGACAACCATATTAAAAAAACTCCCCCTTTGTCATTGATGGAAACCAGCCAAACTTATTCTCCCCCTTTGACATTAATGACAAAGGGCTCATTAGCCATTTCATAATACCCAAAAGGAATTGTGTCTTTAAATACTTCATCATACTTGCCATCTTCAAATTTTTCATAAGTATATGTATATTTCTGAGTTTGATCTTGCTTATGGGGTTTTCCTGCTCCCCCTATTGAGTATGCTATTGTGATTGCTTCAAAGAAGCTCTCCCTATCAAACTTCTACAGATTTTGTTGATGTGATTTGCTGAAATCATACCTCAAAATATCCAGTACATTGCTCCACTGAGGCTTTCTTTCACCATACTTTATATCTGCTTTTTCCAATCTTCACACATACTGTCCATCAAATATTTGCTGCTGGTTTTTCACGCCAAAATGCTTACCTGAGCTTATGCTGCTTCATCAAAATTTGTCTGAGCTTGCCATTTCCAATTTCTCATTTGTTATAAAAAATTTCAATAATGCTTGTCAAGATATTGCATCTTCAACTGCTCTACTATGATCTTCATGGTGCACATCAAAATGATGTCTTCTCTTCATTATTTAGACTACTAAGTATCTATTCTTTGTCATGATCACTTCGTGCTTCAATTTTGCAATCTTTTCCTCAAATTTTGGTAGTGCCTTATGGAAAGAAATCTTGATGCAATATTTATAAACAAATTTGTTCCTCAGATTTTTCAGACCATCCTACTCATATACTGATCAAGATGTCAATTTTTTTTCAGCCAATATCATAATTTGTTCTTGCTGCATAAGATGCACCAGTATACTCAGTCATATCACCAGATACTAAGATTGATCATCTTTTCCTTATAACAAGAAATATCTTCATCATCAGATATCACACATGTACCATGCCAAAAACATGCTTCAAAGCATACACACAATCTATTCTCAAGCCCTAGACTGCTCTGTTTTGTTGATATTTAGGGCTTGTTGCTATGACCATAGATCATATTATCAAGGTAGACTTGATCACAATACTATCATCTACTTCATCAAAATACTTATCCAAAACAGTTGATTTTGGAATCCATCCACATGACTTAGAATATATTTTAAGCCCAGGCTTCAACGCTCTTTGTTTTCCATATTTCACACTTCAGTCACCCCTTGCCAAATTGTTGTTTTGTTTATCAACTGTTGTTCTTGTCATTAATTCTGAATTACCAGGCTTGTCCATAACTATAATCACCCCAAGGATTTTGAGAGCCTACTGTAATAATTCTCAGAATGCCTTCTTCTTCTTTGATCTGACTTTGTATCACCGAAATCTGAACTATACAGGACACTTGTAGCTTCCTTCTTACTTAATTTATACTTATACTCCCCCTTTCATTAAACCATGATTCTTGGACCTGTTTATACTTGGAGAGCCATAATTTACCATTTGAGTTCATCCTCCAAAAATGAACTCATGGTGTCTTAAGATCTTTAGAAGACCTTAAGTTTGGCTCGCCACATGGAAACCATCTCCATTTGTGCACTTATCATCTACTTCATTTAGATCTAGCAGAATATTCTTCTTCACCCATACCTTAGTGCGTTCTTGGATGAGATCATTTCTCCTTTGTCTTTCAAAACTGTCAGTGTCATTCTTCTTCCAGGAATCATTGATTTTCCTTGCTAAGCTGTATGTTAGTCTTCTCGTAAATTGTCTTCTTGGACTTGCACATACTTGGGATTTATGGCCAACACCTCCACATGTGTAACAACTCATGGTGTGATAGTTGGCAGCAAGATGTCCAATTTGGTTACATGTCCAACATCTTACTTTGTTATGGGGACTTCCAACAATTCTTATACAATTCAAAGCCTTATGACCAAAGTTAGAACAATAAAAATAGTAACCATTAAATCCATTTTCATACCTAGGACATTGGTTCCACTTTGGAGTTGTCTCTTCTCTGAATTTGCTTTGAGGTGCAGTGCTAACTTCTTCAAGCATTTTTGATTTTCCAAAATCTTTGTTATCATGTGCAGGTAGATGAGGATCTTTTCTTTCTTCTTTGGTGGATGTGGATCCAAATTCAAGATTCTTGGGGGACCAAGTGTCATCTTCATGTTTCTCTTCTTCTTTCTTGTACCCTAGGCCAGTTTTTTCAAATGGGGACCTTTGACAATCTAAGCTTTCATCTAAGATAGCTGAGCTGTGTTTGAACTTGCCATATGCATCAAATTTTTTTATTTTTCCTTCTCAATTCAACTACCTCCATTTCAATATTTTGAATTTCCTTCTCCTTTCCATCCAAGTGATTTTTCAATACTTCTTCTATCTTCTTGGATTCTTCTAGTTGAGTCTTCAAGCCAATATTATTTATTCTTGTCTCTTCAAGCTCGTTAGGATCTTCAACAATATTTTTTTGTTCTTTTCTTAGTTCAGCTGTTAATCTTCTACCCTCAATATTTTGATCATCTATCTCACCTTGTAATCTTGTCTTGAGTAGGTCCATGGTCTTCTCTTTTTCTTCTAGTTGGATATTCATAGTTTCAGCTGAGTCTTGAAGTCTTATCATCTTATAAATGAGTTTACAAGACAACTCCATTGACTTCTCATGGTACTCTTGAATGAAATTCTCAATATTCCTTTTAAGCATACGATCATGCTTGATATCTTTCACCTTAAAAAGGTTTGCTAGAAGATTCTTCTTAGCATCTTCAAGAAAATTTTCAAAGTTATCATAACCAAGATTATTGAGATGAGTAATATTCTTACCTTCATTAATATCTGAATCCTTTTCTTCCATTTCTTCTTTATTTATATCTTCAGTGGGTTTAGTATCCATTTCCTGATCATGTGCCTTTTGGTATTCACCTTCTATCTTGAACCATAGATCCTTGGCTGATGTGTGTTCTCCTAAACTCTTTTTGACCAAACTTGAGAGTCCATCCAAAAGAAACTTCAATGCAATGGAGTTGTTCTTCTCAGCATCTTTTTGAGTAGTCGATTTTGTCTTCTTGTTGGAATGAACAGGTGGATTGATCACAATCTACCATACCCCAAATTTCTTCAAGTAATCCTTCATCTTGATCCTCCAACCAAAATAATCTTTCACATAAAAAAATGGAACCTCATTGTTTGAAATTTCTGTTTGTGCTTCCATTGTGTCTTCTAATTTCCTTCAAGCTTGTTAGGCTTATGTTGAAGGCCTGCTCTGATACCAATTGTTAGACACAATGGCTCATTGAGAGGGGGGTTGAATAAGTGAGCGTACACTTATTCAAATTTCAACCTCTAAAACTTATATCATCATTTCACATTTACTTCAATATCATATTCATTAATGAACTACCTACTAAGCACACGTCATTCATCAAGTAAAACACATCAACACATTACACAAGATATAGTTTTGTAATCTTTTGTATTTGTTCAATCGGCTACAACTGTGAGGCAAATTAGCACCTACTAAAATACAAAGAGCACCAAATCCTTATCTAGGACCCAACCCAGTTTTTCTTAGACCCACCCAAGAAGAGTTTTGAGGTATCCTAACCTCAGATGCAAGACAAGCTTGCATTTACATTACAGTATACACTTCACACCATCAAGATTACATTAATCATTTTATTCACAATTACATCATTCCAAAATTCAACATCACCAGCATGTCTTGACTTGTCATTCTGTCCAGCATACATTCATTCCCGTCTTTAATCTTTAGCCAACATCTTGTCTTACAATATTAAACATTTAGTTCACAAATATCATCACTTATGTCTTCATCATATCAGCATGTCATCAAGAATCAGTTCAACATTTCTTCATCTATGTCCTCAGCATATCTCCATCACACTGTCCAACATTTTTTCTAGCATCAATCAAATAATCAAAAACATGTATTCAAGTCTTCAAACTGTTCATCTCATCAAATTGTCATTACTGCAACCCAACATCAATTCATCTCATCAATTTGTTGTCTCAGACAAACCCAGAAATAAAGATAAAAGATGAGATCATTTTCTGCTCCTTATGTCTGCTGTTGCTCTGAACCTGTCCTCTTCCTGACCCAAAATCAGACCTCCCTCAACCATCCAAAATTTCACACCAAATCTACCTTCAAAACAACGAATTGCTCTTTTATTTATGCCTTATCTTTTCCATGAACTAAGGAGGCCGACATGTCATTTTAATTTGATTAATTCAAATAATATTATTTTTCATTTGCATTTTATTAGGAGGCCGACTTGTCAATGTCAAATGTCTTTTTCATTTCCATGTTCTCCTCAATAATATATATATATATAATTGCCACATCATCATGTCATATAATTTATTTTTCAAGTGGTCTTCTACATTCCTTAAAAGATGCCCACAAGGGCTCTTTTTCATGCCTTCAACATGCCCGCAATGTCCTTAAAGAATGCCCGCATAAGATTCTAACTTATGCCCACAAGGGCCAAGATGAATTCCCTCACTTACTTCTCAAAACGCCCGCAGGCCTCTTTTTATCATGCCCGCAATGTCTTTTAAATATGCTCGCAGGGGCTATTTAGAGATGCCCGCATGGGCTTATCCATGATGCCCGCAAGGGATATACAACATGCCCGCAACTCTACTCTTTTATTCCCACAACAACCTTCAGGAGATTCTCGTAATGGGGTTATTTCACATGCCCACAAGGCTGTTGGATATGCCCGCATAATTCCCGCAGTCACCTCCTTAAAGTTCCTGCAAGGGCACTTGAGGATGCCTGCAAGGGCTCCATATTTATGCCTTCACACTGCCTTAAACATGATGCCCGTAGCTCCTTCTCATCAACAATTTCCATGCCGATTTTCATGTCTACAACTGTGCCTTGTCATCAATGATAGCCTGTCATGCTTGCTTCTTGTCATGCCACCAATCACCATCATGTCCTTGTCATTTGTGCCATGTCAACAAATTCTTGACCTTTGTCATTAATGTATTGTCATCAATGACAACCATATTCAACACCTATATCACATGACCAAGCATGGCTATCTATGCTAGATAAAATTCCCTTCGATATCCCTAAGTTTGAAGGGAAACGAGGAGATGATCCAACCAACCATGTCATGTCATTCCACTTATGGTGTTACTCCAAATACATAGTGGAAGACTTGGTGAGGCTTCACCTCTTTAAGTGAACCCTTTCTGGAACAACAACTAAATGGTATGTGAACTTGAATAGAACAACCTATGCCACCTTTGCGACATTGGCCACTGCATTTCCCACATACTTTAAACTTCCTATTCAATATGACCTTGGTCTCGAAATTATCACAGAATTTTTAGAAAACACATCTACAAACATAGCGGATCATATCCATGAGTGGCGTAGACACCGCACCTTGTGTAAGATTGAAATATAACCTTAGTTCTTATTGGATTGGTTCATAAAATCACTCCAATAGGTTATTGAAAAATATGTGGCAACCTCCATGACACAAATTGAGGAAGAGGACATCCTAAAGGCCCAACATTTCAACCTTATCTATGCACAATCCAAATACTTGTACACCATCCTACCTAATGCCCCTCGACATCGGTCAATGGATCCTACACCTATGGGTTGGTCACATTCGGTGGATGGGCTTATGACATCCATTTCCTAACAAGGAAAGGATCCTCCTCCTCCTAGCTTTGCACCATTTAACATGGCACTACAATACCCACCCATCCCTCCCTTGTTAGCACCTTTTGCTCCTCCACCAAATCCTCCATTTGGTCAGTTATAGTATGGACCCTAAATCCCTACTTATCCTAATGTTATCCAAGAATCGGCAGTACCTCCACCACAAATGGCGCAAGCCAATCCTACATCCACATCCTATGGAGCACAAACCACATTTATTCCACCATCGGGGTATAATCCTTACTACCCATTTCCATGCCCTCTCGGTTCTGCATCCATGCCGCATTTGGGTATTAATTTATTCCAACCTTTTGTAGCTCAACAAGCTCAACAGTTTGAGTAGTTGAACACTGCAAATCGTCGAAATCCTCAAAATCAGGGGAAGAAGAAGGGACAAAATAAATAGAACCAGAAACAAGGGCAAGGGGGAAATCCCCCTCCCCAATAGAACCAGAACCTGGGTAACCAAAATACGGGGGAAAATAACACCCCCCAAGCAAGGGATGAACGCTACCTTGAGGATCAATTATTCATGCTCCATTTGTGGAGAATGTGGTCATTACACTCACCATTTTCCGCTTCTCCCTGACCACCAACAGTTGGTGGAATCCAAGAAGAAGACATCCGTGAACACTCCTTAGTATCCTAAACCTACACAACACCAAATAGTTGTCTTGAAACAACCCTTTATCAATCAAGGGGTTGTTACTCAACAACAGGATCCCCACCCCTCTGGTGATGGCTCCTTCTAGAATATCTACATGAAGACGACATACATTAACTTTCAATCTCAATCCAAAGGTTATGGCGAACCTGACCCCCCCCAAGTGGAATATGTACCTACACCTTCTGGGGGACCCTTGTAGATACCATGCCCAATTGGTGAGCAGATCCCAAGGATCCCCAAGATACCACTTCGACGCACCCCACATAACTCCCATATGAAAGCCACCCACAATTACAATATTGTGGATGAATCAAATAAATAACCATCTACCATGTCCATGTTCGAGGTGCTACAGTCTTTCCCATCCCAATGAAAGGCATTACTCAATGCACTTGGCACAGTCGACCCTTCCAACTCACAACTTATTACCTTTGATCTCGACAAAGGTGAATCGTGGATACCCTCATCTATTGCATTTCAAGTCCCCATTACGGTGGAAAACATTATGATTCATCATTGTATCATAAATGAAGGAACATCCACATGCATCATGTCCTCTAATGTTTGGAAACGATTGGGATCACTTGATTTAGTCCCCTCGTATATCACTCTCCACGCATATGACATGATACCATCACAAGCTTGGAGATTGTACCAAAATGTTCCCATCAAGCTGGGGGGTAAAATGGTAAGGATCAATATCTAAGTAGTTGATGTACAACTCGACTACAATATCCTCTTGGGTCATAGTTACATGTACGCCATGAAGGCGATAGCCTCCTCAGTCTTTTACATCATGTTGTTTCCCATTAATGGGAAAATAGTCACCCTTGACCAACTTAATTACTATGAACCTAATACCATCCATCCCCGATAATGTCCTCCCCACTATCTCCAAAACCAGTTAACCCCCTTACATTTATATTGTACCAGGAGTGTACAACTATTCCAAATTGCTAGGGGTATATTTAGGTTTGCCACCTGAAATCCCTACATCGACTGATGGCCTTATGTGCACCATTTTATCCTCTGAAAATGTTCCCACTTCCCCCTAGACATTGTCATCAACACCTCCCATAAGCCACGACATTGAATAAACATTAAGTCCATAAGTGTCTCCAATTTTCCAAATACCATTCTTATACCCCCCCACAGGAGTGCAAGGCATATCGGTCATGGCTCAACTAACTCTACCGGGCCTCACTTTGGGTATACCTGTGGGGTACCTCATGCCACCCTACCCAGATATGGATGCTAAACTAGTATCCCAGTATGATTTAGTCCCTGACTCGACCATTACGCCCTCTAGGACAGTTAATCCATTGATAATGAGCGCTGAGCCTAGGACACTTGTGACTAAACCATCGCTAGAGGTCACTAAACCCACCAATGGGGGAATGAGACAACCTAATTTGAAATCCCCCCACATACCCAACCCTACGTCGGAATCATCATGGGGGGTCACCAAGCCCAAATCAGGGGGCATAACCCAACAATGGTTAAAATCCTTAGTAATGACCACCACTACGCCTTTGACAAGGGTCACGGTCCTTTCACAAGGGTCACTCCACCTTGTTTCCTATGTGGGAAACAAGGCCATGCGGCGCACCTTTTCCCCACCTTATCAGAGATCAAGAGTCTTCTTAACACCCCTATTGGTGTGACTCATGCTCTACCTATGGTAGCGAGGGGAACCTCTTATTCCCCCAACTCAACCCCTAAGTCCAAATAGTTATGTACCAATCACACATGTTCGATTTTTTCACAGTTTGGAAATTACACACATCATTGTCTCGACCTACCATGATTTTGAGATTCTTTGGAGACTATTCACTTCACCCAACCTTTGGTTGAGAATCCTTCACCTCAACCAACTAAAAATGCATCCATAAACGTTGTCACTACATCAATGACAAATCCCATTGCACCTACCTCAGAACTGGCTGTAACGACCTTTCCCACTATTGATCCTATGACGCCGCAAGACCAACCACCTACGGATTGTATGAAGATATCACAAAATGAGGGATGTACATCATGTGAGAATCATATTCACATGATCCCCACCAAGTCCATCATATCCATTCTTGATCACGCCAACCCACCTTCAGCATAGCCACCCAGTCATGCCATGGTTCTAGGCCTATTCCAATCATGTGGAGACACTTCTCACTTTTCATTCCAATGTCCCATTTTACCCACCAAACGAGAATCTCACCTCGAGTTGATAAGGTTCCAATATCAACTCTCCCACCTTAGCACAATCCCATAAGGCTTACCCGCAGAGGAAGTTGTCCCCCCTCCACCAAACACAATTGATACTGCATCATCCTTGGCTGATTTACTTACTCAGTGATGATTCATCATCTTCTGACGAAGACCTGGATCATTTGCATCCATCGCCTGGTGCCTGAAAACAATAAGTTATATAATTTCAAATGTTGGATACTCACCAATACATGATGAGCATGATACCACCTTGATATAGCTCAAGGTTACAACATTTAAAGGTCCCCGCCACCAGAAGGGTGAAATTGTCTTTTACCCTTGGCATTGTCCATTTACTCAATGTAGCATTTTATGCTTAATATTTTCAGTCCCTTTGATTGAGAATAAGACCATATTTTTCTTATGCAGATGACCCCTTTCTCATATAGCTATGACGGCTTCGCAGATGTCGCAAGTTGTTGGTCAAAGAATCTATCATCAACTGCTTGGGCCGTTTATATCCCCTCTTAAAATATCTACCACACCAGAGGAGTTTTCCTGGGGGCACTTACAAATAACCAAGCAGAACAAAATGTTGTTATTGTTATTTTAAGTGATTCCATCCACCTTGTAATCCTCCATATGCACAAACATCTCGATTCCCAATTAGTTGTCTTGCAGCTCAATAATGTATTATGTGTCCTCAAATCGCTCCTCTTTTTCAAATTTTTGTGAATGCACCTCCTAGTACAACAGTTTGAAATCATCACATTCACACATGTCCCCAGGAGAACTAATGGATTTTGTAGTGTTAAGATATTTCAATACTCCATCCTTGTCCTACCTAGTATTATTTTTTTTTCTTAGTTTTTGATAATGTCATTTTCCCACTAGTGGTGTGCAGATGTCATCCAAGATCTATCTACCACATTCTGAGCCCTGCATGCATCATTTTAGGACCACTTCAGTCAATTGCCTATTTTATAGGAACCTACTGAGTGTTCCAGTGTAGTCCACTTGAGTTACTGAAACTTGTGGGGGGTTATAGTTCCAGATGCAACTAATTGTTGCCTCATGCGCCCTTTTCTGACTGGCATGCGTGAAAAAATCACTATTGCACCCTCCTTAGTCAGTTACCTGATTGCGACTTCAGTTAGCTGAGTTTAGGTTTAGTTCAGTTGAATTTGAGTCTTTCAGAGCACTCCAGTGGTGATAATCCCTATGCTAGACCAATTGATGTTCAAATTCTCCTGCATGATTCGAATTATCTCCATTGTAACATCATTGTTTATTATACTGATTATTGGAACATGTGACCTTATTCTCCTCCTATCCGAGTTCTATTTCATTATTATTCTTCTGCTCTCTTTTACTGCAGTTTTCACTCTTATTCAAATTTTCTGTTCATCCTTTCTTTGTGAGGTATCCTTAGCTCTATAGATCTGTTGTGACTTAGAATTTCACATGTTATCAGAGCCATAGAGAGAATAGGTTGAGCAACTTCTTTCGGTAGTGCACTAGAAGCCTATGGATTTCCATAGCAAATCCTAGTGCCATTGTATTGAATTCATTGGAGAAATCCAATGAGGTCTATCCAGGTGTGAAGGATCCAGATAAAAGTTCCTACTATACTAAAGCAGTGCTAAGTAGTATTCTACCTCCTTATTGATATTTTTTTGCAGGTTATTCAAATTTTTTGAGTGCAGCAATAGTTGTAACAGTTTTCTGCAGTTGCAGTAGTTTTATGCAATTGCATCAGTTTTTATGCAGTAGCAACAGTTTCACCTTGTATTCGCTCCAACAATTGTAATGGACAATTTGACCTCTCCTCTCTGTCCCAAAATCCTGACACCCTTCAGTTATCTTGATTAGAGGGACGATATGCAGATGGTATTGCGAAACAAATCACTGTACATGGTGACAATGGGGAAGGATCCCGAACCAACATCAGTTGTGGCGAAAACCAAGTATCTGAATAGATTGGATGAAGCATTTGGTTTCATGTGTATTCATATTTCGAGATATCTACTCTTCCACATCGAAGGACTGAAGACTCCAAGAGAGATATGGTTGAAGTTAGAGACCCTCTTCGGAAAAAAATATGAGCTAAGAGGCCATATTCTGGAAAATGAGTTGATTTCTCTACAAGCGAACAATTTTGAGACCATTCAGCAGTTCTTTTCAAAATTCAAATCTTTGGTTATGCAATACAAGTAGTGTGGAATTGAGAAGAAGGATGAGTAGTTGGTGCTATCCATTCTGAGAAAGCTAGGTCATGATTTCTCTATCTTTGTCTCTACCTTCCATTTTGGGTGAATGTCAATCTCTGGTTGGAAGATTCCCTCCTTAGCTTTTTTCACTCAAATCTCTCATCCAAGAACAAGATAATCTGATCCAGATGGGTGCCTTGAATGCCTCCAAATATCAATCTCTTCTGGCTGGAGAACCAAAAAGTGTGAATGAGAAGGGGAAGCACAAAGGCAAGGATAAGAGGCAATATGAACCCAAGCAAAATGCGAAGTCAAGTCCATCTGAAGGAGCCTCCATCTCTAAGAAGGACAATCATAAGGCATTTGAGAAATCCAAGTGTTCCTATTGCAAGAAAGGAAACTACCCAGAGATATCTTGCATGTAGAAGAAGATAGATTCAGATGACCAAGATTCTTGAACAACACAACATTTCCCTCCCAAAAGGTGCAAGAGAGACTGATTCTGGAAGTGATTCTGATGGTCATGAGAGATGCCATGCACTGAAGGATGGATTTTCAAAATCACAAGACCTCCTCATAGATTTAGGAGCCTCCAACCATATGGTTGCCTCCAAAGAATCATTTTCTTCTCTATATCTCAAATATGGTCCGATTATTCACATGGGAGACAACTCTCAGATATCTCCTGAAGGGAAGGGAATAGTACATATGGAGCATGAAAAGTTCAAGAATTTTCTATTTGTGCCTTCTTTGTCGGCAAATTTGTTGTCTGTATATCAGATGATTCACACAGGTTCACCAAAGAAAGTGGTATTTGGTCCTAACACAGTTGAGATTGCAGAGATCTCCACTGGGAATATTATAGCGAAAGGTTTTGCAAACAATTCCTCCAAGGCATATGAATTCTCACATTTTTTCCCATACTCTCTGCCTACCCCCATCGGAATCTGACGAAGATCAGAGTGATACCTCTTCTAATGAATATGAGGATCAAGATCTTGATGTTGAGAATAAAGTTCAAGGAGATTCACATTCAGATCCAGATCCATAACATGCTCCCAATCCATGGCCAAGGCCAATATGGGATCACAAACTACTTGTAGCTGCTGGGAACATAGTTGGGGATCCATCTAACCATAGAACCACTAGATCTTAGTATCATGCAAAAATTGCACTATGTCATGTAGATCCACTTCTCTTAGAGAGGCACTGCATGATGGTGGGGTTTGATCCACAATATCTTGAGGAGACTTGCCATGGGGGATCTAAAATCAAGTACAAATATTGGTTTTCTGACAAAAGGTACTGAAAGGTTCATGATTTGGACCACAATGATCCATTCACTATAGTAGCAAGAAGGGTTCCTGAAAGACTTATTTTGGAAAATAAAATTTCTACAAAGTGGGAGGTACATCAGATGATCAGATCCAGATTTAGCACCTACATTGCTATCCTACAGAGGAGCAACTTTCCAATATTTTTGCAAAGGATTTCACTGAGGAAAGTTTTTTACTTCTCTGCTTAGCATGAAGGTTCTTTGAGTTTGCTATTGCTGTTCTTTTTGAGGGGGGTTATTTTTCCCATGATTTTTTTCCCCATTTCCTTGGTTCATGGACAATTGTTTATTTTTATCATTTATTTGTTTGTATGGGTGACCTTTGGTCTTAGTAACTAGGGCCCAGGATGAAAAGTATGGATCAAGGGGGGACGTTAGGATATTTCAATACTCCATCCTTGTCCTGCCTAGAATTATTTATTTTTCCTAGTTGTTGATGATGTCATTTGACCCCTAGTTGTTGATGATGTCATTTGACCCCTAGTTGTGTGCAGATGTCATCCATGATCCATATACCACCTTCTGAGCCCTGTATGCATCATTTTAGGACCACTTCAGCCAGTTCCCTATTTTATATGAACCTACTGAGTGTTCCAGTGTAGTCCAACTGAGTTATCTGAATCTTATGGGGGGTTAGAGCTCTATATGCCATTGATTATGGCCTCATGCGCCCTTTTCTGGATGGAATGCATGGAAAACTCACTATTTCACCCTCCTTAGTCAGTTAATTGATTGTGACTTTAGTTAGCTAAGTTTAGGTTCATTTCAGTTGACTTTGAGTCTTCCAGAGCACTATAGTGGTGATAATCCCTATGCTAGACCAACTGAGGTTCAAATTCTCCTGCATGATTATAATTCTCTCCATTGTAACATCATTGTTTAGTATACTGATTATTGGAACATGTGACATTATTCTGCTCCTATCTGAGTTCTACTGCATTATTATTCTTCTGCTCTTTTTTACTGCAGTTTTCACTCATTCAAATTTTTTGCTCATTCTTTCTTTGTGAGGTATCCTCAACTCTTTAGATCTATTGTGACTTAGAATTTAACATGCGGACCACGTCACAAATGAGGTGTTGGACTGGAATCTGACACACCAACCATATATTTGAACCTGCATAAACAAACAAGTCATGTATATATGTATGCCATTCATCATACAAATCATATGTAAGAACCTACAACTACACATATAAAGCATCAAAATACACAAATAAACATCATCATCATCATCTACATCAAATCAACACATCACATACATACAAGAGACCATACATGTGCCACCAAAATGGTGTGTGTGTGTGTGTGTGTGTATATTGTTAAAAAATAGTATGCCATGTACAAACTGTGGCCTCAAGGGCCATATACAAAAATAATCAGACACCTTATGGGGGATACATCACAATCAACCTCCCATAGGCTCCATCTATACATATATACAAAATGGGGCCCAATTCCCTATATAAAAGAGTATCTAAGCACTTGCACCTAGTTCAAAGGCCTTGGTTGGTCTGTCCCTCAGATAGCCAATGAACGTACCACCCCTACCACTCTTGCGGCCTCCCTTGGATGGTCCCTCGGAGCAGGTGTACATATCTAGTCCGACCTATCCTCTACTACTACAGTTGGTCCCGATCTACCCTGCACCACACGATCCCAGTAGCATGCTATGGCTAATTGACACGTCACTTAGTGCCACCCAACCTCTAACTCCGTTGGTAGATGCAGAGTCAGATCCATCTCATCATCCTCAAGCTCCGAGAGTCCCCCATCCTCAATACCCTCTGTCAGAGATCCAAACCACCTCTCCAAGTTGGATAGGATCACCACAACATGGTCCCATAATACTGCTCCCCCTGTGGGAGCATCCCCGACTGCACTTGTAGCAACATCAGTACCTCCTGTAGGTCATGTCCCCTCATCTTACACACGACAACCTCCTATGACCCATGGGGGTCTCACTAGCCCCCACATATGCATCATAGATAAGAATCCACAGTCAATATCCAATATACATGATAAATATGTGCATAATCCACAACTATGTATAGACAATAGCTATGTAAACATATAAATGCATAAACAAATGTCATACCTGTGAGGTCCCACATGTGATTCAGAGCCAATAACTATATGTCACCCTGGTAGTCCATGCCACTCTAGGGATACCTATCCATGTGTCCTATGCTCTACTGCCATACATCCAGATAGTGGTGGGTGAATACATGGCTGATATTGTCCCCACTAGCATGGGGAATCACTCACCCCCAGTACACCATCCAGGGCTCCTAAGGCCTCCTCATAGGTACCACCACCTATGGAATGAAGGTGGGAAAGCACTTGAAAAAATATGAGCACAACACACTCCTGTATCGATAATTAATCTCGCCTCTACCCTATCAAGCATCCATCAATTATGTGTGTTGTTAACCCCCCTCAGCATCATGCACCTCTAGGACACTTGGTGCCCTGCTATCACCCTCTCCACCAACCCCAACTGCCCTCAGTAATCCTATGTGAGGAAGATACCTCCAACACTCACAGGATGATAGTTGTCATACTACCCACAAATAAAGGATCTGAATACGAGTCATGAGGATCTGCCTCAAACCCACCATTACAACATCCCCTCCACAATATAGACCCACAAAATCGATGATACTTTGCACCCCTCCATTTGCGGTCAGATTGTATCATCGATCCCGCGAGGAGACATACCCACGAGAAAGTAGATATCTTTCTCTATAATGATAATATGTCTATCTCCCACTTGGAATACCCCTTGGTTAGGGTCCCACATCCCATTGATCCTATGTAGTGGAAAATCTGTAGAGAGAAGAATAGGATACTTGAAGAAATTCAAGAGCCCTGCATCTCAAAGTGTTTGGGTGGCCACTAAAGCCTTGATCGCCTCACCCACCAACTCTTCATAGTGATGCTCTCGCCACCTAATGATGTGTGCCATATCTGTCACTCAAAAACACTTGCAAACAAAAACCATAAAACATCAAGGATGCTTTTGGCATCCAAAATGACAAGTGATCCTTTCACCATCACATAGTGTGAGCCAAACCTTCACTATCCGTGCGACCTTTCCAAGTCACGAATGTGCGTATCATGAATGTACATCGGTATCCTACGTGACCATGTCCATGTAGGAATTGTTCCATTTTTCCGGGCTTTCAACACGACCATCCAATTGATAGTTGCAATGATTTAACGTGCGTCTGATCTCTTTTGTCACTGCGTGGCGTGCAAAAATTATCGATTTGGAAACTCTTGCATCAATTCTCTTCTAGCCTCCGCAAAATGATTCCCCCCCAAAACATAGTAGTTGTAATCAAAACATTTTGATTCTTCAAATGCATCTCTAACAAGAACATCTTTTGTGTCAACAAGAACTAGGTAATCATCCACATGTGCATAGGGATTGTGCCCCATCAATTCTTTCAAGTTATGTACATGCAAGCAATGTGGTTTCCTAATTTGATACTTCTCTTAGCCTTCTATGTGTCTATAAAGTTGATTTACATTTAAGCCAAATGTATGCCCATTGTGAACCAACTTATCCCTTTGCAATCGATCTCGAATAGATTTTTGTGTTGTCTTAACAACACCATCATCTAGATCACCACTTGGAGTATGATTTCCAAACCTTCCCCTAAGTTCTCACTATTATTTTCAACATTGGATTGAACATCTTCTCTCATCCTTTTATGTCTTGAAGTAGTTGTATCTAAAAGAACAACTTGTTGATCAGGAATGGAAACATCCTCATCCATAAGTATTTTAGAAGAGTGTCTATTTCTCTTACCAGTAGAAGTAACATTGTCATCACCAAAAATTCATCGATCATGTTCAGTTGGGCGAGATATGCTTTTGAATGTAACCTTCATAGGTACTTCATTTGATTGTTGGACGCCTTTTCCTTTCTTTGCTTGTTCTTCTTCAGGAACATTTTGCACTCGCTTTTGCTTTGGTGTTTCTCCCTTCTTTGGTGCTTCTCCCTTATGAAGAGGGGCATTAATGACATCCATTGGATTTTCTTCTGTAGAATAACTTCCATTCAGAATATGGGAAAGTGGCATAGCAAAATCCCGAGAAATAAAAACATTATTGTATTAAATCTATTACATGGTCATATAATTCCAAGTGTAAGAAATTCAGAAAGATATAAAAATATAGAAACTTACACTCTTGTGCTCAATATCATGCACTACTCCTGCACAAAATTCTGTGAAAAATTCTTCCATCTTATAGTTTGAAACCTTCAAAGAATATCGTATTTTGAAAAATATTTTAGCTTGTTTCACTAGTGCATAAACAATGTCTTTACCCAACACCAAACAAATATCTCGCAACAATCCCAATGAGTGATAATCACTTTTAAGATATGAAAATCCATCAGAATATAAGTGAATACTTTATGAGTTTCCTTGATATTTCTCTTTCACAAACCAAGAATAGTCAAGTTTCTCTTCAACTGTTGCGTGTTTCCATTCTCTAACATTCTTGGCTTTTAAATCATCACTGGGTACAAATTCATCACGCACAACATTTTCAGATGGAAAAACTATTTTTTTCGATGACTTCATCGATGATCTCGATCCATAGATGTTTATAGATAGCTTTCTTGATGTCATTTTCCCTATAGTTAGAAACAAAAAAAAATTAGTATAAGTTTAAAAAGAAATAGTTGCACTTAAAACAAATTGTTAACATATAGTTATACAAAGCATAACAATTTTTTAAACGTAGAGGGAGCTCGATAATTATTTTTTAAATACATAGCCCTTAGGCTATGCTACAGGATCCCGTAGCATCCATAGCATAGCCCAAGGGCTCAACATTTGCTGGATTAGCATAGCCCAAGAGCTATGCATTTGTGCCCCCGTGGCCAATGCATAAGCCTTGGGATATGCTACGGAAGCCCCTTAGCATAACCCAAGGGCTATGCCTTTCCTGTGGCCAATTCATAGCCCTTAGGCTATGCTACAGGGTTCCCATAGCATATCCCAGGGGATATGCAATGGGATCCCAAAGAGCACTGACAATGCCCCCCCATCGGGCGGCGTGATTCTGATAATCACCCCGCCCGACGGGGGGGGGGGCTGTGGGTGCTCAGAGGGAATCGGGGGGAGCAGAGCTCCACCCCCGGGTCCCCTCTGGGCGTCCACAACGCCATACTGTCAGGAATTGTGGGTGCCCAAAGGGATCGTGGGGGGAGGAGCTCTGCTCCTCCCCCTAGGCACCCAATGCATAGCCCACGAGATATGCAATGGGGGCTAAGCAATGGGCGCATATGCCCTCGGGCCAAAAAACAATTACCCAGGTTTTTGAGAGGGCATGCCGAATCCCAAAGGAAAAAAATTGCATTAAAACATAAAAATTTAATTTAACTAACCTTGATAATGTTTGAAGCTGTTTGATGGTCTCCAAAGCCTTGTGGATCATTATTTGCAAATGGTGACTGTAGAAAACCAATCTGCGTTAATATAGCATAAAATAAGTTTTTTTTTACCGTTTTATGAATGTGGGATTAAAAACTGTGTAATTAGATAATGCATTATTTCTAAATTTAGAGAAGAAGGCATTAAATGAAATTTGACTAGTGTTATGACTTTTGGTTTAGAAAATGAATGTAAATAGCTAATATTGTATTAAAAGGTTTGGATAGCATTGTTTAAATGTCATTTTATTAGTATTATTACAATTGTTATACGATAAATTAAATTACTTTTAATAGTGTTATAATTGTGTTTGAAATGTGTGATTTATTTTGCAGGGAAAATTTGGAGGGAAAATTTTGAAGGGAAATTTTGGATGGAATGTTTGGGAGGGAAAAATTTGGAGGGAAAATTTGGGAGGGAAAATTTCGTTCTTTTAGCTATAAGATTGTTGGGGGTTGATAGTTGCACCATTGTACTTTTTGGTGAGGAGTGTGAGAAAATTTCATTCTCTTGTACTTTTTAGTGAAAAGTCATGGACTCGTATGAATCAATCTCAACGTCTGAAGATGTACATGAAGATTATGGAAATTTTGATTTAAGTGGGGATTTCAAAGGCACCGATGATGATTTACCTTCAAGTGAGTATTTTAAAGGCATTAATGATGATGATGAAGAGATTCCTCCATCTGGATATTTTAAAGACACTGAGGAAGATGATGGAAAGTTTCCTCCAAGTGACGATTTTTAAAGAACCAATGATGATTTTGCTCAAGGAAATGATTCTCAAGGCATCAACAATGATTTTCCTCCAAGAGATTATTTTCAAGGCATTAACATTGATTTTCTTTCAAGACAATATTTTCCTCCAAGCAAGGATTTTCAAGGCACAAACAATGATTTCCCTCCAAGACAATAGTTTCCTCCAAGCGAGGATTTACAAGACAACAAACTTGATTTTCCTCCAAGCGAGGATTTTGATGGGATAGATAATAATTTTGGTGAGGATGAAGGCACTAATGATGGTGTAGATGATTTTACTTCAAGCAAATATTTTAATGGCACCGATGATGATTTTCCTCCAAGCGATGATTTTAATGGGATTTATGATGTTCCTCCCACAAGCAAGGATTTTGATGGCATGGTGATTTTCCTCCAAGCGAGGATTTTAATGGGACTGATAATGTTTCTCCTACAAGAAAGGATTTTGATGGCACTGATGATGATTTTCCTTCAAGCGAGGATTTTAATGGGACTAATAATGTTTCTCCTCCAAGCAAGGATTTTGATGACACAAATGATGATTTTCCTCTAAGCGAGGATTTTAATGGGACAAATGATGATTTTGGTGAGGATAAAGGAAACAAAAATGTTGAAGATGGTTTCCCCCCCCAACCAGGATTTTCATGGCTCTAATGATGATTTTCCTCCAAGTGAGGATTTTAATGGGACAAATGATGATTTTGGTGAGGATGAAGGCACCAATAATGGTGAAGATGATTTTCCTCCAAGCGAGGATTATGATGGTAGCAAAAACGATTTTACTCCAAGCGAAGATTTTAATGGAAACAATGATGATATTCCTCCAAGTGAGGATTTTAATGGGATGGATGGTGAATTTGGTGAGGATGAGGGCACCAATAATGGTGAAGATGAATTTCCTCTGAGCTAGGATTCTGATGGAACTAATGATGATTTTCCTCCAAGTGAGGATTTTGATGGCACTGATGATGATTTTCCTCCAAGCGAGTATTTTAAAGGGAAGGGTGATGATTCCGGTGAGGATGAAGGAACCGATAATGATGAAGGCCATTTTCCTCCAAGCAAGGATTTTGATGGAATTGATGATGATTTCCCTCCAAGCAAGGATTTTAATGGGACAAATGATGATTTTGGGGAGGATGAACCCACCAATGATGTTGATTTAACCTCAAGTGATAAAATTGATATTGATGCATATACTCATTCTCCTACTAATTTTGGTGATGATAATCTCAATGAGAGGGATGATATTCCTCACATTGATGAGGATATTCATTCTAATGAGGATTATTTAATGGCTCATGAAATGCAAAGGAAAATTGTACCAATGAGAAATATTAAGTGTAGGACTAGGCCATTTTATATCAATCCAAAGCATTCTAGTTATACAAGGTAGGAAATATTTGCTCACAAGTCCCAGTTCTATTACCGATTTGATTTCAAGTGAGTGTTGCCAAAAAAATTGTCTGAAAAAAATACACTACAATTATGCCTTAGAGAAAAGATGGGCATATCTACCAATGAACAAAAATATGCAAAATTCATATTTGGTAGGGTGCATGATTTCTACAAAGGCAAGTTATGATTATCGCATTGGAAGTATTTTTCTTTGCAGAAGGGCATTCAAAAGAATCCACTCACTTGGTAATCTTAGATTATCAAGAATTTAGGCAAGTCTAGAAAATGATCCTACATTTTATTCTAAAGAATATCATGCATGAGCTAGTGGGCCATTAACAAACATTGCAATTTCATGGATGCGTGACTTATTTTCTAAGCATGGAGAGGGTATGCTAGGTAGAGAAACCATACACATTCCAGATAATTTCTCAAGGCATGAAATATACAACTTGTACAAGGCATTTGTTCAAGATGCAGAAGGAAATAACAATTTCATTAGATATGCATATTTTACAAGACTATGGAAAACAAAGTTCAACAATGTTCGTATTCCTAAGAGGTCAAGGATGGGGGTTTGCAGTATATGTGCTTATCTTAAACAAATAAGGGATAGAGAGAGGTACATCTCTAACAACTTTATTTTTTTGGAATAAATATCTATTACAAAAGCTCATCAATGTTTTGTTTTTATTTTATTTGTAGATTCCATTGTTAAAGAACTTCAAGCACATCGCAATTGACAATTAGTTGAATGACAAAAGTTATACAAACATCGCAAGAAGTGTTATGATGAACCAAATACGTATATGGGTTTGATAATTGATGTCATGAATCATAAAAAAACACTTTTGCCACATTTTGTTCGTGTACCAAAGAATTTAAAGGAGGAAAATTTTATTTAGTTTCACTTGGTTGGTTGTATGGTTTTTAATGGTAAAATGTATCCAAAGGTTTACTTTACAACTCCTAATATTCATAATGATGAAAATATGACCATTACCATAATTCACCATGTGCTGACTCATTGGTATGGTAATATTCCTCAAGTTATATATCTGCAATTGGATAACACCAGCTGGGAAAACAAAAATCTTATCCTGTTTGGTTATCTGAACATGCTTGTTTATTTGGGATTATTTCAGAAGGTTAAAGTTGGTTTCCTTCTTGTTGGGAATACACATGACCATATTGATCAAATGTTTAGCCATTTTGCAGTGACATTGGGGAGGAAGAATGTTGGGATCGTGCCATCATTAACTGAAATTATTACAAAAACATATAGTCCAGAGCCTGTTGTGCTAACATTGGAGGAAACTATTGACATGCGAAGATTTATTTTGGGATCGCATGGTGAATAAAGGTGCATTGAGAAACTTAATGACATTAGCTTTCAGCATCAATTTCGTATAAAAAAAATTGACGGGAAAACACTACTATGGGGTAAGAAGTACTCAACAAGTGTAGAATGGGGGCCTACATCATGTTTAGCATTTCTGAAATTCATCGCAGGTCGTCAAATGTATGCTTCAAAGTTATTGTTGTTGCAATCAGCTGTTGAGATTCAAAATTCACGTCGGCACAATAGAGATGTTGATTCTTCTCAATGCTGGGAAGAAATACAAAAGTCTCTCAAATATACATACAACTATTTTGATGTTGTTGATTCTGTTTGGTGGGAGTCATTTTTCATGGAACAAAATGACATAATTAAAAACTCTACAAATGGAGATATTTTTTTGAAGACTCCATTTGGTTCGCCACAAAGTATGTAAAATGAAAATGAGGAAAGAAATGTTGAGCCTGAAGGTGTTGAGCCTTCTCAACTAGAAGAAAGGGAAATGTACATTGGGTCTAGAATATCATCTGCACGACGTGAGGCGATGGAAGACCTTTACATAGGCTCAGTACAAGATATTAAGGAGGTTTGCATGATTGCATTTTTGGCCACAAAAGATCCACGTGGTTATCCATTATGGATTGAAAAAGTTATGAAGGTCAATAAAGAAAATCTAGAAGTTATATTTATTGAAGTACATTGGTATGCAACAGACACACACCCATTTGATGGTGTGTACAATCCGGATATGGTGATCGATAAAAAGGTTTGCAAAAGAGAAAAAAAAGGGTCAAAATGTAAATCATCGCCGCATAGACATTTTGAAATTAGAGGATTTTGACATACTAGTTTATGACTTCTAGTTGACAAGGAAAGGAACTCTTCGCTCCAAGACTATAAAGATTATCAAAATATTGTTGGCACCACAAATAGATGCAAAATGGGAGTTTGCTAAACCAAGGCGTAGATATAGAAGGAATATGGCATATGAAATGTTGGGCATATATGAAGATTCATATGGTGCACTCATTGATAGCAGAGAAGAATACGGGTCATCTACATCTTCATCCAGTCATTCATATGAAGAAAATGTAACTTTTGATGGTGTGTCAGAATCCATGTGTTGATTTGAATATTTGCACATGAAACATTTTGTCTTTCTTATTAATATGCCATTGTTTGTATGGAAACTCTAAAGGAGTGCTTGAATTTTGATATGAATTACTTCTACGTCTTATGGTTTGATATATGATTTTATGGTGAATATCATAAATTTTTGTATTTTATATGAAAAGAGTGGTCAAATTATTTCATGAATAATTTGTATTTAACTCAATGCAAGTTTTATATAGTGTTGCTAAGAGATTAAATAAGCACAATTTTCAATTTTGATAAAATCATATAAAAATGCCATTTTTTGAAAAAGTGTGCTACCGGTAGCATTAGTTTTCAATTTAGAGCTTGATTTTAAGTTTTTTGCAAACAACAATAACAAATGTTTTGGTTCATTCCTATATTTTTCAAAAAGTGGTGCTACGGTAGCACCACTTTTTGATTCAAGGTTGTTTTTTGGTGTTTTTATGCAAAAATATGGGTTTTTATGTCTAGAGTTCTCGTTTTGAGTATAAAGTTCTCATCAAGTTGTATAACGTGTTTATTTTGTTACATAATAGTTCGAATTCCTAGTAACCATCACCAACATTTAATCACTAAGGTATTGATCAATATTTCCACATCGACAACCATCTTGTTACATCTATCTCCAATTGGCACATATCTAGTGATAAATATTCTCACCATCCACTCAATCAACACCAACTTAATTGACCAACTCCTCATCCTTCACTCTTGTCATCAACATGTGTATTTGTTGACTACAATCTAATTGAAAACATATAGTGATTCTATACTCAATCAATCTTAGATGGTTAGTTATCCTTTAGTATACTCTATCTAATTAATCTTTGTTAGTCAACTCTACCAAGTAGATACTTCCTCCAATCCAACGTTTGGATTATACGTTCCCTTTTTGGGAGTTTTTGGTCATGCCCAACATTAGAGTTATTTTGGGGTCTAAAATGGGCATCCTAAGGAAACTAGTAAAATAATAGTTAAAATCATAAATCAAGAGTTATGAATTTTCGAGGAAAAGAGAGCACTCATTGGATACATAATTCAATTCTACATCCAATGAGTACTCACACTACATACTTTTGATGGATCCCATCCCAAGAAAAACGATAAATACATAAAATCTTGTTACTTTCAAGTAATACATTTTTAAATGTATTTCTCATTTTTTTAGGGTGTGGTCCATCCAAAGTATGCAGTGTGGGTATTCATTTGATTCATAATTCAATTCTGCATCCAAAAAGTGCTCCCACTGAAATTTGAGTAAAACCAAAGGGAGATAAGTTCAATATATGAATTAAAAAGTAGTTTTTTTATGACAAATATGTCGAGTCAACGATTATCGTTGACTCATTTTCTTTAAATTCTATCAGTTCTTGAATTCCAACTCATCAATGGCTCTTTTTCTTATAAGGCTCATTTTAGACCCAAAATTGACTCTAAGACTCAAACTTGAAGAAGATGAGGTAGCTTGTCCTCCACCTCTTTCAACTGATACAACTTTGATTTTATAGGAACTCGACGAACCTTTTGAGAAATCCTAAATGATTCTTGTTTATATCTATGGGTTTCCTCAATCTTAATCTATAATATAGTTTCATATTCAAACTAAGTGTCAACATTTGGCACCCCATAACAAATGATAAATCACTACTAAAATATAGGTGTGATGTGGTAGATTCCTTTTTTGGCCATTGGGGTACTCAAATCAAAACTCCTTATCTAATAATCCACTATTAGGTTAATTTATACCTCTAAAAACAATATAATTTTGATTTCATATTCATATACAAATAACAATGTAAATAACCATGCATATAATAAATCCTTTCATTGCACAATTGAACTCACATGGACACACAACACATTAAAAATAGAAAACACCCCACACAACAATATATATCAATACTTATATGTAAATTGATGCAAGTCCACCAAACCAGATACTAATTAGCGATTCATTTCCCAACCATAGGAATCAACAATGGATTCCACCCCCAAACAATACCATGATACCACTACGGTGAAGAAGTTCCTACAAGGATCAAAGTTCATTGAAACCAACCCATATCTCTCATAAAATGCCAATCTGCTCACTCTTGAGCACTCTTGGAACTCATTTAACCATTAGTC
Organism: Larix kaempferi; assembly: GCA_027924585.1. Classification (NCBI taxonomy): domain Eukaryota; kingdom Viridiplantae; phylum Streptophyta; class Pinopsida; order Pinales; family Pinaceae; genus Larix; species Larix kaempferi. The sequence continues at coordinate 16,543,550 of BSBM01000619.1, read as the reverse complement.
CACCATGGGACTCTCTTCTCATTCTTAAAAATAGGAATATCTTCCTTTTCTAAGATCCATAATCCTCTTCTTTGTCCCTTGTAGTGTAGGAATAAATAGTTCAAGATTGTTGGTTTCCTACATGAATGGCCTCGAGGAGAAACACTTGGCCAAAACAATGCATGGACAACACTTACATGGTTGTAATAATAATAATAATAATAACAAAACTGGTACATCTTAACTAAGGGTCACAACCCTTCATCATAAACTTCCACTTCATCATCCATCAATGTGTATATATACCATCACATAGCTCATTGTAAATCATGTCTCATATTACATTTTCAACACATTATTTTAATCAATATGGGTTCTTTTATGCTATCCTAGTTATTTTGGATATTCAGTTTATGAACCAAGTTCATTTCATATTTAGTAAATGAAATTTGTTCATTTCATTTGGTATCAAAGCTACATTTCTGATATAACTTTTGGACACACCCACTTTGATTTGACTCTTGTCCACACCCATATTATCATATTTTATCTCATTTTAGGTATTTGACCACACTTTTCCTTTTGGCCATTTTAAATTCAAGGTTTCCTTTAAATACAAGTCGTGAAAATTTCTGAAGTCAATGGGTGAAAAATCTTGTACTACATTGAAAAAAAGGATTAGTCCACTACCAAACATAACATCAAATACAATGAGTAGGGAATAAAATCTTTACTTCCTTGAAATAAGTCCATAGAATCATATAGATCCATAATCCACTAGTTAATACGATACTCCAATTAGATATCCACAAAATCATATTACTTGATAGTAGCTATTAGAAACCAATAAATGTTGTGATAAATTTGTGGTTTAGTGGGTTCCATTGCAACTTCGATCCAAATCAAAAGGTGGTTATTTCACTTAGTAATAATTAAACCACCATTTGATTGATTTTTGGATTAACACATGCCCCCCATCACATTCAAGTGAGAAATATAAAGGGGGGTGGATTTGTTGTAAAAAAAATTGCACAAGGGTGCATCCCTCCACTTGGGATGGGGATAATACTTGTAGGTTGCAACAAGACCTCAGTCCTTGGAGCCCTTGTTGGGGTGTGGTTTTCATCCAAATGACCATGTGAGAGATTGTTAGTGTAATTCACATAAAAGAAAGAAAATTAAACAAAATGTAAAAAAATGAAATGGGGGGAGAATGCAAACTCCAACAACAACCAAATGTATGCAAAACCACTTTGTATTTCCCAATGGTCAAGTTGTACAACAACTAGGAGGTGTGGGATTCAAGGGAAGCCAACAATATCCATTAGGGAGGTATTTCTTGTCCAAACTATATGCTAAGTGGGTGATAGAACAATGGAGAGAAACTCTTGCCCCTTGAAGGAAGGTGGCAAGGGAGCTTGGGAATGCTTACAAAGGTAGGAAGAAGTGGGCTATTAGGAAGCTCCAACACAAATATAGTAGCATAAATTTTCTCTTCTTTCTCTCTACAAAATGCATGTAAATGGCCTTCTTTTATAGGCCAAGAGGTGTCCAAGAAACAACTAGATCCAAATGTGAACCCATGCACTCCATGAGCTAGTTCCAAGGTACACCAAGGGGGCTATTTAATTCCACCAAGTGTGTGAAGAGCCAAATTTGAATTGTTGAAGGTGATGGGGATTTTAAAAGCCTTCAGTGCATCGTGAGAAGTAGGTGGTCCCATTGTTTTGACAATAGCGTGACTAACGAGGGAAAAGATGTGCGAGTATCATGTAGGGAATGAACTGATAACATGCACTATATCATGGGTTAACAATGGTTTAATTGCATGACCTTTGATTTTGACTATTCTTGGGAAATTTTGAACTCATGTTTCCTTTTGGATTTGTTGAGGATGCCTTTGGAAACCTGAATTCTTTATGTTGATGACACCTTACTGCAAGAATGACTGAAATGTTGCATATGTGTGATATTTAGGTGTTAACCGATTCCCCCTGATGTATGATGTTTGGAAGGTACTGTAGAGCCGATAATGCATCATTGTTTCTTGTGTTTCTCTCCTGTTCTAGAGTGCAAAGCATATGTGGACGATAGGGTCCTCCCATGGGGGAAGATTGTTGGTGATGACCATTGGAGCTGTAATAAAATATAGCATTTTATACAAACGAGGCGAGTATACCCATGCTCATGAAATGATGTCAAGGTAATTACATTGAGAGAGGACTACGGGGTCAACTCAAATATACTGTTGGGAAATGGATGAAGGCGGCTTTGATCCATGTGAGAGTAAATAACTAGGAACTGATGCAAAGTGCTAAAGAAGAAGAAATGCTGATGATAATGATAATCCCATGGGGGCAGGGGAACAGAATGGTGGTGAAGTTTCCTGATAGAAAACTTCATTGTTCCAGATGGACTGCTTCATGGTTTGCAAATGTGAACACCGCTACCTTCAAAAGTACATTCCCCACTTATGCAATAGATGTGTTTATGTTGATCATAGGGGAAACCACTAAGTTGGGGAGCACTAACGAGTCTCTTTACCTAGTTTGAGGTGATCCCTTCTAGTGATGGAAAGGGATCCCAAGGTACAACTACAACTACTTGCAAATCTCAGAATAGAGTGATCTGATGTTGACGAGAGCTAATTTACATGATAAGACGATGGTCTTATCCTAAGAACCATGATCATAGTGTAACCAACTGTTGGACGTATATACCTGACATGAGACTAGCTGATAAGTGTGGGGATCATAACTTCCTCTGGTCGATGTAAACATGGGGAGTGTGGATGGAAACCTTCCTTTTGGAAAGATATATAGTGAAACAGAGGGAGACAAAATACAAATTAAGGGGCTTTGATGGAGACACAATACTGAGAGTAATGTTGACTGACAAAACATATACTGCCGAGACTCAAATACATCAATCAAAAGGAGACCATGGGTTGCTTCCAAAATAGAATAGGGATTTCTCGTGGTTTATTTGAATTGGGGAAATTGTTTGTACATAAAGAATAATGGGTGGAGTCCCCACAATTTTGGGTGTCTCGAGGGACCAATTTGATGGTGGGTGGAGTCCCCATGGTTTTGAGTTAGTTGGGGGACGCTTTCCAAGATGAGGTGAGGGTTGTTTTGAAAATGTGAAGACGGGTGCCCCATGAATCAATGCCATGCAGGTTATTCCCGTGGGTATAAATGAAGAGAATTGGTTAGTGATGGGGGTGGGGGATCCATTGGTGTCTTCATAGGGGATGATTATATAAGGAAGATTGTTGAAGGTAGAGTGCTCATGGAGGTATGAGTGGTTAGTATGGAACCTTGATCGTAACATATGCAGAGGAATCAAATGGAATCAATTGCGAGAAGTGGGGGAGTAAATGCGAAACTATAAAATGATGAACTAGGGGTGATATTTTCAAGTTGTATTAGATGCCTCGGACATGTGAGGGTTCATCATCATGGGTGTCAATTTATGACAAGGTTGGAAATGGTGTGCACACCCATGGGGGTGTTAGGTTATACAAGCATACACATAATAATTTGCGAGAGAAACAAACCGAAACAAGCAATGAAATAATAGACACACATAATTTACCCTGGAAACTCCATGCGGGGAAAACCAGCACCCAATGAAGATCTTCATTACCCTTGACCTAAACCGGCCAAGCCGGGCCAAGTGAGCTCACCTGCTCACCTCCAGGCCGCTATACAATGGAGCTTCCTCAAGCCTTTTATAAGCTTCCTTACATGCAATACCATAGGGCAATACCATGGGCTACAACAAACCATGTGCCCAAAAACATGTGCTAGACCTAACCAACTTTGACTCAATCCCGAGTCAAGGTTAACCCTAACAATCCCCCCTTTAAACTTGACTTGGAGTAAACACCAACCCCCCTCAAATTTTTAACCGAGGAATCTCACATACACCCCCCTATCACCTAGGTCTTTCTCCGACTTTACCGGTGAGTTACCAGGGGTATGCATGCCTTACCAGGTCTTACAGCCATATGCCCTTTTACATGCAAATTGCTCCATTAATTTTTTTTTCATGTGTCTTCATGGTGACTATACCATCACCATCCATTGCTTCATCCTCTAGCTTTTCCATACTCGCTTTCGTGCTCATCCACTTGTGCTTGTGAGTGCTTACTCTGGCAGCTACCATTCATCGTGGCTTCACATGCACATGCTTCAAAAAAAAAAAAAAATTTCCTGCTGCCAATAGTTCTCTCACCATTGCTCAAGTGCAATGTTTCCTTCGCTTACTCCACACCTCGATCTCGTGGCCTCACATCCGCAGAATACAGATCTGGGCATGCTAGCTTTGCACTATGGCATCTACACCCAGATCCGATCTCCAAGGTAGCATTCTTCCTTCATTCCGTTGATCTTTGAGATGGGTGTGAGCTCTTCTTTCACAGTAGATTCAGAACCACTCTCCTAGCGATCTCCATGTGTCCTCTTTCCACGGATCTACACACCCCGCCATAGACTCGCGGCTCCTTCACGCCCTTAGCTAGATGCAAATCGTTGAAGACTATAGCAAGACATCTGTGGAACCAATGGATCTACAAATCCTGCTTAATCTACACTAGATCTTCCACGAATCCACCTGCGTGCCACGATTTACGTACATAGATTCCTTCTAAGTGTGGAGACTCTTCTTTCTCTTAATGTCTGGCGACCTCCACCAAAACACATGCAGCCACCCAAACTTCCACCCTTTCCATGATCTTCGTGGCCCTCAGCAAATCTCAGAACAAATTTTTCTCTTGCAGCAAACCGACGGGCATTTTCTCCTTTCTGGATTTGACTGATCTTCACAAAAAATGAAGGAAAGCTAGGGTTTCGGGCCTAGGCACCATAGATCACAACAATCGCCTTCTTGGAGACTCTTGTTCATCGATTTGTGGTGATCATTTTCCATTTGGTCTGGAGTCTAGCTGGATCATGACAGGCCGCACCAAATACCCATAGCTACAGCAGTGGCGGCTGCTCCTTTCATTTTTATCCGTGGGCTCTCAAATTCTTCACCACAACTGTCTCAAACGCAGCCACACGGATCCATCTTCACCGGATCTCTTTCCAGAACATGCACCGTCGGGCTCTTTCTCTTCATGTCAGCGGACCAGCTCGGCTCTGCAGCGACGGGACTCCTCTCAGTGACTGCTCGGGCTCCCTTACAGGCTCATGGGATCTTCCAAAGCGGGCCCTTCCTCCATAACTCGCGGCTCTTCCCCACGGGCTCAACGACGCCCTTCCACTGGACTGGCTCCTCCATGACCGATCGACAGATCTCTTGGCGGCATTAATCTTCAACGCGGGCTATGTATGGATTTCTCCATCGTGGGCTTCACTTCGTTTCGGTACTAAAAATGGGGTAGCAGACTCCACAGGTGGCCCCAACGTTGGCTCTATTTCCTTGTGGTGACTCCCATCTCCTCTCAGATGGCTGCAATCTCCATGTGCCTCACAACATCGGGGTTGCTCTCCACCAATCCTCTTTGGATTGATTTTGTGGGCATTTTCACACTTGTTTTCCAACTGAAAACACTTTCTGTCATGCAGATTTCTTTCACATGCCAAGCACCACACACCTCCATGCAAATATCATGGCACCACTACCACGAAGGGAAGCAGCAAGACCTAAGGGGACTTGAACCTTTGAGCTCTGATACCATTTGTTAGGTTATACAAGCATACACATAATAATTTGCGAGAGAAACAAACTGAAACAAGCAATGAACTCCATGCGGGGAAAACCAGCACCCAATGAAGATCTTCATTACCCTTGACCTAAACCGGCCAAGCCGGGCCAAGTGAGCTCACCTGCTCACCTCCAGGCCGCTATACAATGGAGCTTCCTCAAGCCTTTTATAAGCTTCCTTACATGCAATACCATAGGGAAATACCATGGGCTACAACAAACCATGTGCCCAAAAACATGTGCTAGACCTAACCAACTTTGACTCAATCCCGAGTCAAGGTTAACCCTAACAGGGGGAACATGCTATTCATAGTGATGATGTTGATGGCACATCAATAATGGGAAGGAGGGCCCTATGGTTATCAACAAGACTATAGGTAAATGCATTGTAAGCAGAGCGAAAACATTTCCTATATGCCAGTTTCAAAATGATATCTATAATAGAAGCCCAACAGCGTTGCTGAGGGATATAGTCTTATTCTTATAGTGGGAAAACAAGAGTCTCCTACATGTCTCAGTCGTAATATTAAACATACAGTGCACATACTTAAGTGTAATAAAGAACATGACCAAGGTATTGACAATGCAGAAATATAAGACCAAAACATGTCGCACTTGTGGGGTGTCTATGAAAAATAGGGCCCAGGAGAAACTATTCACAATAAAGAATGGTTGGCTCCATGCTGAATATATCGAGGAACTGATTGTGGTGGTGTGAATAGTTTGTAAAATGGAGCTACGTTTTTTCTGTAGGGTCAGTTGGAAATTTGTGTCAAATGAATATAAATAGGGGGTGGGGCCCACATTTTGAAATCATTTTCACTATTCGTTGGTGACCTTCTAGAGCGATTTTGTGGTGATTCTAGGAGATTTGTGCATCTGTTGGATGAGCCGTGAGTTACAGGTATGTCGTTACCCTGTATTGTTTCTTTGGGTTTGTGTAGTTATAGGAAAAGTGAGTCCCTTGGGTGTTAGGGACTTGTTTTAGCCCATAAATGGATGTCGCGTAGTATTTTGGAGAAATCTCGTGCAATAGCGCATGACAATGGGAAAATCACGTGCGATGGTACTACGGGATTTTACCAAAATTGCATGTGGTGTTAGCGCGGGAAAAATGTATCATTCCGCACGTAGCGTGGGAAATGAGTGGTTTGGTCACGCGTTGATGTATCACGACTATTCATCATACAGCCGCGCTACATAACGCAACTAAAATATTTATATCCTGTGCGCTGGTGTCATGCGGTTAAGTGTAATACAGTCACACAGGGTGTGACTTGTATTTGATGATGTCGCGCTACATGCAGGCTTCCTAAGGGGAGGGCATGCGTATTTATGGTTTGGTTGATAGATGTTTGATGGATGGAAAATTTCACTCTGCAAGTGTTTTTGAGTTCATTATGGGTGTTGTGGGTGCCATTGAGTGGCGTGAGTGGAACTATGATGATCTTATGCCATGTAATGTCCCCTCCATGAGGGATCCATGAATATTCTACTTCTTAACCAACACCTATAATTCTAGCCAAATCCTAACAAGTGAAGGGGTCAAATTTTTAGGCATTAATTACCTATTTGATTAAAATTGTAAGACTTAGGATAAGTGTGCTATATTAAATTGTAATTATTTTGATATTATTTAATTTCTTTAATTAGTGGATGTGATTAGGTGGCCAAGGGGAGCACATGAGGCCTTGTGGACCCAATGAGTTGTCATCCGCAATGGAAACTAGAAGAAAATAAGAGAAAAATGCATAAAGCCAAAAAAAAGATGGAAAGCAACACAAAAGAAACAAACTCAGAAAAGAAGAAGGAAAGAAGAAAAGGCAGGAAATTACACAAAACATAAAGAGTTAGAAAAGTAGGAAAAAGCACTGGAATAACAGAGAAAATTCAGAAAAACAAGATGCTTCCAAAATCATAAAAAAAATCCAAAGTAGAAAGGCAGTAAAGCTAAGAAAAATAAAGGAAAAAGATAAAGTTTCCAAAAGAAGTCAATGAGGGTGCATGGTTGGTGAAGGAGACCACATATATTGAACCAAGAAGAAACATCATCGTATAAAATAAGAAGAGCACACCACTCTCACATATTTTGGTCATTTTGATATTTGTTTTGAGAGATTTCTCTCAGAGGCTTGGGAGATGCGACCCTATCCAGATTTTGGTGATGTACCCCATTTAAAACTTGTTCCAGTCAACCAAACAGTGTCATTAGAACCATTAGATTCTTAAGTAGCCGATCTGATCTAGTGGTTGGTGTTCTTGTTGTGCGTTTCAAACCCTTCATTTAGTGAAAACAATGTTGAAGTGACGAAATAGAGGTTCTGGTTTCGGAGTTTCTGAGAATTTATGGGCTGTGGTACTTGCTCCATTGAGTCTAGATGGTCATTTCCAGTAAGAAACACCTCTTTTATTGTTGAAAAAGGTGTCCGGGTGACCAAGATGCAACCATTTTCAATAGAGCCAAGGTTTTAGTGTTGAGGAGCGAACCTGTGCAACTCTATATTTATATTTATGGATTTTTAAGCTGTTTAATATCCCCTGTGAGTTGTATCAGATGTTATTATTCCACCCACGAGCATCCAATATGTTCTTCTTTTGTATATCGCTATGATCCAATGGTTCTATCTCTTGTTTTATTACTTCCATTGAAGATTCATGCTCTTATTTGTAAAAATCATTGAAGATTGAGTATTGTCTGTAATTTTGGATCTCAATTGATGCTTTATTGGTTTAAAATATCTTTCTTTTATCAAATAATATGTATTTGATTCCAATTATCAGTTATGAGAAGAAATATGAAGAATTACTAAGTTGTTTGTATCTTCATTTTTCAAGGCTTTCTCTATGTGCTCTAAAAATTGACTTGTTTTTCAGTAGTCGTCATAAAATACATTCTATGAGATATTTGGTCTTTCCATAAGCTGATACAGGTCCATCAAAACCTGATAAACACATCCACAATATTAAGTTTGAATTTCGTCATCCTATGGAGGTATTTGGAAGCTTCTGGAAAAAGACTAGTTAGTCAATCCTTAGTAGCACACTTGCTAGATTTGCCTCCAAAATCCATCAATTAGATTATAAAATTATGTATTGTTGCTGTAGCAGGTTTTGGGATCATACTTTAGTATACCCCATGTTTGATTACTTTCATAAAGCACCATAATCCTTGGGTTTCCACAGAAGTCTCGTGGACCATTGCGTTGTACCATTGGGTTTAGCTCAAGGGGTCAACCCAGGAGTGACGTGCCCATAAAAGTGTTGCTGTCAAATTATTGACCTATTTTAATCCTACTTTCATCCTTATCAGGTCTTTAACATCACCTTGGGATGGTTTAGGAAGAGTTTGAAGTGGTTTGAATTTTTCTGTTTGAAATCTAGTCAAAATTACCTAGTTTTGTCAAAGCTTCTATCGTTGTTTAAATATTGCAATTTTTTTGGATTTAATGTGCCCTTGAATCAGATACGGTACATTAAAATGGTATCAGATCATGGTACTCTGCACCTGTGAGCAGAAATACCAAGATACATTACTCAATTGAAAGTAGAATTGCAACTATGGCCTGGTTCAATGGAGAAGATTCTGATTGGTATGAAGATGAAGAATCCTTTTCTGATTATGAAGAGGTAATTTACATAGATGGAGGTTTGTCCATTTTTCATGAGGAATATGAATCCTTGTGCAATACTATGTGCACAAAGAGAAGTCCCAAACCACCAGAGTTCAGTATTGTTGATGGCAGAGTGTGCTATAGGGGAAAGCTTCTAATAGGCAATGCATCTGAGTACCTCATAGAATACCAAACAATGAGGAAGGAGATTTGGGAGAGATTTGCTTTTTGAGACTTCTGCACTTTCAAATTTGAAAGGTTGTTTCCAAATGAGGATCCTTGTAGCATCACATATCAAAGAAGAGTAAGTCATATTGTCACAATGCTCCGCACCCAATGAGCCAGTGATAAAAGGGGCATCCAGAGCTTCTCATGATTTAGAAAGAAAGAATCCCTCATTCAAAAGGCAACCATCAAATGAGCATGATGGACCTAACAATGTGCAAGTTTCCAAGGAGGTAGAAGAATAATGCGCATCAAAATACCAAGCAACAAGTTGTGAAGCTGTGAACAATGTGGAAAGAGGTTCCACTATAGGACATTCAAGCTTCTTTGTTGGTGATTTCAAGATCACTACAAAAGTATATTGACTCTGTTGAGGGTGGTGAGACATATTTTGGATCAGATCCAAAAGAAGGACATAAACCATAACTCCAGCCACCACTTGAGCTTCATGGTGAAGTTGATCAACTAGAAGAAGAAGAGGATGTTTATCCTCAAGAGTCACACTTCCTTGCAGGGCCACTAAATATGAGCAAAAAGGATATTAGGAAGTCCCTGAGCACTCTGCATGGCACCAATGCATTGGTGTCACAATGTTGTTGGAAAATGGAGGAGGAATATTCCAGTGAAGACTTGGAGAAGATTCGAAAAGCAGTGATAGAAATAAGAGGTGCATTTTTGCAGTTGCTTTCTGATAGAGATCATCTTCTTGAGCTTGTGAACATGTATCATAATGCATCACTAGAAAAATAAGAGGATATTGACAAGATCACTCACGAATTGGAGAGAAACCAAGAAGCTGTTCAAGAATCAATATTGTAGATCGATCAACTTCATAGAGAGCTGATCATGCCACAACATCCATCCTGCATGGAAAATGAGCATGTGTACATGGCATGAGACACTTTGGGATTGATGGAGGAACCTCACGTGGAGGAAAAACATGAGGAAAATTATGATTTGAAGGTGTTTGTGAAGGGAGATGATATTGAATACCTTGGCCAAGCACTCTTGTCTTGAAGAATGATGAGAAGGAATCAATTGTGGGAGAGATAGTTGAGGGAAAGACATTTGGATCAACTAGTAGATGTGCTTTTTTATCCAAGTATTGGAGGAATGAGAACATAACATAGATAGAGATCCAAGGGTACACCAATATTGCTCACCTGGATAGAATATTCTTTAACAAGTCAGTCATTGGGAAATCTTGTGAGCAAGAAGGGAAATCCAAAATGCATGTTCTTTGTAAGAGGATTGTCCTGGAGGAGGTTGTCCGAGTGCTAGATGTGTCGCCAGAGGATCATGGGCTACCATTATGGGAGCAATATTTGAATTTGGAGGAGGTAGTTAGATTCACTCCACTTGGACCAGCCAAAACAAATGTTGATCCATCCATGGATTGGGTGGACAAATACATATTAGAGATGGACACACATGGAGGTAAAAATTTTGCATGCTTCAGTAGGAAGTTGATTGATACATTCCTTACTCTCCAATATTATGATCAACAACAAAGATATACATGGTCATCATATGATGCATTAAGTATGCATAGTAGGATTTGGAAGTTCCAACCGATTCATTTGGAGAGATCCTATGGCATTGATGATCAAGTGGAGTTTCTCTTCCTATTAGAAATACAAAAAGCACTTGGAAGAATGAAATTCCAATTTGGTTATGGGATCCTGGAATCATTTGGAATGAAACGTTGTTTCAAATGATCAAGTTGTTTGGTAGAAGGTTGCATAAACCTTGGGATCTTGACATTCCTTGGAGTGACAGTTTGTTCCTGATGGCATTATAGTTGTGGAGTCATCATGTGTCTCTTTATGTAGACATTGATTAGTGTAGAGGAGGAGGTAGAAGACACTTCCCCACTGTTAGGTTCATTTAGGATCTAGGAATCATTCCTGGTCTCAAATATTTTAGCTGGAAGATTCATGTAGTAACATGTGGTACAAAGACATCCCTTAAGAGGGATGGGATACATAAGGTTAGGTACCTTCCCAATATTGATCTCCACCTTGATCATTACCATCAGTTTTTCTTGGAATAAGAATGTATGCAAAATACAACTCCTTGTGGCCAATATGGCTAGCCTAGATTCTCATGCATCAACATTGGCTTGGCTAGTGCACCCGTGACTTCACCATCTTACATGAGAAGAGAATACAAAAAACAATATGGTAATCTTGTGTTGATTCTTTTTGATCACATTTTGTTTCATGGTAGGATGTTGGGGAAACACTCTTTAATCTGAGAGCTATGTCATATACTCGTGTAAAGCAGTCAGGGCATCATACATTGATGAATATGAATTTGGAAGGATTGATATGTTATGTCTTGATTCTATGATTTATATTGGTATAGTTGGTTCTCATATGAAGAGGATTCGGTCCACACTTATTTTGATCAATTCCATATATGTAAAGAAGTGGGAGGATGGTGCACCATGTAAAGATTCCTTCTGGTTCAAAACTCATGTGGAGACCATGAAAATAAAGGATCATCCTAATGGGATGAGAACTCCATGTGATAGAGTTTTCAACGGAATGAAGAAGATGATGTATGATTGTTCCATGTTGCCCCACCAGGTTTTTCTCTACAATATTTTGGCATAAAGGTGATGCATCCCAAGGAAACTTAGGAATGGTTTTTAGGCCAAATAGACACCGCATGAGGTTGCAACACCATCATAGACATTATTCAATTCTAGACATGGAGGTGTTAGTCATTATGCATTGGCTAAATGCATAAATTGCTTTAGGGAAATAAAGCTTGAGATTTAAATTGACCATAAAGGTTCAAGGCCAATCTTGACACATGAGAAGCTCAATGTATGGCAGAAAAAAATAAGTTGCATGGGATTTATTGGATGAATTGAATCATGTAAAAGGGTGTAGCACAATCAAATTCAATCCATATATTGTTGGGAAGATTAATTGTCTAATTAATTAAACAACTGAAACTACCAGAACATAAATTGTCAACCCGAGGAAGTCTTCTATTTCAAAGCTATCGTGCAATATCTATGCAAGCACAATTTCTATCGGACACTATTATCTATTGGTATGAAATCAAAGTCTTTGTAAACTAGATCACACCTTCTTGAAAATCTACACAACTACAATCAACACTATCAACATCTGCTCATGGAAGAGAGCCCTTCCTCCACTGAGCAGAGTTGGATCCCACAATGAAAGTCTACAACTCCAGAATTAAGAAATTACCAGCATGTATTATCAGAATGAAAGTATTACAATAGAGTCTTGATCAAATCCTATAGCATAACATTTCTTTCTCTCCTATCCCCCATACATTACAATGATTACATATTTATACATAAAATTCTCTCAGGAGAATGAGAAACCGAATCCCCAACTTGTGATCTGTTTCAACAAATTTGCTAATTCGAAACACGACCGTAACTGCAAATCTGGGAATTACATGTTTAGAGAATCAAATGTATATCTCAAACTGTGAATTTGTTTGGCGATTTCCTCACAATATAAGTAATTGAGTCCGTTACGCACAAAACCCATGTCCCATATTTTCAAGATTCTTCTCCATCGGCCCACAAATAGTGACGCAAATCAATGTGTTCTTATCTGGCACGCATTTTTTGTTGGAACCGTTTGATCATGAGCTGGAGGCAGCCATGTTGGACTTGAGCACAAATTTAAATCACAAATCCACATAATCAATCCTAGGAATGAAACCATGTTGTGAATCTTCATGTGGACGTGTGATAGCATGCCAACTTTGGAGGCTTGAACCATGAGTGCTGCTACTGTTAATATGAAAAATCAATCCACAAACCATCATTAGTAAAATTATGCATAATAGTCTTCAATTCATCAAAGATAAAGGAAAATAATCATTATTAACCACTAAAGCATCAATGGAAACAATATGGTATTTTAAGGGCAGTTACAACAAATGGATGGAAAATGGAATGATAAATGGATCATAATATGAAGAAGAGGGATGAAATATATGTCGATAGGTGATGAAAATATGGACAAATTGAGGTATTAATTACCTACTTGATTAAAATTTGAAGACTTAGGATAAGTGTGCTATATTAAATTGTAATTATTTTGAGATTATTTAATTTATTTAATTAGTGGATGTGCTTAGGTGGCCAAGGAGAGCGCATGAGGCCTTGTGGACTCAATGAGTTGTCATCCACAATGGAAACTAGAAGAAAATAAGAGAAAAATCCATAAACCCCCAAAAATATGGAAAGCAACACAAAAGAAGCAAACTTAGAAAAGTAGAAAGTAGGCAGAAAAGGAAGGAAATTTCTGTTAAAATTTGAGCATTAATTCACAATACTCTTGGATCTTTACTGAGAGAATAACATATACAGTATATCAATGCATAACAATCACAATAAGCACGACAAGCATCACAAGAATAAAAAGCATGAGAGACAAGAGACACAGAGTTTCCATGGGGAAAAACCTAAGGTGGAAAACCCCACAACTTCCTCGGAGATAGAGAGAGCAATGGCTCAACCAAAGTACAACCAAAATACACTTGAGATAGTCTCCTAGAGAAGATGATCCTCCTCCTCACTAGTGCGCCACTTTCTGAGTGAGAGAAGTGTGTCTTTCCGAATGATCCAAATAGAGATCTCCGGATCTCTATTTATACTAACCTGTTTTCCCAGTGACCTTATGGGGCCGACTTGACTAGCTAGGTACATCCACATTATAATATATATATTTCAGGGCCGACCCGACACATGGTGGTCTAATAACCCATCGGCAAGTACACACACTTGCGACACTTGTCAATCCACACGACGAAACTTCCTTATAGAGGAATAACACATCTCTAATAAGGGTACAATAAATATATATGAAATACATAGATGAAATACATTCCGAAGTTACATATACATCAACACTCCCTCTTAACTAGGAAGGTATTTCTCGACACAGATCTGCTAGACAAGTCTTCTTCTCGGGATCATCATCATCGATGCATCGTCATCATCATCGTCACTGCTGCCTCTATCTCAACCAATCTTTGACTCTACTCGTCATAGGAAGTTCTATAGAGCCAGTCCTTTTTCATACTGGATGTAGGCCCACCACCTGCAGGTCTTCGTCATCACTGGCCATACTGTGGAATCCTCAGGACTTATTATGTGCATCACAAAACCTCGAAAGAGCATCCCAGGCTGTTACGAGCACACGGTTCTACCTATAGGATCTCCCAGGGCCATATTATATGTGACCTCACCACAAAACCTCGCAAGAGCATCCCAGGTTGTTACGAGCACACATCTCTACCTATAGGATCTCCCAGGGACAGATTATATGTGGTCACCACAAAACCTCACAAGAGCATCCCTGGCTGTTACGAGCACACAACTCTACCTATAGGATCTCCTAGGGACAGATTATATGTGGTCATGGAAAAACCTCGCAAGAGAATCCTAGGACTTATTACGGGCACACAGCCCAACCTATCAGATCTCCCAGGGACATATTATATGCCATATGACAAAACCTCGAAAGAGGATCTGCCAGATATCCCAGGGACAAATTATATGCCATAGAAAAAACCTCGAAAAACTATCTACAGATCTCCCAGGGCCAAATTATATGTCCTCTCAGAGAAAAACCTCGAAAGAGCATTTGCCAGATATCCCAGGGCCAAATTATATGCCATAGGCAAAACCTTGAAAGACTATCTGCAAATCTCCCAGGGCCAAATTATATGCTCATCTGCATAACCTGATCTACGGCCATAGAGTATCAACCTTATACTCACCATACATCATCCTGATGTACACATGATCATCATCACTGCAATATCCCACTACATGTCATCTGGAGCAACATCCTGAAGCTCGTCATCCATGATCATCCTGATCATACAATGCATCTACCTGATGCATACCAAGCATCTACCTGATACATATCATCATACATGATCCACCTGATCATACAGTGTATCCACCTGATACAAATAGAAATACATGATACATATCACCATACATGATCCACCTGATCATACAATGTATCCACCTGATACATATACAGATACATGGTCCAAGTATCCAACATGATGCATATACAAAAATACATACAAATGATCCAACTGATCATATCCAGCATCCAACATGATGCGTACATACATATATATATATATAAATGATCCAACTGATCATATCCAACATCATCCTGATGCATATACAGAGTAGTAACTGGAGCATCGTCCTGATGCTCATTATCCATGATCCTCCTGATCATCATAGCATTGTCCTCTTCAGATCATCTCATCGTCCACGAAGCACAGCCCAGATGCACATCATCCAATACTTACACCACCGACATGGGAGAACACATCTACCACCATTCGGGGAAGGCTCCAGCCCTTACTTTTTCACCATGGGAGAACACATCTACCACCATGTGAAAAATGGCTCAGCAATTATATCATGACCAAGGGAGAAAACATCAACCATGTCAGAAAAGCTCATGTGCATCTGCATCTTCCGGACTCATCACTTCCCTTTGGAAGGAACATCGATCTGAAGTGCACCAAGCCTCTCTTTGAAGTACTCAAACTCCACTCTGGCCAACGGCTTGGTCAATACATCTGCAACCTGCTCATCCGTCGCAACATACTCTGCTTTGGCTGTACTCAGTGCTACGAAGGACTGCTTCCTGCTAAACCAAGAGATCACACCTAATTCCATACTGAAGCAGCACCCAGAAGTGCTCTTCCTATTTGCAACACTTCCTACCCAATCTCAGAATATGCTTTACAACAACCAGGTGAACATCTCTTGGATCCGTCAGGAACTGGCTCAATGTGTTCACCGCAAAGAAAATATCTGGTCTCGTGTTCGTCAGGTACATAGAGGACCCAATCATCTGACGATACATCGTGACATCGATCGGATCAGATGAAGCATCACACAGAAGCTTCAAGTTTTATGCCATAGGTGTGGCCATAGCCTTGCAGTCCATCATCCCGAACCTCTTCAGAATCTCTACCGCATACTTCCCTTTGTCCAAGGAAGATTCCATCTGTACTCTGCCACACCTCCATACCAAGAAAATAGTGCATCATCCCCAAGTCCTTCATCTCGAACTCAGCTGCAAGCTTCCGCTGCATGTCGGCAATCAATCTATCATCTCTTGTTACAAACAGGTCATCCACATACAATAAGAGTATCCCTGGATTTCCTACCTCAACCTTGTAGTAAAGGTTGGAGCCCGCTTTACTCTTGGTAAAGACCAAACTGGATAGAAGGCTGCCTATCCTACCATACCAAATTCTGCACATATATGATTTCTTGTCATGTGTCTCAGAAACAAGTGGCTGCTCCACATACACTTCTTCTTCAACTACACCATTCAAGAAAGCTGTCTTGAAATCCATCTGGTGTATCTTCTATTTCATCACTTTTATATTTCTCTATGCTTCCTTCCGTAGCATGCTTGATCTTGATAGATCCATATGGAAGTCATAACAAACTTCCCTTCAGGTCTTGGGACTACATCCCAAACATCATTCTTCATGATCGACGAATCATGGCATTCTTCCCATATCCTGGGAACTTCAATATCTTCAATAGATAATTTTGTTGCTGAACAAATGTTGTAGTTCTTTTTTGTAGGTGAAGATATACGGTCTTTCCTACAAAACAAGTTAAATTGCATGATTAGAAACATCTCATAATTTTTAGAACAAATTCTTTACACATAAAGAAATATGTCATGCAGTTATCTTAGCCAATGCTTCAATACAACATTTATCCATGTTCCACAACTTTCTAGATGCCTTCCAGTGTCTACTAGAGCATTGTTAAGAGTTTGCACTACTCCCAACATGTCAACAAAGAGGTTTCATTCTAGATAAGTAGCACTGGAATGTTTTACAGTGCCATAGGCCACTTACCCATCACATGCATATTAGTAGTATACTGTTCATTAATGCAATCATTCTAATATGCACAATACATCTCCTAAGTCTAGGAACATAAGCATAATATTATTTAAACAAACAAAATAGGCAAGAAATGATAATTGAAATACTTATCTTTGTTTGTTTGTTGGGTGTACTCCCTCTGAGTCTTTGCTTCCTGGTAGGAGTTGCTGAAGTAGCTTCTTCTACACCTTTCTGTTGTGGAATGTAGGAAGATGGTCAACTCCCTCTAAAAATATGCATCCTTGCAGGAGTTGTTGGAGTGTGCTCCCTCTTGATATTTGCTTCCTGGATTACCTGTCCTTGAACTTATATTCATCCTTACTGACATCAATCTTCTTGAACTCTAGAAAGTATATTATGTAATCCTTCGAGCTTTCACTGTAACCCACAAAGATACCCTTCTTTCCTGAAGGATCTAGTTTGGTCCTCTTTTCCTTTGGGACATGAGTGTATACTGGACAAACAAATATTCTGAGATGGATGACTTCAGGTTTCTTACCCGAAAATACCTCTTCTGGTGTCTTGTTGTCCAATATCTTGTGGGGTGTTCTGTTCTGCACATATACAGCTGTTCTAGCTGCTTCTGCCCATAAATGCATAGGTAGATCTTGGTCATGCAGCATTGCCCTTACTGCTTCCATGATTGTTCCGTTCTTCCTTTCTGCAACTCCATTCTGTTGTGGATTATAAGGAGCAGTCAATTCCCTCTTAATCCCTGAATCACTGCAAAGCTTCTTGAAGTCACCTGAGGTGAATTCTCCACCATTGTCGGATCTGAATGTTTTGATCTTCTTGTCATTTTGATTCTCCATCAAGGGTTTGAATTCCTTAAACTTATCAAACACCTCATCTTTGTTCTTCAAGAAGTATACCCAAGTCTTCTTGGAGAAGTCATCAATAAATGAGACATAGTAAACATACCCACTTAGAGAACTGGATGACATAGGACCACATACATTTGAGTGGATGATTTCCAGGATATCTTTGGCCTTGCTTTCACTGCTTGGGAAAGCCTTCTCAATGTTCTTACCTTTTGCACATTCTTTGCAAACACCTTCATGTTTGGTCTTGATTTCAGGAAGACCTTCTACAACCTTGCTTGCAATTGGAAGTGCACTATAGTGCATATGAGCAAGTCTTCTATGCCAAAGTTCACTTGGCTCCATGGATTCATGCATCATGGCATGTTCAGGTTGTCCCTTCAATTTATATAATCCTCCTTATTGCTCTCCAATCACTACTGCATCATCTATGGTCTTTCCCTTTGGCCACATTAGGACTTGGCCATCCACAAATGCAACCCTCATACCTTTTGCATCCAATGCAGAGATGGAGAGTAAGTTCTTCTTGAGCCCAGGTACATAAAGGACTTCTTTCATCTTCAAAGATTTTTCAGAATCTAGGTTGTAGGAGGCTTCACCACTTCTTTTGATTGGGTATTGATAATCATCCCCAAGTTTCACCTTATGGGGTGATTCATGTTTAGATAGATTCACAAAAGATTCCTTAAACCCAGTCATGTGTTTAGAAGCCCCACTATTAATCAACCAATCATTACGACCATGGGAGATAGTACCTGTGAGAGTAGAGATTAGAACATACTCTTCTTCACTTGATGAGTCATCATAACTTTCTTCCCTAGCCTTCTTCTTTGGAGGTTCATCATCCTTGGCAGCATGAGCATGGAACTTTCTTTTGTTGCCATTTTTCTTCTTGTTGAAGTTGTTGTTATTATCCCTTTTTGTTCTTGGGACAATCTGAAGCAAAGTGACCCTTCTCATTGCATGTGAAGCATCTTAGATTCTTCTTATTCTTTTGATAGGATATTTTGTAGCGAGAGTGCTCCTTCTTGGGCTTGCTTCTTTTGGTGTGAGTTGGAAGAGATTGATCTTCACCTCCCATATTTTCCTCACGAGCTACAAGTCTAGCTTCTTCTTGAGAGCATTCCTCGCATAGTTTACTGAAAGAGATCAATTTCTTTCTTGCACAGATTCCTTGAATAAAGGAGTCCCATGACCTAGGTAGGCCATTTAGAGTGGTCATAACAACTTCACCATTGTCCACTACTTCATCCACAGCTTCAAGTTGCTCCTTGATCTGAGAGACCTTGGAGAAGTAAGATTGAATGGTTTCTCCATTCAACATCTTGACCCCTTTCAATTGATTCCGCAGAGTCATCTTCCGATTTATGTTCTTCCCTTCAAATAGCTTGGTCAAAGAGTCAAACATCTCCTTGGGTGTCTTTAGAGAAGACACATGGGGTATGAGATGGTCTTTGATAGAATCAACAATGATTCTCTTTGCCTTGACCAAGTTCTTCTTATGCAATACCTTGGCCTCTTCATCCTCTGGGATAGGGATCTCTTCTTTTATATATGAGTCCAACTCATTATCTTCCAGGATTAACCCAATCCTATACTTCCGAGCTCGAAATTTATCAGCCCGTTCAAGCTTATCCTCAATCTTGGTGTGGTGAGACATATTAAAGAGTACTTCAAATGGAAATAGAAAAGATTTAGGTCTTAGCACTTGAAATGCTGAAAATTGGATCTGGTCTCGGATTAGGGTTTGTCGGAAAAACCCTAAAAATTCAAAATGTGAATTTCAAATTTCTAAAAGGATAGAAAGATGTGCCTTGATGAGCTGATCAGCCTGGTGCATTCAGAATTTGAGATCAGGAAAGTTTTACCTTTCAGATTTGTCTTTTTGTCCTCATGGGTTCACTAGGGAGAGCCCTGAATTAGGGTTTGAGTTTCCCGGAGATCTACCCAGCCAAAAATCTCGATCCAAAGCTCTAAACTTCAATTTTTGCAAGGAGCTTCTAGCTGCGTCTTCAGATTCCATAAATTCCTATTTTTGTGGAAACCCTAATTTTTAGGGCCAAATCTGAAAATGCTTAGAATTGAATTCTGATTGGACAGATAGATTCTCCTTGATGAGTAGAGTCAATATACTATATTGCTTTTCCAAAAACTGTGGAGAGAAACCCAATAAACAAGAAACTCAAGTTTCCGTCACTGCAAAATGTCTTCTTCTCAGGTTAGCTCTGATACCATGTTAAAATTTGAGCATTAATTCACATTACTCTTGGATATTTACTGAGAGAATAACATATACAGTATATCAATGCATAACAATCACAATAAGCATGACAAGCATCACAAGAATCAAAAGCATGAGAGACAAGAGACACAGAGTTTCCATGGGGAAAACCCTAAGGTGAAAAACCCCACAACTTCCTCAGAGATAGAGAGAGCAATGGCTCAACCAAAGTACAACCAAAATACACTTGAGATAGTCTCCTAGAGAAGATGATCCTCCTCCTCACTAGTGCACCACTTTCTAAGTGAGAGAAGTGTGTCTTTCCGAATGATCCAAATAGAGATCTCCTGATCTCTATTTATACTAACCTGTTTTCCCAGTGACCTTATGGGGCCGACAATTCCCTCATACATGAAAGAGGGCTTCCTTTTAGGGGAAAAATTCTAACATAACTTCTAGCGTCAAATTTGTGACCTAATGATGAACAATCTAGAATGAATACAAAATTAAAATATCTTACAAGGCATTTTTCTAAAACAATTCTTTGGAGGCTCCATCCCTGAACCCTATGATGGGGGGGGAGAGCTCCCACCCCCATACCTTGCCTTCAGAACTGTGATCCAAACATGGCTAAGAACAAGAACTTTGAATCAGGAAGATAATTAGGATCCACAACCAACATACCCTATCCCCATGAATGTATTTCGTAGGTATCTATTGTTAAGACTCCGCATTCCTAGGAAAGATAGAAAAGAATGCTCATGAACTCACAAATGAAGGATGTTTCCATATGGAATTGAATGGATTACCTTCTAAGAACATGGCATATGATTAAGGGTGGAACACTTAGGGGATCATTGTCTTAAATTTGGTACTAATTGTCTGAACTCTCTTTTAATAGTGAGAGGAAGTGGAGTTTGATTGCACTTATTTGAAGCTACATCTCCATTGATCATCTAAAGGATTTGGAGGCATGAGGGTATCCTATTTATACTTCATTTGATGACCTAGAAACAATGCCAAATGGATAAGGAACTAGTCTACAAAACATTTTAGATTGACAAGGGTGTTAAGAAAGTTGATTATGAATACACTTTAAAGTGCAAATAGGTTCATGGATCAAAGGATGTGTAGGAGGAAAGCAATTATCCTATATAAATACCACCTGCTACTGATCTAAAATTACATATTGCATGCAACCTTTCCCTACCAATTACATAGACAACAAACCCTGCCTTTACAAACAGGGGAAAACATGCATAAGATTACTAAAAAATATGATAATTGGGTCACTTTCAAAAGGCATGATACCTGCATACTCCATGGAAGATGATGAATAGACTAAAGATAAAATAGAGGACATATTTTCTCATAAAGTGTTTTTCAACAATAGGGAAACAATTATTAGAGCTCATGAATTATGAAAAACTCAGACCCTTTTGTAGATATTCGTGTGGAGGAGAGCTCAATGAACTACTCTTTAAACATTCCTTTGTACCCTCTTTTCGGAAATTTGATATAGGGAAATGATGAGTGGAAGACTACAAATAAGAAACTTACACATTTTCAGAAGGAAATAATCTAGAACCATCACTTAAAATCTATTTGAAGGAAGAGCTTGCATTTTGATTAGCAGGAATAGGCTGAGATAAGGACATTTATACTATCCTTATGTTGATCATAGCATCTTTTTTTAAAAGAGGTGCTAGCAATAATTTTGTCTTTGGATGACCATGTTCACCCTAAAAATCATGAACCCCAAATAAAATCATCCTTTTGCAAAATGCATAGTATGTGTTTTCTTGCAAAGGTTGCAAGCTCCTCAGTGAGCTTTTAGAATTTCAAGGGGAAGAAGAAACAAGTCCACAATCAATTATAGTATTCAACAAAGGAGATGGAGTCCTGTGCGAAGAATGATATTCAGTAAGCATCACTCCAAACAATCAATTAATTGTCATGGTCATGTATGCACATTATTTATGATCCATTCCTATCATTATGGGATTATCTTAGTTACTTTTAGGATTTCATCGAGACCTAACCATAATCATTTTGTTCTCAAAAGTTTCAACAAAAATTGTAAATTTTTCCTACCTCCTGATATAAATCATTTCATGTTGATTTAATTCTTGCAACACTGCATTGCATGACATTTAATATATCAAAACTTGCTTCCAGTCAAAAGATTATTTATATTTTAAAGTCCCCAGATGTTTTTGTTGGCACTCTATGACATTGAACATGTGTGTACCAAAGTTTAGTCTTGGTTAGGATAGGGTCGCATAGCTGCTCTTATTACTTTTCTAATTTTCAAAATTGAATATTTTGATTTAATTTAAATTCTAATTTCACTTGATTGGTCCTTAAGACCACTAGAGTACATAGTTAGAGGTTTAATTTCCCATTTATTATTTTGTATGTCATTTCTAGATAGTAGTTTTATTTTCATGATCAAATAAGTTGACTTTCATTAAGAGGAATCAATTTATTCTATGTCTAAGTCCACAATTTGAATTTGTTATGTTCTTTTCCTGATTTGTAATTTGAATTGTATACATAAGAAAATTAAAGAAAATTCAGTCCCTTTTTCTATTGAAGTCTTGGTAATGTGAAAATGGTTAGACTCACAATTAGATTGAAACATCCACACATGTATGGATTTCTTGTTAACTCAAACAATACATTTTCTTTAGTGTTACATGCTGAACTTCAAAGAAAGATTTACAAAAACCTCCTTGTGGGTTTGGATGCTAGTTTGGTCATAAGGGTTCTTCATCAGTCACATCCTTATGTGAAGGATAGACTAGATTCACTTTGTTTTTCAATCAAATTTTGTTACACTGCAAGGATTTCCTTATTTGAAAGATAAATCAAACTTCTATTTTTAAATTTACCAAAAGGGTAGTCCATATAATTCATTGTTGATCTGATGGATGTTTTCTTTGTGACATGCTTAGGATTTCATAGGCTCATCTGATAAATTCCTTGTATGAAGACGCCAATTGGTTAATATCATACTTTCCTAAGTAAAGGAGGAAAAAACTTGAAGACTTTTCAGACACCCCATGCCTGCTAAGCGCAAATCTTGCAGGCCTCCTACTAGAGTCCAAGAAGGGTTTCAGGACCATTATATACAAAATCAAAGAAGGAATCCAACCGGTATGATATATGATTCACAATAATTATATGATCTGGTTACTTAATGGACTATTGGAGCAAGATCTCAAATCCTCTCACTCAATCAATATTGTAGATCTAGGAAAATATGCATTATTCTTAGTATGTGCCATCATCGGAAAATTACTTCATGAAAGTAGTCAAATTGAGGCATGGATTAATGTGCACCAATAATTTTTGAACTATGGGATAGGAAACATTATTGGGTTAGCATAAAGATCAATATTCTAAAATGAATAAGAATATGTGTGAAATATCATTGGTAACTCAAGCATTATTAGAGAAGGTAAATTTCAACAAGGGCACGTAGAA
The DNA here is from genome assembly GCA_027924585.1 of Larix kaempferi. NCBI lineage: Eukaryota > Viridiplantae > Streptophyta > Pinopsida > Pinales > Pinaceae > Larix > Larix kaempferi. Next base: position 16,519,539 of record BSBM01000619.1, on the reverse strand, counting down.
CAATTGATAGGAGTCGAACAATCAAGGATAAAACAATTCTACACTAGTTTAGTGCCAATGAAGATTTAGGTATACTATTTATTTACCTAATCCTTTACATATGATATTTTTTCTCCATGAAATTGCATGAGCATCAAATTCTATTGATGCATGTTGGTTTAAATGTAGTATGTAGTAGAATGGTTGTTCTCTATTATGGGTATTTCCTTTTCAATTGCAGTTTATCTTCTCTTCATTGAAGATTGATGATTTTTTACTTTTAATCCAAGCTACAATTTTGCGTCCATATTGTTGGCTTCTTTGTCTTGATTTTTAGAAACATGTTGAGTTTAATTTCTTTTGCATTAGTTTCATCTAATTTTGAGTCTTTGTTTTTTTTTTACCTGTCTTGAACTATAATCACCTTGGTTTTTTCAAGTTGTGCTTTGTTGTCCCTTTGCTTTTAAGCCAGGTGATATTTGGAATAGTTGAGTAGAGGCCAAAAAATATTTTAATATATTCATTATAAAAGGGAATTTGAACTCAAAAACCTCATTGGAATATCTTGGAATACATATCTGTGATGGAACACAAACCTGTTTATGGAAACATGCATGAATCATCCCAAATATCTAGTGTTGGTCATAAGTTAGTTTTAATGATAGCTGAACTTTGTTGCAACTAAAAAACATCAAAATATCAAGATGTATTCTTATCACCTAGGTGTGTAGTTTCAATCCTAAAAAATATACATCAACCCTCATGCTTATAAAGGCTACCGACTGCTCATTCATGCACCACTAAAAAAATATGTGCACAAATGCATAACACAACGAGAGGGAAAATAATTTTAGGTAAAAGGGGAACATGCATATATCTCTGTTGGGGCCATGGATGCTTGCCGACAACAAAGCAAGGCATGTGATGTTAGGTTGATTCCATTGGGGCTATGCATGCTAATTCATAATGGAGTAACAATGTGAGGTTTGATGAGATAACCTAGGGAAAATATTAAAAACCTTATCATTTGTAAAACTTCAAGGTTATGGAGTCCACTTACAGTTTTGAGATAAGCTTTAAAAGGAATCAATATCATCAATTTTTCCTTTGTTTCACTTGGTAAATAATATAGTGTTGGGGAACTCCTTGAACAAAAAATAAAATAACATAAGGGGATTGTTTTCCAAGAAAAGAGGTGGTGTCTAAAGACATCGTTACAACAATTAAGCTCATTGCATTGTGACCAGAACATCACAATTCATTCTTCAACATCATAAGTCAATACAATTTGATATCAAAACAACCCATATGGTCCTTCTTTTATAGTCTCCAGATCCAACAAGCTCCATTGAAGTGAGGAGGATATAATCAAAAAATAGGGTTCGTTGGTTCTAACCATTTTTTTATGAAATCCACAACATCACATGGTTTATTCAACTATTCTATTTGAGTTGACCACGACCTCATTGAACATTCAATCGACCATTTAGTCGAAGACGTAGTTGATCCTCTAGTCGACTGATTTCCTTCAATGGGATGTCTCCACAAGATCGCTCCAACAACCCCTCATAAACATAATTCTCTAGAGATTCAAGAGATGAAATTATGTTTTTTGAACATCCCCCCAAAATTGCAGCTGCCTAAAGCCAAAATATAGCTTGAAGTTTCATAAACTGAGATTCTGGTGGATGTTTCATAAATTTATTAGTGATCTAATCATTTGTCGTGCAATAAACAAGTGAGACAACATTGCCCTATACAAACTATCTCAAATAGTGAACATTAAGTTCAACATGCTTCATTTTGTTGTGAGCTACATGAATATCAACAACCTGTATTGTACTCTGATTATCACAATGGATAACAATCGAGGTCTTAATAGGAAATCCAATATCTGCTAAAAGTTGATGGATCCAAACTGTTTGTGTAGTGATTCTATACTTTGAAAATACTTAATACCATACTAATAAGTTCCCTTAATATAGAAAACAATTATCTTTGCATCTTTCCAATGGATTTCTTGAGGATATTGCATGAACTGGGAGACTGCACAAATAATAAAGGAGATATTTGGTCGACTGTGAGCTAATTAAATCAGGCTATTGACCAACTATCAATAAAGAGTGGCGTCTAATCATGGAGAGACACATTCTTTCAACAACTTTACATCTAATTTATAAGGTGTAGTGCACGGATTACAATTTTCCATCTTGAATCATTTACAAAAATCCAAAGCATATTTGGGTTGAGAAAGAAAGATACCATCATCCATTTGCAAAATTTGAATTCCCAGAAAGAAATGAAACATACCAAAATCAGTCATTTCAAAGGTATTTGCAAGTTGTTTCTTCAAACCCAAAATCATATTGACATTATTTCCAGTTATGACTAAATCATCAACATACAATGACACAATAAAGGTATCACCTCGAACATGTAATACATAAATACTATGATCAGATTCACAAAGTTTGAAGTCAAGATTGATAATGAAATTATCAATATTCTCATATAAAGCACGAGCTGCTTGTTTGAAACCATAGAATGCCTTCTTGAATTGGAAAACGAGACTATAATCTATCACAAAACTCAGAGGTTGTTCAACCTATTTATTCAGAGAAAATCCATGAAGAAAAGTACTTTTAACATCCATTTGATGAAGTTCCTACCCAAAATTAGCAATGAGAGAAAGAATCAGTCAAACGGAGTTCATCTTTGCAACAGGGGCAAAGGTTTCATTATAGTCGATGCCTTCTTGCTGAGATAAGCCCTTAGTGACACAACGAGTCTTGTGACATTAAAAAAAAACTGTAAAAAACAAGCTTGGTCTTATATGCCTATTGACACTTCACAACATTCTTTCCACACGGTCAAGAAACAAGTTACCAAGTCCAATTCTTCTTCAAAGAATCACTTTCAGCAGCCATAACATTTTCCCATTTAGGCATTTCCTGAGCATCAATATAAGTTTCAAGATCACATGTTTCAATAACATGTTCCATTAATGAAACACTACCATGATGTTTCTGACTGTGTGTCTACCGACCAATACTAGCATCTCTAGCATCCAGTATAGAAGCTTTAATTGTTTTAGTAGTACACCAAGGTAGACAATTTGATGGCGATTTAGTTCAGTGATGGTTAGTCGATTGAGTCGGTGTGTCAATGTCTGTAGTCAAGGTAAACTAACTACCAATCAACTCAGGAGTATAATTCATCGGTTCGATCAAAACTCCAAAGAAGGGTACGGTTGATCAATATTCTTCAAGAATATGAAATAGATCATTGTGCAATAGACCAGAGGAGGAATTCAACAACTTATTACCTAAAATATTTTCATCAGATATCACATTTCTACTCAAAATGATATGTTGTTTGATAGGGTCAAATAGTTGATAAGATTTTTATTCATCATAATAGCCCATCATGATGCAAGCATGACTCTTTGCATGCATTTTATTCATGTATTTATCACTGATATCTTCCCAAATAATAGATCCAAAGGTTATGAGGTGTCTAACAGAGGGTTTCTTTCCTTTCCACTTCTTGACTGCAATCATGTTGGCAACATCTCTAGTTAGTACAAGGTTCATGAGATAATTTGAATAGTCAATTGATTTTACCCAAAATTTAGTCAGGAGATATTTGGTCTATAGTAGGCACCAGTCCATTTATACCAAAGTCTAATTCTTCCTCTCCGTGACTCCATTCTACTAAGAGGTGTGAGGGACATATCTCTACCAGGAAATCTCATTCTAGAATAGATATTCTTCAATCTGTTGACTCACATTTCTCCACCATTGTTTGATATCAAACATTTGGCAGGTAGGACACATTGTTTTTTAGCCAATGCCTTGAATTCCTTGAATATTTTAAGGACATGACTCATATTGTTCAAGAAATATACCCAAGAAAATAAAGAGAAATCATTTAAAGGTCAAAATATACTTCACACCTACTAATGGAGGTTTCTTCATGCAACAAAGATAAATGTGAACAAGTTCCAGTCAGTTCCGTGCTCGCCATGATTTCCCATAATCAAAGGGTTCCTGATGATGCTTTCCAAGCACACATTGTCTACAAAATCCATCAGGTGGAACTATATTGGGAAGATCAATACATATATTATTTTTTACCATCATTTTCAAACTTTGAATGTTCAAATGTCCAAGTTGTTCATTCCAAATTCGACTTTTGTCGTTGTCCTGAGAAATGAGTGCAGTCGGTCCAATTAGTTTGGGAGAATGACATAAATTATAAAGTCCATATTTGGGGTCTAAATATCCTGAAGCAACAGTTTACCTCCCAAGTATCATATCCTTTATGATAAAGTGATATGACCAAAACTCAACATTCTTCTTAGTCTGTGTAAATTGAAAAAATCGACAACAAGTTTGCACTCAAACTAGGTACATGATATACATTGGATATTCGACCATGTTGGCATTCAACAGAATTAATTCCAGCAACCGCGAGAACATAATCATTAGCTACATAGATCTTCTATTTTGGATCTCCACTCAAGGAAGAGGACGAAGAAGCATCCTTATCCATATGATGATCAAAACCAGAATCAACTATCCCTTATGTATGAGTGTTACAGGCATGTAATTCCTAGGAAGTTCTAACAAAGAAGGTAAAGTTTTCAGCAGGTTGGTTGATCGACTGACCAATCAACATGCCTTCCTCAATATTCTTGACCTTTTATTCCAATTCCTTCATCTTATTCCAATAGGTTTTCTTGACATGTACCACCTTTCCATAGTAGAGACATGTTTTCTTCTTTCGATCCTTCTTTGTCGATGATGACTCTTCCATATTTCCTTTAGTAGGTTGGTCAATACATTCTGGTCAATGAATTGGTAGACCATGTTCTTTATAATTTTTCTTGACCTTTATTTTTAGCAAGTGATCCTGGCATGTGGTACCAATATTCCCTTCTTCGAGCAACTTTTGTTGGTCTTTAACCAACAAATAATAGAAGATATCAAAGGTGAAATATTTACCATCTTTCTTGTATGAAATCCAATTGGTGTAAAAGGGGAAGTAGAAGACATCATAAGGTGTCCTAAAATTCATCGGGACCACTTCAATGTGTTAATTTTTCAGAATTTACTTCAATCCGATCTAGGATCTTAACTAAGAGAACAACATGTACAACATATCTACAGCATATCAATCATGAACACAATAATGCAAGCACACAAGAGACACATAGTTTACTTGGGGAAAACCATAAAGGTGAACAACCCCAATAATTTCCTCAGAGATAGATAGAGAAATGATACAAGCCAAGCATAAGAGATAGAAATATCCTAGCAGCAGCTTCTCCTCCTCCACAAGTGCACCACTCTCTCGAGAGTGTGTGAGAGAATAGAATGATGAAATAGAGTGCCTCCCGCACTCTATTTATACTTGAATTGACTTGCCTAATAACCTTTACTAGGTCGGCCTCAACTTAACCACATAACACAAAGCTGACTGGGCCGACACCCAATAGGGTGGTCTAATAACCCATCAAGTATAAGTTACGACACTTACAATATAAATGACGACACTTCCGTATAGAGGAATAATAACATCTCTATAGGAATACAAACAATATATATATGAAATACATTCCGAAGTTACATATACATCAACACTCCCTCTTAACTAGGAAGGTATTTCTTGACACATATCTGCTAGCACAAGTCTTCTTCTTTGGATCATCATTAGCGAATCATCATCCTCGAATCATCGTCATCGTCACTGCTGCTGCTATCTCAATCAATCTCTGAATATACTCGTCATAGGAAGTTCTACAAAGCCAATCCCTTTTCATACTGGATGTAGGCCCACCACCTGCAGGTCTTCATCATCACTAGCCATACTATGGAATCCTTAGGACTTATTACGTGCATCACAAGACCTCGAAAGAGCATCCCAGGACTGATTACGAGCACACAACTCAACCTATCGGATCTCTAAAGACCTTTTACATGCTACTGCGCAACCTGTCCACGGCCACAGAGTATCACGAAGCACAACCTAGATGCACACACACAACACTTACATTCACCGGCATGGGAGGACCAACCTACCACCATCCGTGAAAGGCTCACAGCACTTACATCAACGACCATGGGAGGACCAACCTGCCACCATGTCGGAATTACACAACACTTATATTGCAGCCATGGGAGAACAAATCTACAACCATGTTCAAATGGTCCCAACACTTATATCGCAGCCATGGGAGAACACATCTACAACCATGCTCGAATGGCCCCAGCACTTATATCGCATCCATGGGAGAACACATCTACAACCATGCTCAAATGGCCCTGGAAATTACATCACGACCATGGGAGAACAAATCTGCCACCATGTCGGAAAAGCCCAACAATTACATCGCGATCATGGAAGAACACATCTACAACCATGTCCGAAAAGCTCATGTGCATCTGTGTCTTCGGAACTCATCACACATAATCCAACTGACTATGTAATTTATCCACTTGATGCATATGATCATCTTGATCATCATCATAGAATCATCCTTATGCATATCATCTAGAGTATCATCCTGATGCATATCTGGAGAAACATCCTGAAGCTCGTCATCCATGATCATCCTGATCATACAATGCATCCACTTGGTTGATACATAGTATCTGCCTGATACATATCATCATACATGATCTAACTGATCATACAATGTATCCACCTAATACATATACAAATACATGATCCACCTGATCATACCTGATACATATCAACATACATCTACCTAATCATACAATGTATCCACCTGATACATCTATAGATACATACCCATGATCCAACTGATCATATCCAGCATCCGACATGATGTGTACATACATATACATATAAATGATCCAACTGATCATCTCCAACATCCACCTAATGCATATACAGAGCAGTAACTGGAGCATCGTCCTGATGCTCATCATCCAGCACTTACATCCACAGCCATGGGAAGGATCCTCCTCTCACCATGCTTGGAATGGCTTCAACAAATGTCTCCATCACTTCTTCCTTGAAGTGTCATCGATCTGAAGAACACCAAGCCTCTCTTTGAAGTACTCGAACTTCACTGTGGCTAGTGGCTTTGTTAGCACATCTGCAATTTGCTCATCCGTCGCAACATACAGAAGCTTCACTGCTCCTCTCTGCACCATATCCCTGATATAGTGATATTTGATCTCTATGTGTTTTGACCTGTCGTGGAACACCAGGTTCTCAGACAGCTTCACACAACTCTGGTTGTCACAAAAGATACCAGTAGCCTCTAGCAGGAGATCAAATAACTCAGACAGTAGCTTCCGAAGACATACTGCCTCACAACTAGATGAACAAGCTGTAACATACTCTGCTTTAGCTGTACTTAGTGCTATGTAGGACTGCTTCCTACTAAACCAAGAGATCACGTCTGATCCCATACTGAAGCAACACCAAGAAGTGCTCTTCCTATCTGCAGCACTGCCTGCCCAATCTGAATCAACATAACCTTGCAGGTTAAACTTTTGATTTGCATCATACTTGAGCCCATAATCAACTGTACCCTTCAGGTACCTCAGAATATGCTTTACATCAATCAGGTGAACACTCCTAAGATCCGTTAGGAAATGGCTCAATGTGTTCACCGCAAAGCAAATATTTGGTCTTGTGCTCGTCAGGTACATCAAGGACCCAATCATCTAACGATACATAGTGACATCAATCGACTAAGATGAAGCATCACACAGAAGCTTCAGGTTCGATTCCATAGGTGTGGCCATGTCCTTGTATTCCATCATCTCGAACCTCTTCAGGATCTCTACTGCATACTTCCCTTGTCCAAGGAAGATTCCATCTGCACTCTGCCACACCTCCATGCCTAGAAAGTAGTGCATCATCTCCAAGTTCTTCATCTCGAATTTGGCAACAAGCTTCCTCTTGGTATCAACAATCAAACTATCATTACCTGTAACAAACAGGTCATCCACATACAGGAGTAGTATCATAGGATTTCCTTCCTCAACCTTGTAGTAAAGGTTGGAATCTGCTTTACTCTTGGTAAAGCCCAAAGTGGATAGAAAGCCATCTATCCTGCCATACCAGGTTCTGCACATATATGACTAAAACCCGAGTGGCTACTCCACATACACTTCCTCTTCGATTACACCATTCAAGAAAGTTGTCTCGAAATCCATCTGGTGTATCTTCCATTTTATCACTGCATCCAGAGCAAGTACTGATCTGATAGAAGTGGATCTAGCTACAGGAGAAAAAGTCTCTATGCTGCCACCTGCAGCATGCTTGATCTTATAGATCCATTTGGAAGTCACAACAGACTTCCCTTCAGGTCTTGGGATCACATCCCAAATATCATTCTTCATGATCGAATGGTACTCCTCAATCATGGAATTCTTCCTAAATCCTGGGAACTTCAACATCTTCAATATCTTCAATAGATAACTTTGTTGCCGAACAAATGTTGTAGTCCTTCTTTTGTAGGTGATGGTACACGATCTTTCCTACAAAACAAGTTAAATTGCATGATTAGAAACATCTCATAGTTTTCAGAACAAATTCTTACACATAAAGAAATATGTCATATAGTCATGCAATTATTTTAGCAAATGCTTCAATACAACATTTATCCATATCCCATAATTTTCTAGATGCCTTCCAATCTCTACCAGAAATATGTCATATAGTCATGCAATTATTTTAGCAAATCCTTCAATACAACATTTATCCATATCCTGTAATTTTCTAGATGCCTTCTAATGTCAGCAAAGAGGTTTCATTCTAGATAATTAGCAATGGAATGTTGTACAGTTCCATAGGACACTTACCCATCATATGCAAATTAGTAGTATACTGTTCATTAATGCAATTTTTCTAATATGCATAATACACACCCTAAGTCTAGGAACATAAGCATATACATCATCGAACAATATTATTTAAACAAACAAATATGCAAGAAATGACAATCAAAATACTTATCTTTGTTTGGTTGTAGGGTTGACTCCCTCTCAGTCTTTGCTTCCTTTCTGTAACTCCATTTTGATGTGGATTGTGAGAAGTGGTCAACTCCCTCTGAATATCTGCATCCTTGCAGAAACTACTGAAGTGTGCTCCCTCTTGATTTTTTTGCTTCCTGGATTACCTGTCCTTGAACTTATATCCATCCTTAATCACTATGCATGCTTATTAGTATCATCATTGTGTTATCCTCGAGGTCTCAGACATAATCACACATTCATTAGTATATTCTCAATACTATCAAAACACAATAATCTTAAGCATGCATAGTCATGATCATTTCAAACAGAAATAATAAGCATTAGTATTCAAGGACTCTTATGGTTTAGTCATATCATAAATTAAGGTAAGAAACATAATATGCCTAAACCCGTGATTACTCAAACCTATACTTTCATGACTCTTCTAGTTAGTCATATCATCAATTAAGGTACGAAATATAATATGCATACACCCATGATTATTCAAACCTATGAATAATCATTATCAATCATTCCATGTATACTTATATAAGAGATCCTATCACAAGGTAGGATTCTAACTTGATATAGGAAAAACATACCTGGATTAATATGTTAGCTGGTTATTGTCTAGCATGCCCACATGATGTCTTCTTGTTCTCTTAAGTGACTTGTGCTAGTAACCTACATATCTCATAGGTTAACCAAGTTATACATACCTCGTAAGTAGATATTCTATGTGATCCATGGCAATGGATGAACCTTTGTATTCATGTCACCATGGTCATATGTTCTTGAACTAGAACATGATTTGTCTTTCTTGGCGTACCTTTTGTTGATGTATATGTAACTTCGGAATGTATTTCATCTGTGTATTATATATATATTTATTGTACCCTTATAAGAGATGTGTTATTCCTCTATAAGGAAGTGTCGTCATGTGGATTGACAAGTGTCGCAAGTGTGTGTACTTGCCGATGGGTTATTAGACCACCTTATGGGGTCGGCCCTAATTAATATATAATATAATGTGGATGTATCCAAGTAGACAAGTCGGCCCCAGTAGGTCACTAGGCAAAAGGTGAGTATAAATAGAGATAGGAGATCTCTATTTTACTCACTCGGAAAAGTAACTATCTCTCTCTCTGAAAAGTGGTGCACTAGTGAGGAGGAGGAGGATCATCTGCTAGGAGACTATCTCAGTGTTATTTGGTTGTATTTTGGTTGAGCCATTGCTCTCTCTATCTCTGAGGAAGTTGTGGGGTTTTTCACCTTAGGGTTTTCCCCACGGAAACTCTGTGTCTCTTGTCTCTATGCTTTTGATTCTTGTGATGCTTGTGATGCTTATCATATTATGATTGTCATGCATTGATATACTGTAGATGTTATTCTCTCAACAAAGATCCTATAGTATTGTGATTTAATACTAAAAATTTAACATGGTATCAGAGCTTAACTGAGAAGAAGACATTTTGCAGTAACAGAAGCTTGTATTCCTTGTTTATTGGGTTTCTCTCCACAGATTTTAGAAATTCAGTATAGTAGATTGGATATACTCATCAAGGCGCATCTATCAGTCCAATCAGAATTCAGTTCCGAGCATTTTCAGATTTGGCCCTAAAAATTAGGGTTTCCACAAAAATAGGAATTTCTGGAAACTGAAGGCACAGCTGGAAGCTCCTTGCAAAAATCGAAGGTTAGAGCTTTGGATCGAGATTTTTGGCTGGGTAGATCTCCGGGAAACTCAAACCCTAATTCAGGGCTCTCCCCAGTGAACCCGGGAGGACAAAAAGGCAATTTTGAAGGGCAAGACCTTGCTGATCTCAAATTCTGAATGTACTAGGATGATCAGCTCTCCAAGGCGCATCTTTCTATCCTTTCAGAATTTTGAAATTCACATTTTGAATTTTTAGGGTTTCTCTGACAAACCCTAATCCGGGACCAGATCCAGTTTTCAGCACTTCAAGTGGTAAGTCCTAAATCTTTTCTATTTCCATTTGAAGTACTCTTAAAGATGTCTCTCCACACTAAGCTTGAGGATAAGCTTGAAGGGGCTGACAACTTCCGAGCCTGGAAGTATAGGATTGGGTTAATCCTGGAAGAGAATGAGTTGGACTCATATGTGAAAGAAGACATCCCTATCCCAGAGGATGAAGAAGCCAAGGCATTGCACAAGAAGAACTTGGTCAAGGAAAAGAGAATCATTGCTGATTCTATCAAAGACCATCTCATACCTCATGTGTCTTCTCTTAAGACACCCAAAGAGATGTTTGAATCCTTGACCAAGCTATTTGAAGGAAAGAACATAAATCAGAAGATGACCTTGCGGAACCAATTGAAAGCAGTGAAGTTTCAGAATGGAGAAACCATTCAATCTTACTTTTCAAGGGTCTCCTAGATCAAGGAACAATTAGAAGCAGTAGATGAAATGGTGGAGAATGGTGAAGTGGTGATGACCACTCTAAATGGCCTACCCAGGTCATGGGATTCCTTTATTCAAGGAATTTGTGCAAGGAAGAAATTGATCTCCTTCAACAGATTGAGGGAAGAATGCTCTCAAGAAGAAGCTAGACTCATAGCTCGTGAGGAAAAAATGGGAGGAGAAGATCAAGCTCTTGCAGCTCACACCAAGAGAAGCAAAACCAAGAAGGATCACTCTCACCACAAAAGATTCCATCAAAAGAGTAAGAAGGACGTAAGATGCTTCACATGCAATGAGAAGGGTCACTTTGCTTCAGATTGTCCCAAGAACAAAAGGGATAATAACAACAACTCCAGTAAGAAGAAGAAGGGCAGCAAAAGAAGGTTTCATGCTCATGCTGCCGAAGATGATGAACCTCCAAAGAAGAAGGCTAGGGCAGAAAGTAGTAGTGATGATGACTCATCGAGTGAAGAAGAATATGTTCTAATTTCTACTCTTACAGGTACCATCTCCCATGGATGTAATGATTGGTTGATTGATAGTGGTGCTTCCAAACACATGACTTGGTTTAAAGAATCCTTTGTGAACTTATCTGAACATGAATCACCCCATAAGGTGAAACTTGGGGATGATTATCAATACCCAATCAAAGGAAGTGGTGAAGCCTCCTACAACCTAGATTCTGGAAAATCATTGAAGATGAAAGAAGTACTTTATGTACTTGGGCTCAAGAAGAACTTACTCTCCATCTCTACATTGGATGCAAAAGGTATGAGGGTTGCATTTGTGGATGGCCAAGTCCTAATGTGGCCAAAGGGAAAGACCATAGATGATGCAGTAGTGATTGGAGAGCAAGAGGGAGGCTTGTATAAATTGAAGGGACAACCTGAACATGCCATGGTACATGAATCCATGGAGCCAAGTGAACTTTAGCATAGAAGACTTGCTCATATGCACTATAGGGCACTTCCAATTGCAAGCAAGGCAGTAGAGGGTCTTCCTGAAATCAAGACCAAACATGAAGGTGTTTGCAAAGGATGTACAAAAGGTAAGAACATTAAGAAGGCTTTCCCAAGCAGTGAAAGAAAGGCAAAAGACATCCTGGAAATCATCCACTCAGATGTATGTGGCCCTATGTCATCCAGCTCCCTGAGTGGGTATGTTTACTATGTATCATTTATCGATGACTTCTCCAGGAAGACTTGGGTATAATTCTTGAAGGGAAAAGATGAGGTGCTTGATAAATTCAAGGAATTCAAAACCTTGATGGAGAATCAAACTGACAAGAAAATCAAGACATTCAGATCTGACAATGGTGGAGAATTCACCTCAAATGACTTCAAGAAGCTTTGCAGTGATTCAGGGATTAAGAGGGAGTTGACTGCTCCTTATAATCCTCAACAGAATGGAGTTGCAGAAAGGAAGAACAGAACAGTCATGGAAGCAGCAAGGGAAATGCTGCATGACCAGGATCTACCTATGCATCTATGGGAAGAAGCAGTTAGAACAGTTGTATATGTGCAGAACAGAACTCCCCACAAGATATTGGACAACAAGACACCAGAAGAGGTCTTTTCTGGGTTCAAGAATATTGATGTCAGCAAAGATGAATATAAGGATAGGTAATCCAGGAAGCAAAGATCAAAAGGGAGCACACTCCAGTAGCTCCTGCAAGGATGCAGATCTTCAGAGGGAGTTGACCATATTCCTACATTCCACAACAGAAAGGTGTAGAATAAGCTACTTCAGCAGCTCCTACCAGGAAGCAAAGACTCAGAGGGAGTCCACCAAAACAAACAAACAAAGATATGTATTTCAATTATCATTTCTTGCCTATTTTGTTTGTTTAATAATATTATGCTTATGTTCCTAGACTTAGGAGATGTATTGTGCATATTTGAATGATTGCATTAATGAACAGTATACTACTAATATGCATGTGATGGGTAAGTGGCTTATGGCACTGTACAACATTCCAATGCTACTTATCTAGAATGAAACCTCTTTGCTGACATGTTGGGAGTAGTGCAAACTCTTAACAATGTTCTGGTAGAGACTGGAAGGCATCTAGAAATTTGTGGAACATGGATAAATGTTGTATTGAAGCATTGGCTAAGATAACTGCATGACTGCATGACATATTTCTTTATGTGTAAAGAATTTGTTCTGAAAATTATGAGATGTTTCTAATCATGCAATTTAACTTGTTTTGTAGGAAAGACCGTATATCTTCACCTACAAAAGGACTACAACATTTGTTCCAGCAAGAAAGATATCTATTGAAGATATTGAAGTTCCTAGGATCTGGGATGAAGAAATGGAATGCCATGATCCGTAGATCATGAAGAAGATGTTTGGGATGCAGTCCCAAGACCTGATAGGGAGTCATATGTATGCAGATTGAAGAAAGCCTTGTATGGCTTGAAGCAAGCTCCCAGAACCTGGTATGGTAGGATGGACAGTTTCCTATCTAGCTTGGAATTTACCAAGAGTAAAGCAGATTCCAATCTTTACTACAAGGTTGAGGAAGGGAATCCAGTGATTCTACTCCTGTATGTGGATGACCTATTTGTGACAGGAGATGACAGACTGATTGCAGATACTAAGAGGAAGCTTGCAGCTGAATTCGATATGAAAGATTTGGGAATGATGCACTATTTCCTAGGTATGGAGGTGTGGCAGAATGCAGGTGGAATCTTCCTTGGTCAAGGGAAGTACACAGTAGATATCCTGAAGAGATTCGGGATGATGGATTGCAAGGCCATGGCCACACCTATGGCATCGAATCTGAAGCTTCTATGTGATACTTCATCTGAGCCGATTGATGTCTCTATGTATCGTCAGATGATTGGGTCCTTGATGTACCTGACGAACACTAGACCAGACATTTGCTTTGCTGTGAACACATTGAGCTAGTTCCTGACGGATCCGAGGAGTGTTCACCTGGTTGCTGTAAAGCATGTTCTGAGGTACCTGAAGGGTACAGTGGATTATGGGCTCAGGTATGAGGTGAATCAAAAGTTTAGCCTACAGGGTTATGTTGATTCAGATTGGGTTGGCAGTGCTGCAGATAGGAAGAGCAGATCTGGGTGTTGCTTCAGTATGGGATCAGGTGTGATCTCTTGGTTTAGCAGGAAGCAGTCCTGTGTAGCACTGAGTACAGCTGAGGCAGAGTATGTTGCAGCCTGTTCAGCTAGCTGTGAGGCAGTATGGCTATGAAAAATACTGTCTGAGTTATTTGCTCTCCCGTTGGAGGCTACTGGTATCTTCTGTGATAACCAGAGTTGTGTGAAGCTGTCCAAGAACCCAGTGTTTCATGACAGGTCGAAACACATAGAGATCAAATATCACTATATCAGGGATATGGTGCAGAGAGGAGCTATGAAGCTTCTGTATGTTGTGACGGACGAGTAGATTGCAGATGTGCTGACGAAGCCACTAGCTAGAGTGAAGTTCGAGTACTTCAGAGAGAGGCTTGGCGTTCTTCAGATCGAGGAAGAAGTGATGGACACATTTGCTGAAGCCATTCCAAGCATGTTGGAAGGAGGATCCTTCACATGGCTGTGGATGTAAGCGCTGGATAATGGGCATCAGGATGATGTTCTGGTTTCTGCTGGATATGATCAGTTGGATCATTTTTATGTATGTATGTACGCATCATGTTGGATGCTGGATATGATCAGTTGGATAATTTTTATGTATGTATGTACGCATCATGTTGGATGCTGGATATGATCAGTTGGATCATTTATGTATGTATGCATCATGTTGGATGCTGGATATGATCAAGTGGATCATTTATGTATGTATGTGCATCATGTTGGATGCTTGGACCATGTATTTGTATATGTATCAGGTGGATACATTGTATGATCAGGTGGATCATGTATGGTGATATGTATCATGTATCAGGTAGATACTTGGTATGCATCAGGTGGATGCATTAATGATCAGGTGGATCATGTATGATGATATGTATCAGGTAGATACTTGGTATGCATCAGGTGGATGCATTGATGATCAGGATGATCATGGATGATGAGCTTCAGGATGTTGCTCCAGATGACATGCAGCAGGATGTTGCAGTGATGATCAGGATGATCATGGATGATGAGCTTCAGGATGTTGCTCCAGATGACATGCAGCAGGACGTTGCAGTGATGATGATCAGGACGATCATGAGTACATCAGGATGATGTATGGTGAGTATCAGGTTGATACTCTATGGCCGTGGATCAGGTTGTGCAGATGAGCATGTCTGGGAGATCCTATAGGTCGGAGTTGTGTACCCGTAACAGCCTGGGATGCTCTTTCGAGACATTGCTCTGGGAGGACATGTAATAGTGCCCTGGGAGATATCAGGTCGGAGTTGTGTACCCGTAACATCCTGAGATGCTCTTGCGAGGTTTTGTCCTATGGCATGTAATTTGGGCCCTGGGAGATTTCAGGTCGGAGTTGTGTACCCGTAACATCCTGAGATGCTCTTGCGAGGTTTTGCCATGACCACATGTAATTTGTGCCCTGGGATATTTCAGGTCGGAGTTGTGTACCCGTAACATCCTGAGATGCTCTTGCTAGGTTTTGTGGTGGACCACATGTAATTTGTGCCCTGGGAGATTTCAGGTCGGAGTTGTGTACCCGTAACATCCTGAGATGCTCTTTTGAGGTTTTGTGGTGGGGTCACATGTAATAGCGCCCTGGGAGATACTACAGGTCGGAGTTGTGTACCCGTAACATCCTGGGATGCTCTTTCGAGGTTTTGTGACGCACGTAATAAGTCCTGAGGATTCCACAGTATGGCCAGTGATGACGAAGACCTGCAGGTGGTGGGCCTACATCCAGTATGAAAAAGGACTGGCTCTGTAGAACTTCCTATGACGAGTAGAGTCAGAGATTGGTTGAGATAGTAGCAGCAGTGACGATGGTGATGACGATGCATCGATGACGATGATCCAGAGAAGAAGACTTGTCTAGCAGATCTGTGTCGAGAAATACCTTCCTAGTTAAGAGGGAGTGTTGATGTATATGTAACTTTGGAATGTATTTCATCTGTGTATTATATATATATTTATTGTACCCTTATAAGAGATGTGTTATTCCTCTATAAGGAAGTGTCGTCATGTGGATTGACAAGTGTCGCAAGTGTGTGTACTTGCCGATGGGTTATTAAACCACCTTATGGGGTCGGCCCTAATTAATATATAATATAATGTGGATGTATTCAAGTAGACAAGTCGGCCCCAGTAGGTCACTGGGCAAAAAGGTGAGTATAAATAGAGATAGGAGATCTCTATTTTACTCACTCGGAAAAGTAACTATCTCTCTCTCTGAAAAGTGGCGCACTAGTGAGGAGGAGGAGGATCATCTGCTAGGAGACTATCTCAGTGTTATTTGGTTGTATTTTGGTTGAGCCATTGCTCTCTCTATCTCTGAGGAAGTTGTGGGGTTTTTCACCTTAGGGTTTTCCCCACAGAAACTCTGTGTCTCTTGTCTCTATGCTTTTGATTCTTGTGATGCTTGTGATGCTTATCATATTATGATTGTCATGCATTGATATACTGTAGATTTTATTCTCTCAGCAAAGATCCTATAGTATTGTGATTTAATTCTAAAAATTTAACACCTTTCATGTTAGCGGACAACATAAACCTCATACAACACCATAATGCATTAGTACAATCATAAGTGTCAACACCCTAATCAATGAATATCTTCTATCATGCATTCATAATTTTATTAAGGTGATACGACAAGTCTAAATTTAATCAAGATTGTACTAACCGTAATAATATGAAGACAAACATACCATAAACTTAATCATGAACAAATCTTGAAACATACTTGGATGAGTCATAGCTGTCGAGATTGCTTGTAATCTTCTTATGTAAGGCCTTAGCCTCATCTCCCTCTGAAACATGAACTTCTTCACTTATGCAGGTGACCAATCCATTCTCTTCTAGGATTAACCCAATCCACTTGATTTGCAAGAACTAGATCTGGAGCTGGATTAGGGTTTGTCAGAGAAACCCTAAAAATTCAAACTTCCAAAATTATAGAAATATGCGCCTTGACGAGCTGATCAAGATAGCATACTCATAATTTGAAAACTGCAAAGTTTCACCCCTCAAATTTGCCTTTGAAACTTCTGGATTCACTAGACATGACCCCGAACTAGGGTTTGATAAAGCCCACCCTTCTTCCCAATCAAAAGGTTCGATCCAAAGCTCTAAGCTTCTATTTTTATGAGGAGCTTCCAGCCATGGTCACAGATTTAAAAAATTTCCATTTTTGCAGAAGCCCTAATTTTCCACTTTTCTGATCAAAGTCCTGAACTAGGGTCTGATCAAGCCCGACCTTCTTCCCAACCAAAAATTCTGATCTTGGTCTCTAAATTTCGATTTTGATGAGTAGCATTCAGCTGTAGTCTTCGATTACAAAAATTCCAACTTTCTCCAAAACCCTAAATTCCGGAAGCCATGAATGAAGGTGCTAAAAAATAATTTTGTTTTGACAGAAATATGTACCTGATTGTTTCTGGTGTAACTCCGAACTTTTCGATCCACAGGGTCTGAAATTTTTTCTTGTGATAGCCCGACTTGTCATCTTTCCAACCCCATAGGTATAACCTCAAATGGATTCTCTGAGAGAGAGCTATTCCATGTGTTGCAATGTAACCTTTTTATGGGATAAAATAGGAGAGTGAACTTGTACGGCGTGCCATGTGTCACTGGTTCAGTTTCGGATTCTAAAATAGTTACCTGAGAAATTAAAGTCCATGAAATACCTGTCACGTTTTACAAAATTTCATTTGGAGCTTCCTAGCCCAAGTTATGACCTTTTTTCCAAGGTCACCTGTTTATGACTGTGAACTGGAAGAGGCAGAAACCCTATATTGTATAGATCATAAATCACAAAGTACAATGAATTAGAGGTTTTCCTTTGGACACAAGGTACATGGGGATCTTAGCTTCACCCTGTACGAATTTCAGACCCTGAAACCTCTCTGAAATGTATTTATAGAGAAAGTGCTATGATGACTGATTTTTGCTATATCAAGCCCTAGCTTCGCAATTGCAACAAGTGTCATTCATGCCATACCATACCTTCTTTCAGGCTTCCTCTGATACCATGTTAATTTTTTAGAATTTACTTCAATCCGATCTAGGATCTTAACTGAGAGAACAACATGTACAACATATCAATCATGAACACAATAATGCAAGCACACAAGAGACACAGAGTTTACTTGGGGAAAACCATAAAGGTGAAAAACCCCAATAACTTCCTCAGAGATAGATAGAGAAATGATACAATCCAAGCATAAGAGATAGACATATCCTAGTAGCAGCTTCTCCTCCTCCACAAGTGCGCCACTCTCTCAAGAGTGTGAGAGAAAAAATGATGAAATAGAGTGCCTCCCGCACTCTATTTATACTTGACTTGACTTTCCTAATAAAATTTACTAGGTCGGCCTCAAGTTAACCACATAACACAAAGCTGACTGGGACAACACCTAATAGGGTGGTCTAATAACCCTTTGACCCACATGGCCGACCCCCAATAGGGTGGTCTAATAACCCATCAAGTATAAGTTACGACAATTACAATATAAATGACGACACTTCCGTATACAGGAATAATGACATCTCTATAGGAATACAAACAATATATATATGAAATACATTACGAAGTTACATATACATCAACACAATGAGTTGTCCATCCTTCTTTGGAAAATACTTACCACATTCACCCAATTTCAACTGTAGCTCCTTGATGCAAGTTAAATAGTCCTTAATACTATCAAAGGAAAGGGGTTCCAGAGAGATCAACGCTTTCTCTATCTGCATTCACCTTGTTGAACAATGAATTCAACTACTCTAGACGACATGAGTACAATCGATCCTTCTTGTATGAAATTTAATATCCCTAAAAATGTAGGTTATGATGACCCCAATAGCCTCATACTTCTTTCTATCGATCAAACAATTATCCTGATAATCCACCAGATCTGAAATAATGAACTTCGTATATTTACATTGTCCTTACTTTTCAACAAAGTTCCCATATATGATTCCCATATTTCATAGTTGTGTCTATTCAAAACAATAGGTTATATCTTGTAATTCATCCTTCTAATCAAGCAGATATGACCAAAGTTCAAGAAGAAGTATGATTCAAAAAAATTCATCCCAGATTTGATCAACCCTAGATCTAGATCGGCATGAATCACAAAAAAAAGGATAGGTCAAAACCAATATCTTTGATACCATGTTGGGGAACCTCTTCATATGAACCATAGAACATAAACAAAAATAGTATAAAGGAACTGTATTCCAAGAAAGTAGGTGGTTTCTAGAGAAACCATTACAACACTTAAGCACAACACATTGTGATCAGAACATCACAATGCATTTTTCAACATCATAATTCAATGCAATTTTATATCAACATAACCCATAGGTTAGTTCTTTTCTAGTATTCAGATCTAAAAAAGTCCTTTAAGTGAGGAGGATCTAGTCAACAAATAGGGGTCATTGGTTCTAACCATTTCCATAAAATCCTCAACGTCCCATAGTTTAGTCAGCTATTCTAATCAATCCTACCACGACCTCGTCGACCATTTAGTCGAATGCCTAGTTGACCCTCCAGCTAACCACTCAGCTAGTTGACTAATATCCTTTGACTAACTGTCTCTAGAAGATATAGAGGTGTGATGAACCTGCATAACCTTAGGTTAAAACAAATAGTCCAAGGAAAGGGATGATTCCAGGATTTCCATTGTTATAGCGTCTTTTTCCATGATATATCCTACGACGTTATAGTGGTTGATATTATCCTTATCTCGATTTGTAGACATCCCTTTTTCCTTTGTAACATACTAGACACTCATTATCTTGAATAAATCTCTTTAAAAAACCCTATTTTCCAAGCAATACGTGACTTGTCTATATAAAACTTGCGTATTCCAGTAATACGTGAATTTCATCATTGTAGCTTGCATATGTGTCTGTACAAGGTTACAAAAAATTTTAATAAATTTTTTTCACAATTTTCTTTAGTTGACACTGTTTCCCAATTCCCCTAATCCCGTGAATAACTTCCTCTAACTCCCTAACTGCTCTCCTCAATATATAAAAGATTATAGGATAAAGAAAAAGAGGTTAGAAACCATTGTTGCTTGAAGAAACCCTCATTTTTCATACAATCCTTTATCCTTGGTCTACAACATCCCTCTCATTCTATATGGAACCCCATTTTTCCATTATGTTCTCCATTGATTTATTATGCTAAATTCCTCCTTGAATCTTTTGGGCATACTTGGTGGAAAAACTTTGAGTTGGAGTGCTTGAAGTGACCTAGGAGGAAGAACCCATAACTCAGTTTTAGAATAGAAACAACATATCATGTTCATTTGTTATATGTAATTTGTTGTTATTATTAATATATAAATGAACTCTGTTCTTGTCCAATATTAAATGTATTCACATGTTTATGAATCATTGTTCATTTGAGAATGGAAATTGTTAGTTTTGCAAGTTTCTTTATATAATTTTCATGGTTATTGTTATGCTTTCACTTTCTTTTGTTTCCATTTCACGAATTGCAGCAAGAAGTTAAAGGGAAGGAGCAAATCTCAAGACCAGAGGATTCTACTACAAGCATTTGGAACAAGGTGTGTATACTGATACCCTTAGAGCTTAATTTTTTGTTTGAAAAGAAAAAGGAAAAACCTTTCTTACTTGCAATATTAGCGTTTGTTTATCTTTTTCTCTACAACAACTACACCCAACATGAGTTGTTGGGAAATCCACAAAACTGGCAAATACGTTGGTGTTCTTCTTTTCTTTTGGGTTTTTTGTTTTTGTTTTTTAGGGTTGTTTGATTCCTCTTTTTTAGTTTCTTTTCTTAAGATTCTGGTTGTTTTTGGTCTGTTGGGTGGTTTAGGTTTCATTTTTTAACCATCAATCCTTATAATATTGTAAACCTGAGGTTTTTGGCATTGTCAATTCTATTTTTTGACTTTTTCTAACCTTATATGCTACCTGTGAGCATATAGAGTCGCATATTAGTCCTGTAGGAAGGTGCTTTATTTATTTTTTCACTATTTTCCTCTTGATACATGGGCTACTTCATTGAAAGTCGTGTATTCCTCTAAAATACGCGGGCTACTGTTCTAATAGTTGCATATTCAATTGTTTACAATTTTTTGCCAAGTCTCTGTCTGTAAGCACTTGATTGCTAGATTGATATATTTCTATTTTTGTCTGAGATCTATTGTTAATACCCATAGAATTTCTAGAAGCCAAAATTTCTCCTTTTTATCAAGTTAATTTGAGTTTTAGTGGAAATTTTGCTAATGTTTCATCCACCCTTGCTTAATATTTTCAAGTTTCATATATTGATTAGAAATCCAAGATTATAAAAACTTAGATCCGTTGTTTTTACTTTTAGATTTTCTTTCTTTCTTTTATTTTGTATAAATATTTTCGTTTTGTTTTTTCTTTGATGTGTGCATTGAAAAGCGAAAGAATAGCTTGCATAAGTATGTAATTTCTTCTCTTTGCATACAATCTAAAAATAAAATAAATCTATTCGTAGGATTCCAGTCTTTATTTTTTTCATTTCATTTCATTTTAAAAAGAAAAAGAAAGGTTGTGCTTGCATTGTTGTCATCATAAAAGAAAAAGAAAGGCAAGTTGCATATTTTGAATTCGCCTTTAAAAGAAGTGATTTGCATTACAGTCATAGAAGATCTTTTTTTCTTTTATTAGTGTTAAAAGTATTTTATCTTAAATTCATTTTCTTTCCATGTTGAGTCATTAAAACATCACAAGTTTCACCTTTCGTCACCCTTGAGTAATCACAACCACTTAAAAAGAACACTTTAATTAAAATTTATTAGCAAATTTTTATTTTTGAGGAGAGTTCACCAAATAGATTAGTCTAGTGTTTTGGGATAGGATTATCATAAACAACCCAAAACATATTAAACTTTTAAACATAGTATCCAATCATTAGGGGAAATCCAGTCATGTATGAAGTGTGAATGGGAATATCTTCCCAAATAGGATTTAAGTACAAGGCCGTGTGAGGTTAAGTTGCATAAATATATCTCTAATACTTAATCTAGCATCAATGAGGATTTTTACATGTACGGGGGATTTCATTACCACAGAGTGTTGTTGTATAGTTTTTGGATTGGTTACCCTGCCCATACGAATGAATCTGACCTACAACTCTTCCCTTGGACGCGGATTACAGATTGGTAACCTTAGTATCTTGTCCTAGGATTCATACACAGGTGCTAGCAAAGGATTTTTTGTGATCACCTTGAGTAGACCTTGAGTGCAGAGCATTAGTACCCTTGGAGGGTGTTTTCTAGATTTATCTGGTAAAACACTTGTACCAAGAAGGGAAACATGCTTGGCCTTGGTAACTGCTTTCAACATTCACTATTTTTGTTGTGGAACTTAATAAACCCACATTGAAACTTCAGGAGGACTATCTATTTGCTTGGATGAACTCCTTAAGACATTTTATAGAGGTGTGTTGTTTGCTTATTGTTTAGTTGGACCGTAGGATTGTTGTCTCTTTCAATGTGGCAGATCCTCCAATTCGTCATTCCAGACGATTATAGAATCTATAACCTTTAAGAATGGAGTCTCCACCTCCAAACCGAAGGCACCGCATGAATAGTTATGGTTCATTTAAACCAGCAGGTTCTTCTAAAATAATTTTACCTATGGAAAGAAACACTTCATCACAAGAACAAGTTCGGGTTGAATATCTTGAAACTGAAAGTTTCCTTAGACCTTACAATTCACCTTTAGTAGATATTAACTATTAACACCCAAAAATTGTTCACTAGCTCATCGCCCTAGTCACATAACCCATTTGTCCTCTTTTCCTACATTTTTGGCCTCCAAAACCCTAAATTGGTAACCAAATGGGAAAAAAATCATTATTCCCCTAAAAAATAACTAAATTCCTTCTAAAAAGGCTAAAAACCACAAAAGGGTAAAAAAATCCCAAAAAAGAAAAGAAAAAGGGGAAAAAAGTCAAAATACAATAAAAAGAGGGAAAATATCAAATACCACCGGTTTCCAAAAAACATGGGCCAACACTCCACCACCCAAAATTGCTATAAAAAGGTGATGGAGGCCTCCCATTTCATCAGTGATCACTCTTCATACCCTTATGTTGTCGAATTCCCTACAACACTCTAGCCTACCCATTAGGGATTTTGTGCCCACCTAGTTGGATCTTGGCCAACCCATTGAGCATTTGGAGAAGATAAAGGAACTCAGGAGAACCGACAGACTACTCTCATACTGCTACAAGGGCCCCCATCACCTCATCTTTGGAGGTAACCATTTTTGTAAACCCTAGTTTGCAATAAAATACAAAAATATTTCATGGGTTCTAATCTATCAATTATGTTTTACTGTTGTAATTAGTTAGGTTTATTTTTCTGTTGTCATTTGCACTCATGCATATTAGTTTTCATTTATGTGTTTTTATCCATATTTGAATATGCTACTAAGGGTTTCCTAACTCTTTGTAGGTGCCCATTTGCACAGGATGGTGTGAAAACACTAGCTATAGATTTGGCGATTCCACTGGGTCGATTCCCATCGATCTGTGGTTTCGTTTAGTTTTTTAGTGTTATGTTTGTTATTTTGGTTCCATTTTATAGTTTTGGGCTACCCTTTTACCCCCATACTTTCATATTTGGCCCTTGCCCTCGCAGTTCCCTTCTTCAGCTCTGTCTTTATGACCCATCTCGTGACTTTCTGCCATTTACCTGCGACCCGAGTGCGACTTCCGGCTTGAAACCCACGCTCCCCAGCGTGAATTTCGGCTAGCAACTCCCTCCTGGAGCGTGCATCTGCGCCCGTTTGCTGCACCCTACGCATGTTTTTTTCTCCTCTAGCTGCGCACTATGGCCGAAAGGTGTGCCCTCCGCCTTAGGGCTTGAAAGTCGCTCTTTTTGTGCGCCTTAGGGCCCCTCCACGTGCAGTATATCCTGGAAGTTGCATTTTTCATGCATCTTCATCCTTGTAAGTTGCGCCTTGCGCACGCTTGGTCTCCTAAAACCCACGCTTTTCATGCACTTCCTCGCTTGAATGTCGTTCCCTCCACACTCTTCTGAGTCTAAAACTCACGCCCTAGCCACGCCCTTCCATCCTAGACCCACACCCTTTTTTCCTGTTTTTTTTTCTTCTATATCGACACATTTTTTCTACAGTCTACCAAACCCAGAGCACAACTTTTCACCTCACAGTCTCACCCTGCACCTGTT
This sequence comes from Larix kaempferi, assembly GCA_027924585.1. Lineage (NCBI taxonomy): Eukaryota > Viridiplantae > Streptophyta > Pinopsida > Pinales > Pinaceae > Larix > Larix kaempferi. The sequence goes on along the minus strand of BSBM01000619.1, from coordinate 16,494,833 downwards.
TTTTCCTTTTTCTTGCCCTTGGCTGCACCCACAAACCCCTGTTTACCTGCACCCATTTTCCATTATTTTTTCTGTTGTTTTGTTTGCTGTAGAATTAGAGACATATTAGTTTGCAAGCATCTTTCCTGCATTGCTATCTTTTGCATCATAGTTCAACAAGTTTATTTCCTGCATACCTGTTATAGTAGTATTTTTATTTTTTATTTTTTGAAAAGTAAAAGAAAAAGATTTTATTTCAGTCTCAGTTGTTTCTTTCAAGCATTTACTATCTGGCAATCTTGGGTTCACACCACTTGTGCACACACTTTCCCCCTAATTCATAAAAATATATAAAATTGATTTAATTAAACCCACCTTAACCCCACTTGGGGAACATAAAAAAAATTTGTAGCTAGGTAGGACATTGGGGTTAGTACCTAATTTTTACAGCATAAGTATGGAGGTGAAATATAGGGATATCTCAAAATTTCCCTGAAGAAAGACTAAATTCCCTTTATTTTTCATAGTTAGGTGCTAAAGGCATGAGAAATATTGAATTGGGGGTGTTAAATATAAGGAAGCTTGAGGGAACTTCAAGCTTAAGTGTTAAAATGCAAAAATGTGACCAAAATGAGCAAAAGGAGGTATAAAGGACTATAGTTCGAGAGTAAAAAATCAAAATTGTTAAAGGTCGTGCCAGTTCCACCATTGATTATGCACGCGGGGAGATCAACAGCTGTCGTTGATTGTCGCATGGCCAAGTTGCACAGGGAATAGGGGTGCGGGTGGTTGCAATGGGGAAAACCAGAGGCTACATGCCGCATGCAGGGAGTATTGAAAGTTGGAAAGGTGGTATGTAAAAGCAGCTCGTAGGGATGCGATACCACCAAAGAAGAAAGGAAGGTTGCTGACCACGTGGATCGTTGACATGGCCAATGGAGATTGTATGGTTAAAGGTCAGAGTTCGGAAAGGTGTAAGTGCAGTGTGACAAAAGAACATTCTGGAGTGATTTTCCTATGATAGATCGACAGTTCACGATGACCATCGCACAAGGGAGATGCATGAAAGTTAGAGGAGGTGGTGGCCGTGATGAATGAAACCACTCGACAAGTGTTAACACCAGGCTTGGTCACAAGGAGAGAAAGTGGTATTTGAAACCACTTTGGAGGTTTGCGACACCACTTTGTGAGACAGATGGTGTTGAAATGAACGGCGAAGATCAGGACATAGAGGATGATCCGACGACAGATGGAGAAAGGTGTCAAATTAATTAAAAGAGCATCAGATCTAATAGTATAAATCACAACACATGAGATCAACCAGGAAGAGTGTAAAACCAGAAAGATGCTAGAGGGATAAGGCAAAAATGTTATATATATGAGAGTCGGTAGGTGAAGTTGACATTTTTGTTTTGAAGCTGTCGGAGTCAGAGGCTCCCGGGCATGTGGAAGACGAAGAAAACGACAGGAGGAGTCTTTCTCAGGGATTTTCAATGACATGTAGGGCCTTTTAACTACCACTATTATAAAATCTAAGTCTATTTACAATGAGAAATGAATGGAGAACTAGTTTCTGGAAGAGTTAGGGTTAAAATTTCCTGGGAAGGTAGGGTCCCGAGGCATTTGATGCTGAGTTTCAGATGTCTACACCTGAAATTAAGAGAAGAATGAGGGTTTAGACGTGCATGGAGGGTTTTAGTCTCCTTTTTCTCTTTGTTGCATTGACCAAAGCATGTTTTTCCCCGAGTGCAAGGGTTTTTTTCGGGGAGTCTGTTATCACTGCATATGGGCGGTTTTCCCCCTGGGAACCACCAAACCTTTTCGGTCACATGTATTAAACCCGAGGTAGAAGGTAGAAGATCCAGAAGCTAAAGGGAAGACCAAAGGATTCCAGCTGCCAATTAGTATATGTGATTGGATGTTGCAAAGTCAAAGGCGCTATAAGTGCTGGCATGGTGTTAGTAGGCATGCAAGTTATAGTTTAATGGTCGACGACAGAGGATGCGGATAGATGACTTAAAGGCATCTCTACTGCCACCAAAATGATTGCAGATAGGATAGGGGCCACCTTAGCGTCGTCGTATAATTTTCTACCTAGCCGAAAATCCTGGTTAAGTATCTTTCACGTCAGCTCAAGCTTTGGACATCATTTTCACTCGATTGAGATATTCGTCCGGGTCATCATGGCAAGGGCGATCACACGTAATTGTCATCATTATCACGACCGTTATAAACATGTCCCCCGCATCCCCTGTTTGAAATCGGTATACGGGAAAGGTGGTGCACTTGGAAGTCCATGCATCTTTCAGTTAGAGTTTGATTATGGAGAAGGAGCAGGGATCGAAGTGGTCTTTATGCCCGAGAAAGCGTGGTCTAAGGTGGAGGAGGAACATGCTCCTTCGTCTCCTGTGGTATTCGACCACATGGAAACAACACCACCAATGAAGATGAAGAGCCCGAGGAGCGACAGGTGTGCAGAAGGGTTCAACGTAAGAAGGAGAAAGAGACCCCTGAAGATAAGCGAGACATCCACCAAGACACAGAGATTCTCAAGGATTTCGTAATCTCCACTGAGGACGCGACACCTCCCCCTCCATCATAGGAATCGCAGGTGGAAAATTCTTTTAAAATAGATAATTTATTTAATCTACAGGGCCAATTAAAGGCTCATGAGTAAGGTGGCACCCTACTCATAGTATTCATGTTTCCCATCTTAATCAATCTGTTCTGAGCTTGACACGTATGTAATATTCTCCAATTTTGAGGTTGTCAAGGTGGCAACATAGTTTTAATTGTTTCCTGATGACCAATTTGAGGCTAAAGGCCTATAAATATCATTGTAATAGAATAATTAAGGGTTGGGAAATCATTCGACTAAGGCCAGAGGATAGAGCTCTGTTTTGAAACTTTCCATTAGTACAATTGGTAGTGCCTATGGCAGACATTTTGCAGAGATTCATGTGTTGCTTTAATTGTAGTCTATTTTTCTCTCTTCTTTATGTGCTCGTACTTCCTGTTATACATTTACATTATGTTTTCCCTTTCATATCTGAGATTAGTGTATAATAGCTTAGAATTATTGGAAACAAGCTCTGGTTATTATCTCAGGTATTCACTCAATATTGCTACTAAATTTGATATCGAATTCATCTTTGCTGGATGCTCATATCAATGGTGTGTTCTTACTTTCTTCTTTTACCACCAGAAAATAGCATTACGACGGCAAGAGGATGGCTACCTTTCCTTTGTTTTGATAGTCCGTACTGCGGCATTGCTATCTAATTTATGTGTAATGCCTTGATAGTCCCTTATGATTATCCCGCCAACACTTTTACACAATCTATTCCATAAAAAATCTGACCTTATGTGTATGATTTGAATGTATATATTGAGTGATAAGAGAGGCTGTATGTTCATGCTTGTTTTACTTTCCGTCTTCTATGAAATATTGAGAGATCCCTCTCAGACTATGCTGGGTCAATAGCATAAGTCTAAAGTGGTTTTGCTGTTACCCCCGATTTTGCCTCTCCACAACCTTGGGGTAGGATTTGGGTGCTAACAACCCCCTTTATCATTTACATTTGAGACATAGTTGTTGTCTTTTAGAGAACCAAAATCCCCTATTACTTATTGGTGTGGTTGACACCGATTTTTTGGAGGGCCTCTCCCTTAGGAGGTAAATTAGAAATATTGGTTCCAGAAGTCTGAGTGGAATTTTGCACTCCATTATGTACTGAAGGACACCAACTTGTTGTTCTCGTCATGCATACTGGTGCCTTGTGCATACTGGTGCCCATACCGAGTGTGTGACAACAAAAGAACTGAAGCTATGGGACACCTTTCCGGATGTGCCATGAACGGGGTAGCTTAGTTTCCATTCTTCTAGGACTCTTTTACCTGAAGTCCCTCTCGGTAGATGGATATCCTTTATCCATTTGGTTAGACATTTTGTATTTCCTGACTGCGGATTTCATCACCCTGTAGGGGATACGATTTGTGCGAGATTCCATATCTCTTAGATAGGTGTTTGCATGCTCCTATACGCCCATTAGATTAGTGAGTCTACTTTTTTATTTGTACGAGTGCTTCTTGTTGGTATTTTGACCATTTCATTGACCGCTTCACTTGTTGTAACACGTTGTTGTTGGCCTGAGTGCCATCTTTTTACTAGCTCTCCTTTTGCACACATGGTTTCACTATAATTTTTTAGCATTTTATCCACCATAACCCCTCAACACTTTTAAAATTGTCACCATTGATTCATCGAGACACTCTCTTCGCCTACAGGGGTTATCACCACAGCATGATCCACTTGAACGCACCTGTCATAGATGCACAACTTCATCACCCGATATTCATCCCAATGCCCCTTATTTTACCTCTGTTTCCGAGTTAGAGTTACCCATATACACAGATCCATCTATCCCCATGGACGACGTGAATCCCAACTTCTTTTATGGCGGGATTGTTGGTGGTGGTTCCACCACTATCCCAACTACCACTTCAGAATCCATCCCTGCTATACCATCCACAGGACCTACACCTGGAATTCCAGTCACTACTTCCATACCCATTGGTAGTGGATCAATTCCAACTACTGTCCCTTTGGTCATCAATAGTACACTTGAGGGAACTAGCCCTTCCTACACGATCCCCCCACCCTTCACTATAGGTCCCTAGATCCCTATTATGACTCATAACATTGCTCCACCCATTGGTGGAGGTGGCCCCACCATCGCCGCCATGGATAGCAGGAAAGCCACTGTGACCATGTCACATCATTCTGCTAGTTTTCTATTCATGGCCAGTATAAACCTCCTTGATCTGGACCGATTGACCAACTATCCAATCCGACATGACCCCACATGGCCTCCCATTCCTACCAAAATCCCTTTGGACATCCACAAGTTTGAAGGGAAGGGTGGTGAGGACCCCCAAAACCATATCAAGTCCTTCCACTTATGGTGTTCCTCCAACTCCATAGTGGATGACTCAATCTGCCTACGCCTTTTACAATGGACCCTCACTGGATCTGTAGCTAAGTGGTATATTGAACAACCAAATGGGACGCACTCCACCTTTACATCCCTTGCTTTGAATTTCCTGCAGTTCTTCCAGTTACCTATCCGTTATGATGCTGGTGTTGATATATTACTATCTTTTAGACAGAACACAGCTACCCATATCACTGACCATATTCATGAATAAAGTAGACACCGTAGTTTGTGTAAGATCAAGTCAGACGACCACATATTTTTAGATTCGTTTTTGAAATGCCTCATACTAGTTATCACCAAGGATGTGGCATCCAAACAGCCCCAAACCGAAGAAGAAGCCATCCTCAAAGCCCAACAGTTTGACCTCATCTATGCATAGTTGGGATACCTCTACTCCATTTTACTTGATGCTCCTCGTGACGATTCCTCCAAGGAGGATGCATCGGGGGAATCCCATGCTACTGACGACATTATCAGACACGTTGCATCTTGTAACCAATCATATGTTCATATGACCCCCCACCACTACCCCAACATATACCCCAACGCATAATGCCAGCATGAGTGATCTCGACCTTTCGTGTGCCACAACCCATTCAGGAGAAACACCTTCACATGCTCACATGACCCAAGCCCCCCATATACATGGACCTTCTTGTCTGACACATTTTTATAGACATACACCACCACCATACATCCCACCTGCCGCACCTCCTCCCTACTACCATCAACCAGCTTCACTTGCACCTACAAAACCTCAAGCCCCTCCATCTTATTACCCACCGCAAGATTTCACAGCCCCTGCCCAACCACAGAACCCCCCTGTTCCCCAAGGGAAATTTTATGCTCAACAAAACCAACCTGCCCAATGAAACCAACAAGGACAACAAAATAGGGGACGAAGTCGTAACCGCGGCAACAACCAACCTCCAGATAGAGCTGAGCCACCACCAAACCCACCAAACAATAATGGTTCTACACCAGCTAACCAAAATCCTGATCGACCACCTCGGCAAGGAAAAAAACCCAAATTACGCATAAACCACCCATGCTCTATTTGCGGGGTATATGGCCATTACATGCATAATTGTCCCCATCTGGAGTGAGCTCCTCAACTTTGGATTGATGATGCCCAATGCCAAGGACATGCTGCACCTCTAGCACCTCCTAACCTCCTGCAACCCAAAACACAACCTATGGTGTTGAAGAAGCCCCTACCCATGCAAGGGGTAGTATCCACCCAACCTTTAGCTCCCCCTCAAGGGGCTGTGGCACCACAATAACTAATTACCTACGCAACTCATGGAAACCAACATGTTGACATAGGTACCCACCACCTTTTAATGATGTCTTTGGATGATATCAACCTTCAAACCTGTCATAGCCAATATGGTTCCACCACAGAAACCATTCCTGCAGACAAGGATGCTAACACTCTTCCCACAGATCAGTTGTTACGTATTCCGCAACACCGTTCGAAGGGCCCCCAAAGATCCCATATTTCATTTGCGACGAGTTAATAATAACCCTAATACTCATGCTTCCCCCAACTATAATATTGTGGATGACTTAGCCAAGTCCCCTGATGCTATGTCAGCCCTGGAAGTTTTAAAAACTGCCCAACACAGTGCAAAACACGATTGTCTGCCATAGGTTCAATAGACCCTTATGATTCATGGATGACAACATTCAATTTAGACCAATATGAATCATGCATGCCTTCCACATTAGCATTTCAAGTTTCTGTTTCAGTACAGAATCCTGTTATCCATCGATGAGGGTGCCTCTACATACGTTATGTCTACATTCATGTGGAAGAAGCTCAGATCCCCTACCCTCCAACCATCCAAAATCGCCTTACAAGCTTATGATGGTCATTCATCTCAGCCACAAGGCCTTTTTCCTAATGTTCCAATCCAATTAGCTGGAAAAGCTGTCACAATTGACATCAAAGTTGTAAACGCACAACTCGACTACAACTTACTTTTAGGACGAAGCTACATGTACGCCATGAAGGATGTCACATCATCTATGTTCCACATCATGATGTTCCCTCATGAGGGATGGGTTGTCAAAATTTACCAAGTCACTTATTACGACTCGATCGCGCTTGCTACTCCTGAAAATGTTATCCCCATGGTTGAACAACTTGTTTTTGGTGCACCCACCTCTTTGGTTTCCAATATGGTCTTGTACTTTATTCAGAGACACCAATGGTCTCCACCTTTCGGTCTTTACCACCTCCCCCGTTGGCCGTTGAGATATTTGATTTGTGCACCATTTCTTGAAAACAATCGGTGCCTCACCCTCAACTACCATTACTGCCTCAACCGCCATTGGTCCCCAGCCATGTCGGAGCCACACCAATCCACACAATCCCGTTCTTGTTCCCACCCTCAGGCATAGTAAGTATTCCCGTAATGGCCATGCTAAATCTCCCTGGGATAACACTAGGACTGCCCGTGTGGTACTTACCTACTCCTAATCCCACTCCGACGCCACAAGTCATCCTCCAACCGGTCCAACCAATCACCACTTCCAATCGTCCAGCCCCTGGTGTGGCAACAACGTCTTCATCCAACAACACTGGGGTCAAGGCCATGCAAACTCATACTGCACCTCATGCAACCAAACCCGTGAAACCACCCCTACATTCCGTGCACCTCCTAAGTTGTCTTTTTGCACGATGACCTCGGCCAGGCTACCCATAATTGTCCACAATTACCAAACCTCCATGAAAACATGAAGACGTTGGATGATGACCGCAATATTTCGGTTGTCAAACTACAAACCACCCCTCACCCGCGTAAAAAATAATTATGCACCAACCACCCCTAATCCATATGCAGAATCTACAGACACTATTCACATCATTGTCCTGACTTACCTAAGTATCGATTGGTTCTCCACGATCTGAATCAGTCCTCCTTAGAGTCATCCATTACTACCATCGAGGAGATTCATCCACCTGAATCCTCCTCCTTGTTAGATATTAACACCATCTATATGATCTCCGCAAGTGGAAAACCAACTTTCCCCCTGACCTCCAGCTTTACCTCTTATGATCTGTCCACACAATGTTTTTGTAGTGACGAAGAAATCCTCGAAGTATTAACTACACCTGAATTCCTTTGGGATGATATGCATCATCGATCCTACTTCATTCTTGAGGAGTCTACCCCTGTTGTGTCCAACCAACTCACGGTCGAGTCAAAAGAATTCATCCATAACCAAGTGGACTAGTTTAAGAACCCCATCCTAGCTCCCGATGCCTTCAAGGAAGGTAACATGGCTAACATGTCTCCTACTATTCGGGTCGATATCTCTATCACACCTGGTATAATTGAGAACATTACTTTAGGCGCTTCCTGCAATCCAAATGAATTCAATGCCTAAAAGAATCTCTTCCAAGAGTTTTGCGATGTTTTTTCTTGGTCTTATACTAATATGCCTGGTCTTGACCCCACCATTATTGAGCACCGTATCGATACTTGTCCTGACGTCCCACCTTTCCTCCAAAATCAATGACCCATTCACCCTTCCAAACTACCAACGGTAAAGGCCAAAATCAAAAAATTACGCTAATTTGGGTTCATTTATCCCATCGCTTAAACCACATGGGTGCCCAATCCTGTGCCGGTTAACAAAAAATAAGGCACCATTCACGTCCGTATCGATTTTCGTGATCTGTATTTAGCGTGTCCCAAAGACAACTTTCCTACGCCCTTCATTGATTAACTCATTGATGCATGTGCAGGTCATGAGATTCTATCCTTTATGCACGGTTTCTTTGGCTACAATCAGATCCAAATCCACAAAGAAGATCAGTATAAGACTGCCTTCACTACCCCATGGGGCACCTTTTCCTATTGAGTCATGCCGTTTGGTCTTAAAAATGTTGGTGCCACATTTCAGCGGTCCATGACTTTTTGCTTTCACGACTTGGTCCACATTATCCTTGTATACTTGGATGATCTCACCGCCCGATCTAAGAAGCAATCCAACCAATTGGACGATCTCTGACAAGTATTATTGCATTTTCAGAAGTATAACATTCGCTTGAACCCTCTCAAGTGTGTTTTTTTCATTCTTGCAGGCTAGTTATTGGGTTTCACGGTTTCCCAAAAAGGAATCACCATAGACCCTTTGAAGGTCCAAGCCATTCTTGAACTCCCTTCACCATGCACATTACGCCAATTACAAATCCTTCAAGGGAAATCCAACTTTCTTCGTCGCTTCGTTCTAGACTATGCTACGAAAGTTAATGGTTTCCTTCACTTGCTTCAGAACCACGTTCCTTTTGTTTGGGATGGACAAGCAGAAGCGTATATTGAAGCACTCAAACAAGCATTGAATTCCGCTCCTTTGATTTCACCTTCTTATTTCTGAAAGGATTTCATCCTTTACGTTTCTACATCCAAATATTCCGTTTCAGTGTGTTAGTCTAAGAATATAGTGCGCGAAAAGGATGAGTTATTTATTATGTGAGTCAGACATTATCTGGCCCACCATTACGATACCCCTATGAGGAGAATTTGTCCCTTGTTGTCATCTTGTCTATTCAAAAGGTTCGCCACTACATCTTGATGAGCCGAACTACAGTTGTGGAAGACTCCAACCCTATGGTCTATCTCTTGAATCGCCGCCTCATTCAAGGACGCATAGCTAAATGGGTCATTATCCTCCAAGAATATGACCTGACGTTTGTTACACCAAAGAGTACCAAAGCCCTTTCCTTGGCACATTTCATGAATGACTTACCCTCTTCGTCAACATCATCTCCCATCATCACCAACTTACCCGATGACCATTTGTTCACCATTTAGTCGGATGACCCATGGTATGGAGACATCCTAGTATACTTACAAATGCAAAAGTTTCGCTCTAACCTCGGCCATGATGATAACCATCATATTTTCCATCACACTTCATGATACCTCCTCCTCAGCGATGTCCTTTATCGCTGCAGCATCGACACCATTTTAAACTGATGCCTTAAACATGACAAGGCCAAACAAGGTCTTGAAAGAATGTCATAACAGAGCCTGTGGTGGCCACTTATATGGAATGTCCACTGCCCAAAAGGTCATCCACGCCGGCTATTTCTGGCCCACCTTTTTCATTGATTGAATCACAGTGGTCAAACATTGCCAGAATTTCCAACGTTTCCCCCCCAAATTCAGGAACCCTCCGGCCCCTCTCCATCCAGTCATCACTGTTGGCCCTTTCTATAAGTGGGCCATCGATTTAATGGAGTGTAACCCCCCCTCGACGAATGGCCATAAATACATCATTGTGGTTGTTGACTATTTCACTAAATGGGCAGAGGTCATGCCTACATTTAACTCTAAGGATGAGACCATTGCACATTTATTTTTTAACCATGTCATCACCTAGTTCAGGGTCCCCAAACAACTTGTCTCTAACCATGGAAAACACTTCGAAGACACCATTTGGAAAGAATTGTCTACCTTCCTGAAATTTGACCACCAATATGCCTCATCCTACTACCCTAAAGAGAATGGCCAGGTTGAGGCTATTAACAAGATCTTGAATACTATTCTTCAACGAACCATAAACAAACACAAGTCCAACTGGAACCATATTCTCTTTCCCGCACTTTGGGCTTATCGTACTTCCACTAAGATTGCCACAGGTTTTACCCCTTTTCACTTGGTTCATGGCATAGAGTCTGTCCTCCCCATTGAGTGTCAAATCCCCACCCTACACATTGCCATTGAGATCCTCCTGGACACCTCACCTATTGAGAAATGCTTACTTCTATTGGAACAGGTTGACGAAGACCGACGAGCAGCTTTACAAATCATTGCGGCTTCTAAACATCGCTCCAAATCCAATTATGACAAGCATGTCCAGCCTAGTACCTTTCATGAAGGCGACCTTGTGCTTGTTTATGACCAAGCTCATGACAAACAAGGCAAAGGAAAATTCGAATCCATGTGGAAAGGCCCTTACATTTTCCAAACCTGTCTCGGCAAGGGGGTATATATCCTTACCGATTATGAAGGACATCCCTTAGGCAACCCCCGCAATGGGTTGTACCTAAAACGATTTTATCCTTAGCACTTTTCCAGACCCACTAGTCTGTATTGTACAATTTTATTCCCTTGTTTTGTTTACTTTTTGCATTCTGAACCTCACAAGTTTGCTTCCATGCGTGACCACAGATTAATCCTGCTCCACCACTCTATTTTGGTTTCACCGCCGACGCAAGTAGATGGTCTCCAAACCTCACCTATGCAGCGTGGGTATTGTAATCCCCCTCACACGAGTTGATCCACATCGACCTAGTGTGTATAGGTGATGTGACCGGTCTCCTGAACGCTTCTCTCCAACAGGGAATAAGTCACCTTCATGTGTTTCTTGACTGCCATCTTTTTGTTGCCCAACTCAATAATTTTTACCAAGTACAAAATCCCTGCCTTTTTAGAAAGTTCCTACGCACAAAACAACTGATTAGAAGGTTTGATTTCATTACATTCATCCATGTCCCATGAAATTAGAACAATGTTGCATACCAAATGGCTAATAATGTTCTAGAATGGAATATCAACCACAACATGTAGGAAGTAAACAATAATCATGCACCATCACATCATCCACATGCATATATACATCATATAGGCATACATCTTCATAAAAAACAAAAAGAGGGGCATCATCATAATCAATTGCATCCACATATATATATATATATATAATCAAAGTGTCATAGTGTTCCATTCATAACATATACATCAATACATTGAGGAGCCCCAACAACATCCTCATCATAAAAATAACCGTTGAATACAAAAATTCCCCATGCTCATCTCATTGGGGGGCAGTCCCATCAACTTCCTAGTCATCTGAGTCATACCCGTAATCATCGTCATCCTCCTCCTCCTTCTCCTATTCATCCTCCTCCTCCTCATCTGACTCAAACTCCTCCTCTGCATCATCATAGGGGGAATCTCCCTGCGCCATGGCCTTCATTTCCTTGTCTGTCATCACAATCTGCCTCATAACTGGCCTCCACTCCCATGGAGCATCATAGAAAATGTCGATTAGGTCCTAATCTAGATGCTTACAACCATCATTGATCACCCCATTTAGTGGGCGATCAATCCCTATACGTAGCATCTCCAGGGTCGTCAAATCACTCCGCTGTCGATGATGTCCATGTGCGGGAAAGTACACTCCCTCCACTTGACCCCTCCGATCCTGGTACCCTTCCGACATCCGCGGCCCCACATCTACACACAAAATCACATCATTAGTGCCAATATCATAAAAATTCTCTATCTATCACATATTCTATCGAGTGGATACAAAATGATACTTAAAAGTGAGTAGATACATACCATATGGTCCCCATTCCTGGCAGGAGGTCACGATAGCTCCGTATATCCCTTGAATTCTATCCCTACATAAGGGAAGTCCTCGATCACCACTAGAAACTTCAGCCACTATGTGAAAAAATATCGAATGAAAAAGTGACCCGCCAGGCCCCCACCACCGCGAGTCATCATTTCGCCTGCATCTGCGTTTTAGTCGGGAAACATCGCACACTTCTCTGTGAGGTCTCAGCTTCGACACTCACTGAAAGAAGAACGAACATAAGAACGAAGGGAAACAAAAATCCCCTCCTGTGCAGCTGACCTTGTTCAGCTCTCGCCGAACAACTGTTAGATACATCTGCCCCCACCCAAAGTAGGTACCTGCTAACGCATTCTCAACCAGCATCGTTTGTCCTCCAGAAATCCTGTGGGGGGACTTCGACCCCAGTATCTGCATTACCAGTCCCTCTATAGCCTGGGTATCTAGCCTCTCGATGTCACAGATCAGTATAGCATTGTCATGCACATATGTTGTGGCCTAACAATGTGTTGAAGCCCCTGGTATGTAGGTTGCTAGAATGTTGTCTAAGGCAAGCAATAGAGGGTGAAAACCCAATCTGAAAGGCTTCAAAAAGCTCTGCGCAAGAGCAGTTCTATCCCCAGACTATTTGGTATAGTTAAATCCCATGGATATTAGGCCTTCGTTGGCACTTATGTAGGTTGATCCTGGAAGGATCTAACTTCTTGTGAGGGAATGTCAAAGTGTTCTAACTCTTAAATTAAGTTTACTTTAAGGGAAATCTAAACTAAGTTAGATCTAAAGTAAAGAAGTGTGTTTTAATGTGCAGGATAACTCGATCTGAATTTTAATAAGTATTTTCACCAGCTTGATATAAATGTGTAGTGGATCTTTACTTATTAACTTAAGATATAACAAGAAAATGTGTCACATCCCCACCCTTGGACCCAATGCAAGGAAGGGAACCTGATGCCATTATATGGGGCTTTTCATAAAACTCATCCAACTCATTGAATTCACAACCATAAAATTGATGTGAGTAGATGGAAAACAAGCAAACATGCACAGCAGAAATAAACTCATCCACACACATTTTTCATATGCATTCAATCACATCGATAATAGTCATGAAATTATTCATTCGTAGAGGGAAAACACATAGATAGAAAACACTCATCGTTGTTGTGAAATTGACGCAACAACTAGCTATGTCGCCGCAACGTTCCTCCCAACCATAGGTCTCTGCCCAGCCTGTATTCTTTCAGCACTCAGAGACCACCCCCGAGCTGGGCATGATATCTACAAGGAAAAGGGAACTCTCAAGCTCAGCTTAGCCAAAGCAATGGATACCCATCTCAACCCTAGCATTCTCTTGTACACCAAAATCAGATATGGGCTCTGGAACACACTTTCAACAGTGGGACTTAAGGACTAGATGGACAGGGGTTTTCCCAAAATGTAGGCACACCAAAAACGGATTGTGGGAAGAGCGATCAAACCCCAGGGAATAAAACCGATTTATCCCACAGATGTATGATCATACAGTGGGCCAAAACGGCCTCTAAAAACCCCAAAATCGTTTTATTCTTTTCTCCACTATTAGGCACAACAAAAACACCCTTTCTAGTTAGGAAAATGAAGGTAAACACAATAAAACTAGTGAGGAAAAGGCCCAGGTAGCTCCAAACTCGTGAGAGGGCAAAGTTGGTTGATGGGTAATGGCTTGGGGAGCAATTCATGGCTCTTTTCTTTCCCAAGAAGCCAAACACGAATTTCCATGCAGGGTGGCTTTCCCATACCCGAATTTGGACAGCCATACCTCCCATTCCCCAAGGCATTAACTACCTCAACCAAATCTTGGAAAAAATCAATGATTGGGTACAAAAGTCAACATGGGTAGTTGAGGGTTTGATTGGTTCTCTCATTGACACTTGGCTTGGCTTGATTGGCTCCAAGGGTTTGAATATTTCCCTCCCAATTTCCTTGTAACATCATGCCCCCATCTCTTGTTTCATTGCATAGCTAGTTGTGGGCATTTATATTGAGATGCATATTTACAATTCCCATGGTTCACTAGCACATGGGTAGCATAATTTCAATTACTTGCCTCTTCTAGGTCAAGCGTTCGCTAGCGGGGCCTTGGCCTTGATCTCCATGCTAGGAATCATACATAATATGCATACAATATTTACATTATAACCCAAAATATTACAAGGGTCAAAGTGGGGACGTGATGTTGATGTATATGTAACTTCGGAATGTATTTCACATATATGTATATTGTATTCCTATAGAGATGTTATTATTCCTCTATACGGAAGTGTCGTCATTTATATTGTAAGTGTCGTAACTTATACTTGATGGGTTATTAGACCACCTTGTTTGGGGTCGGCCCTGTATAAGTCATGTGGGTCAAAGGGTTATTAGACCACCCTATTGGGGGTCGGCCCAGTCAGCATTATGTTATGTGGTTAAGTTCGAGCCTACATGAGTTAGGTAAAAAGGCAAGTCAAGTCAAGTATAAATAGAGTGCGGGAGGCACTCTATTTACTCACTCACTTCTCACTCATGCACTCAAGGAGGAGTGGCGCACTTATGGAGGAGGAGGATCTGCTGCTAGTTTATGTCTATCTCTCATGGTTGGTTGTATCATTTCTCTATCTATCTCTAAGGAAGTTATTGGGGTTTTTCACCTTTATGGTTTTCCTCAAGTAAATCTTTGTGTCTCTTGTGTGCTTGCATTATTGTCTCCATGATTGATATACTGTAGATATGTTGTACATGTTGTTCTCTCAGTTAAGATCCTAGATCAGATTGAAGTAAATTCTGAAAATTTAACATGGTATCAGAGCTAGCCTGAAAGAAGGCATGATATGGCATGTATGACACTTGTTGCACTTACGATGCTAGGGCTTGATATAGAAAAAACGAGTCATCGTAGCACTTTCGCTATAAATCTGTTTTGGAAAAGTTTTCGGATCTGAAATTGTTAGAGACCGAAGCGAAGATCCCCATGTACCTTGTGTCCAAAGGAAAACCTCTAATTCGTTGTAATTTGTGATTTATGATCTGTACAATCTAGGGTTTCTGCCTCTTCCAGATCTGAGTCAAAATCAGGTGACCTTGGGAAAAAGGTCATAACCTGGGCTAGGAAGCTCCAAATACAATTTAGTAAAAAGTGATAGGTAGTACACAGACTGTACTATCTCCAAAAACGTTTTCAGATGCCGAAGTTGAACCAGTGACATGTGGAACGCCGTACAAGTTCGCTCTCCTGTATTATCCCAAAAATAGGTCACGTTGCGACATTTGGAATAACTCTCTCTCAGAGAATCCAATTGAGGTCAGACCTATTAGAATGGAAAGGTAACAGGTCAGGATATCTCAGGAAACTTTTTTCAGACCCCGTGGATCAAAAAGTTTGGAGTTACACTAGAAACAATCAGGTACATATTTCTGTCAAAATAGAATTATTTTTGAGTACCTTCATTCATGGCTTCCGGAATTTAGGGCTTTGAAGAAAGTTGGAATTTTTGTAATCGGAGACCACGGCTGAATGCTACTCATCAAAATAAAAATTTAGAGACCGAGATCAGAATTTTTGGTTGGGAAGAAGGCCAGGTTTGATCAGACCCTAGTTCAGGACTTTGATCAGAAAAGTGGAAAATTAGGGCTTCTATAAAAATGGGAATTTTTGAAATCTGTGGCCACGGCTGGAAGCTCCTCAGAAAAATAGAAGCTTAGAGCTTTGGATCAAACTTTTTTGATTGGGAAGAAGGGTGGGCTTCATCAAATCCCAGTTCAGGGTCACGTCCAGTGAATCCGAAAGTTTCAAAGGCAAAATCGAGGAGTGAAACTTTGCAGTTTTCAAATTCTAAATATACTAGCTTGATCAGCTCATCAAGGCGCATATTTCTATCCTTTCGGAAGTTTGAAATTCAAAGTTTGAATTTTTGGGGTTTCTCTGACAAACCCATATCCAGCTCCAGGTCCAGTTCTTGCAAATCAAGTGGATTGGGTTAATCCTAGAAGAAGATGGATTGATCATCTGCATAAGTGAAGAAGTTTTTGTTTCAGAGGGAGATGAGGCTAAGGTCTTACATAAGAAGATTACAAGCGATCTCGACAGGTATGACTCGTCGAGGTATGTTTCAATATTTGTTCATGATTAATTTTATGGTATGTTTGTCTTCATGTTATTACGGTTAAGTACAATTTTGTTTTTAGATTTGTCGTATCACCTTAACAAAATTATGAATGCATGATAGAAGATATTCATTGGTTAGGGTGTTAACACTTATGATTATACTAATGCATTATGGTGTTGTATGAGGTTTATGTTACTAACATGAAAGATACACCAAGAAAGACAAATCATGTTCTGGTTCAACATATGATCATGATGACATGAGGACAAAGAGTCATCCATTGTCATGGATCTCATAGAAGATCCATTTACGAGGTATGTATAACTTGGTTTTATAATGGTTAACCTATGAGATATACAGGTTACTAGCACAAGTCATTGAAGAAGAACAAGAAGACATCATATGAGTATATTAGACATAACTAGCTAGCATGCTAAATCCAGGTATGTTTTTCCTATATCAAGTTAGAATCTCACCTTGTGATAAGATCCTTTATTTAAGTATACTTGGCATGATTGATTATGATTATTCATTGAAGTTAGTAATCATGGGTTTAGGCATATTATGTTTCTTACCATAATTGATGATATGACTAACCAGAAGAATCATGAAGTTATAGGTTTGACCAATCACAGGTTTTATGCATATTATATCTCGTATCTTGATTGATGATTCAACTAACCTGAAGAGTCATAGGTTTGAGTAATTACAGGTTTAGACATGTTATGTTTCTTATGATTTGACTAACCTTAAGAATCCTACATAAACCTTGAATGCTAATGCTTATTATTTTCTGTTTGAAATGATCATGACTGTACATGCTTGAGATTATTGTGTTTTAATAGTATACTAATGAATGTATGATTTTATATGAGATCACAAGGATAACACAATCATGATACTAATAAGCATGCATACGGACCAAGGATGAATATGAGTTCAAGAACAGGTAATCCAGGAAGCAAAGATCAAGAGGGAGCACACTCCAGTTGTTCCTGCAAGAAAGCAAAGGAACACACTTCAGTAGTTTCTGCAAGGATGCAGATATTCAGAGGGAGTTGACCATCTTTCCACAACAGAAAGGTGTAGAAGAAGTTACTTTAGATTAGGACTCCAGCAGCTCCTGTAAGAAAGCGAAGACTCAGAGGGAGTCCACCCAATGAACAAACAAAGATAAGTATTTTAATTATCATTTCTTGCATATATGTTTGTTTAAATAAAATTGTTCAATGATGTATATGCTCATGTTCCTAGACTTAGGATATGTATTGTGCATATTAGAATAGTTGCATTGATGAACAGTATACTACTAATATACATGGGTAAGTGGCCTATGGCACTGTACAACATTCCATTGCTACTTATCTAGAATGAAACCTCTTTGCTGACATGTTGGGAGTTGTGCACACTCTTAACAATGTTCTGGTAGAGATTGGAAGGCATCTAGAAAGTTACGGGATATGGATAAATGTTGTATTGAAGCATTGGCTATGATAATTGCATGACTGTATGACATATTTCTTTATGTGTAAGAATTTGTTCTGAAAATTATGAGATGTTTCTAATCATGCAATTTAACCTATTTTGTAGGAAAGACCATATATCTTCACTTACAAAAGGACTACAACATTTGTTCCAGCAAGAAAGATATCTATTGAAGATATTGAAGTTCACAGGATCTGGGATGAAGAAATGGAATGCCATGATCCGTCGATCATGAAGAATGATGTTTGGGATGTGATCCCAAGAGCTAAAGGGAAGTCTGTTGTGACTTTCAAAAAGAACTATTAGATCAAGCATGTTGCAGATGGCAGCATAGAGAAATATAAAAGTGATGAAATAGAAGATACACCAGATGGATTCAAGACAACTTTCTTGAATGGTGTAGTTGAAGAAGAAGTAGCCACTTGGTTTTGAGACACATGATAGGAAATCATATATGTGCAGAACTTGGTATGGTGAAGATAGATTGATTGCCAACACGCAGCGGAAGCTTACTACCGAGTTCGAGATGAAGAACTTGGGGATGATGCACTATTTGTTTTTGGCATGGAGGTGTGGCAGAGTGCAGATGGAATCTTCCTTGGACAAGGGAAGTATGTAGTAGAGATCCTGAAGAGGTTCAGGATGATGGACTGCAAGGATATGGCCACACCTATGGCATCGAATCTGAAGCTTCTATGTGATGCTTCATCTGAGCCGGTTGATGTCTCCATGTATCGTCAGATGATTGGGTCCCTGATGTACTTGATGAACACGAGACCAGACATTTGCTTTGCTGTGAACACATTGAGCCAGTTCCTGACGGATCCGAGGAGTGTTCACCTGGTTACTGTAAAGCATGTTCTGAGGTACCTGAAGGGTACAGTGGATTATGGGCTCAAGTATGAGGTGAATCAAAAGTTTAACCTGCAGGGTTATGTTGATTCAGATTGGGCTGGCAGTGCTGCAGACAGGAAGAGCACATCTGGGTGTTGCTTCAGTATGGGATCAGGTGTGATCTCTTGGTTCAGCAGGAAGCAGTCCTGTGTGGCACTGAGTACAGCTGAGGCAGAGTATGTTGCAGCCTGTTCAGCTAGTTGTGAGGCAGTATGGCTACGGAAGCTAGTGTATGAGTTATTTGATCTCCCGTTGGAAGCTACTGGTATCTTCTGTGATAACCAGAGTTGTGTGAAGCTGTCCGAGAACCCAGTGTTTCATGACAAGTCGAAACACATAGAGATCAAATATCACTATATCATGGATATGGTGCAGAGAGGAGCTGTGAAGCTCTTGTATGTTGCGATAGACGAGCAGATTGCAGATGTGCTGACAAAGCCACTAGCCAGGGTGAAGTTCGAGTACTTCAGAGAGAGGCTTGGCGTTCTTCAGATCAAGGACACTTCGAGGAAGAAGTGATGGACACATCTACTGAAGCCATTCCAAGCATGTTGGAAGGAGGATCCTTCACATGGCTGTGGATGTAAGCACTGGATGATGAGCATCAGGATGATGTTCTAGTTTCTGCTTTGATATGATCAGTTGGATCATTTATATGTATGCATCATGTTGGATGCTGGATATGATCAGTTGGATCATTTATATGTATGTACGCATCATGTTGGATGCTGGATATGATCGGTTGGATCATGTGTATGTGTTTTTGTATATGCATCATGTTGGATGCTTGGACCATGTATCTGTATATGTATCAGGTGGATACATTGTATGATCAGGTGGATCATGTATGGTGATATGTATCATGTATTTGTATTTGTATCAGGTGGATACATTGTATGATCAGGTAGATCATGTATGATGATATGTATTAGGTAGATACTTGGTATGCATCAGGCAGATGCATTATATGATTAGGATGATCATGGATGATGAGCTTCAGGATGTTGCTCCAGATGACATGCAGCAGGATGTTGCAGTGATGATGATTAGGATGATCATGGATGATGAGCTTCAGGATGTTGCTCCAGATGACATGCAGCAGGATGTTGCAGTGATAATGATCAGGATGATCATGGATGACGAGCTTCAGGATGTTGCTCCAGATGATATGCAGCAGGATGTTGCAGTGATGATGATCAGGATGATCATGAGTACATCAGGATGATGTATGGTGAGTATCAGGTTGATACTCTATGGCCATGGATCAGGTTGTGCAGATGAGCATGTAATTCGGTGCCCTGGGAGATTTGCAGATAGTCTTTCGAGGTTTTTCCTATGGCATGTAATTCGGTTCCCTGGGATATCTGGCAAATGCTCTTTCGAGGTTTTGCTCTGGGAGGACATGTAATTCGGTGCCCTGGGAGATCTGCAGATAGTCTTTCGAGGTTTTTCCTATGGCATGTAATTCGGTTCCCTGGGATATCTGGCAGATGCTCTTTCGAGGTTTTTTCCTATGGCATATAATTCGTTTCCCTGGGAGATCCGATAGGTTGGGCTGTGTGCCTGTAATCAGTCCTGGGATGCTCTTGCGAGGTTTTTCCATGACCACATGTAATTCGTTGCCCTGGAAGATCCTATAGGTAGAGCTGTGTGCTTGTAACAGCCTGGGATGCTCTTGCGAGGTTTTGTGGTGAGGTCACATGTAATTCGGTGCCCTGGGAGATCCTATAGGTAGAGTTGTGTGCTCGTAACAGCCTGGGATGCTCTTTCGAGGTTTTGTGACGCACGTAATAAGTATTGAGGATTCCACAATATGGCTCGTGATGATGAAGACCTGCAGGTGGTGGGCCTACATCCAGTATGAAAAAGGACTGGCTCTGTAGAACTTCCTATGACGAGTAGATTCAGAGATTGATTGAGATAGCAGCAGCAATGACGATGATGATGACTCGATGACGATTATCCAGTGACGATGATCCAGAGAAGATGACTTGTGCTAGAAGAACTGTGATGAGAAATACCTTCCTAGTTAAGAGGGAGTGTTGATGTATATGTAAATTCAGAATGTATTTCACATATATGTATATTGTATTCCTATAGAGATGTTATTATTCCTCTATACGAAAGTGTCGTCATTTATATTGTAAGTGTCGTAACTTATACTTGATGGGTTATTAGACCACCTTGTTTGGGGTTGGCCTTGTATAAGTCATGTGGGTCAAAGGGTTATTAGACCACCCTATTGGGGGTCGGCCCAGTCAGCATTATGTTATGTGGTTAAGTTCGAGCCTACATGAGTTAGGTAAAAAGGCAAGTCAAGTCAAGTATAAATAGAGTGCAGGAGGCACTCTATTTACTCACTCACTTCTCACTCATGCACTCAAGGAGGAGTGGCGCACTTATGGAGGAGGAGGATCTGCTGCTAGGTTATGTCTATCTCTCATGGTTGGTTGTATCATTTCTCTATCTATCTCTGAGGAAGTTATTGGGGTTTTTCACCTTTATGGTTTTCCCCAAGTAAATCTTTGTGTCTCTTGTGTGCTTGCATTATTGTCTCCATGATTGATATGCTGTAGATATGTTGTACATGTTGTTCTCTCAGTTAAGATCCTAGATCAGATTGAAGTAAATTCTGAAAATTTAACACGTGACAATCCCCTCCCATTGGAATAACACCGTCCTCGGTGTTCCAATTACTTAGGAATACATACACGCTTTATACATGACCAAAATTCACAAAATATGGCAGGTCTATCTTGCATTTCACCCTTTACTTGGGTTTTCGGGACCAAGTCCTTTGGTCTTCACAAACTGCTCCTGCTGGCTAGGACCTTCTAGCTCTGCATGAGGGAATTGTTCCAAAACAATCCCTTCCCTTTCTTTAGCTTCCCGCTGATCTACAAGTTTGGAAACTTTATGGCGGCTACCCTCTTGATGTTCCATTGTTGGGCAGTCGTGGAGGCAATGGTTTCCTCCACATCCCCAACATTTCATTGGTTGCTTTACCTTTTCCTACTTGATGTCCTTTGAATCTTCCCACCTGGAACGTTTCTTAATCGACCGATTGGATGAATGCTTCTTCATGGATCCACTTTCCTTTCCCTTAATGATTGCTCCCAGAATGTTTTTTACCTCTTTTTGCAGACAAATAGAGTCCTGCAAAACCTTGTGGTTCATCTCATTCTGTTGCCTTTGTAGATTGAGCATCTCTCTAAGATTTTCTTGGGTCCTAGCAATTGTATGAAGAAGACTTTCAGCCAACTCTAATAGCCCTTGTTTTGCTGCCATGGTCAATGGGAACAGCTGACCACACTTTTCTTACTAGCAACACTTTCTTGTGTCGGCTGCAACCAATTGTTTCACTTTCTTACCTGTGAAATTCTTCATGGAAATCTTTTGTTAGGACAAGCATAACATAAACATTAAAATTAGTCAATTATTTTCCCAATTGACATGGAATGTCCACGCTTTATTCATGGGACTTCCACACTTTTCATGCTTTCCCAACATACACATGAACTCATTCATGTTCATCATTTCATAGGAAATTTACTATTTCAGCATTCACAATTCATTTCAAGCAATTAAACACAATCTATTTTCAACCATGACGTGCACTCAATAATCTTTTGTCTTATAAATGCATCAATCGAAAGGAAAGAAAAGAGTAGGAGTTTCTCCCTCTTAGTCGTGTTCTATTATGGAGCTACACCATCGTTGTGGTTTCATGCTCCTTAGTCTCTTTCACTTCAATGTGAATGCTTTGACTTTCCTTTCTTGGCTATGACACTTGGTGTCTAAGGTTTGTCTAAGGATTTTCAACTAGGAACCCTTCTCCATAGTTGCCTACAGAACCTTTGGCTGCTATGACCCACTCATGTCCACTGGAACCATCTTTCATTACTACTCATATTGAGCTCTTTAGGATGGTCACATGTCCATCTTCATCCCTATGATGCCTTCCTGACCCTTGCTTCCAACAATACCTACACTCAAACATTGAATCAATTCACATGTTTAGTTTATTTTTATAGGGTTTATCTCTAAACATGAGTTTAGGAAATCATAACCAAATTATATACACATGTATATTCATAAGCAAAAAGCTGCAAGATAACCGAATACTTATATGTATTGGATGTCTTCACTTTATTCCATGGGATCCTTCTTTGCTTTATGAGCCTTGGATTTCCCATGGTCACAATTATGAATGTTGGGCCAACATGTAGGCTACTCCCCATTCATTCGAATAGGAAATTCCAGGCCAGTACGTCGACTAGGTTTATCAATCATTTCCTTTAGCAATATGCTAGGCCAGTGCTCCGACTGGTTTTATTAATTAATTAAGGAATGTTGGGCTAGCATACACTTTGCTTTACAATATCAAGTAGTTAATGCCCAACTAGTCCCTCTCTGGACTTATCAAGAAATTTATAGCGTTCAACCAGCTACTCCCTAGATTTCTCCATAATTTATATCGCCCACTCATTTACTCTCTGGATTTTACAAGTAATTTATAGTTCTTTCAGGGTCTTGCTTTCCTGCAACGACCAATGTTTCCAACAAAGAAACAATAGTATGTCAGCGTAGCTGTTAGAATACTTATACCTTAAATCTTCATTATTCCAAACAAGACATAAATGAAAACGAATACTTATCTGTATTGTGCATTTCCGCTCTGGTCCACAGGGTCCTGCTTCGCTTTGCAAGCCTTGGAATCGCCTATGGAATTTGATGTAGTTAATGCTTAACCAATACACCTTCACGTCGACTGGGTTTACCAAGCATTTGGTGGTGCCCAACCAGTCCCATACCTGGTTGGCCCTCTCCAGTGCCGAGCCAACACATTCGCTTGGGTCATCAACTAATGGAAGGAAACTTTGCCACTGACCATTATAGGTCAAGGCTCTACTATGGAGCCTTAGGAATCTCAGGGTTTTTAGTCACTCTTAGCGCCCTCTCTCCTACTGCTGACCCAATAGGCATCTCATGGTTTTCAGTCAGTCTTGGCGCCCACCCTCCTACTGCTGACCCAATAGGCATCTCAGGGTTTTCAGTTAGTCTTGGCACCCGCTCTCCTACTGTTGACCCAATAGAGATTTTATGTCTTCACCAATGTCACCACACCTTCTTGCACCATAACCCTTCACACACACACACATCAACTCTTCATTCATACAAGGATGCCACTCCTTCCCCTGTGCAAATCGGTGGTTCCTTTTAGGAACTGTATAGGTGACTTTCCTGATTGCAGGTTAACATGGCCCCACTCACATAAGGATGATACCCCTTTTCATTACATAACTCCCTGGGTTTGTCCATCCCTTCCAGTATTATTTTATGTGAGCATAGAAAGGTTGCCAATTCCTATACAGTCCTTCTGCGTACCCTTCTTCACTTTGCCTCATAATGTGTAGTACTAATTTGCATCTGTGTAGGCTGACAACACAAGAAGGATAAGCAGGCTTATCCGTATTGCTCCTCAAAACTGTAACCACATTCCATAACATTCACTCTCAAGTATTGAAACACCAGGAATGCATCCATTCCCTTAGGGTGTAGTCAATATTGACAACCCTATCATGACTCGCCACCAGAAAAGGTGTGCACTCCCTTTCCAATGTGAGCCATGTAGGCCCTAATCATACTCAAGCAGTCTGAAATGATATATATAAATAAAGTAGAGCATGCTATGTATATTAACCCTAATAATTTAGACATGCATGTTCTTATCTAGGGTCACAGAATGCTCATTCATTTTGTAGATGTATCTTTTCTTCATTTGCAAAGAATGGGGACTCCCTTCTCTGAGTCAACAGTTCTTCAGTTTGCCACCCCAATATTTCCACGTTCCATATTCCACTCATGCCTTCTTGGCATAGCTTTACCATCTCACTCTCATGGTTTTCCAACATATAGCTTAGCTGAGATGTCATCCTTAATAGATGTAATGGTGTTTCACCCGAAACCCATTTCCAAAGCATGGGGTCCTTCCCATGGAGTTTGGCTTCTGCAGGTCATCACACATGTCTCCCTGCAAAGTGTCTTCCTGGCACATTTATCAAATAGCCAAACAGTCAGTAGCATTTAACAATAATCGTTCGATGGCATTAATAATTAAATTCAAGTATGAATTTGCAATTCTGTTCTCTACAGAAATTGATTTGCTTAGCCATGAGTCTGTTCTTATATCGTTTGGCTCTAGCTCATGGTAGATTCCAATCTTCGTCATGGACTTACCCACATTTTCCATGCCCAAAACAATCTACCTAAAATCTGAAACTTCAATCAGCCAAACATGTTGTGAGTATCTATGCACGTAATCCTTTCATTGCTACAACAGTCACTGAAGTGATCTCAGAATTATAACAGTCAATAATTCAAACACCTTCAGCTGTTAGCATTTGAGGTGCAATGAAATATATGTATATATGTATATATGCATCGTTATCATCAATAAAATTTGCAAGACATGGGTACACTATCCATGCAATTTAAATAAATTGTAAGTACTCATTACTTCACATTCCATGCAATCTCTGTCCTTCCATAGAGGAATTTGGTAGCCCATCATCATGTCTACCTTCTTCATGCAATTTTTCTCCTGCATTCATAGCAGCTCATGAAATTCTCTAAGTATTAACAATGGTTCACCATTTCATCTATTATCTTAATGCATTGAAACCTATACATATCACAACCGTGCATTCTCGCAATGCATCTTAACATGTGCACTTACACATATGCATGCACATTCACAACATTTACATAATATTTTAATGTGCATTCACTCAATGCATAATCCCTCAATACAACTTTGCATCAATCTGCGGATACTATGCATTCCGGCATATTATGGCCTAACCATTCATATGGCATGTACTACCACAACATGAATATAGGTCTTTAATTCTTTGGTTATTTAAACTTATAATCCAGCATACACAATGGCATGTTATAATTTCACATGAATGCATTGAGGTTCCTAAGCAATTATAGGGTGTAAGGATCCTTTCTCTCACTTACCCGCACCTCGTCATACTCGGTAGATTAACATTCACATTCAGGCACTCAATACCATATGCAAACCAAATCAACATAGTTGGACATAGTTGAATGGATCTTACCAAATCCTCTTCAACATTCATGCAATTAAGCACAAATAACCATTACCTACATGGCTGTCATTAACATCGTTTGATGTTACTTGATCAGTTGGCCTCTTACCAAGGCTTCAAAGTTCTTTTTCCAACCTCATGCTCGTAGATTTGTTGCACCATCTTTTCCTCATAAGGTTGTTGGTCATATGCAACAATCATCATCCATGCCCTTAGCCATGCTTCGGTTATCTTTGGTCCTATACCCAATGCGAACACGACTAATTATTAGCAACCACCATAATCAAATTAAGTGGCTCATTGCATATGCAAAACTTCACTATTTTACCAATATGCAATATTATATACATCCACGAATATTTTCATAGGCACTGTGCAATGTTTCTTAATATGCCATCTAGTGCATATTCATTTCATCTATCTATTGTATTGCATTTTCAATCATGCTTCTATGGCCTGATTCCCACAACCATTATCAACAACATTAATTGTCATCAACCATGGGCAGTACCATTAATGGGATATTGCATGTGCAACTTCACTACTTTTTTTTTTTTCATATGCAACATCATGCTCATGCATAAGCAATCCACATCCATTATGCAATGACTCTTTGATCCTGCCCACTAATTCATATGCATTTAATCTGCTACTCTCTTGCATTTCCAGCATCCCTATGCCATAATTTTCAGTATATAAAACTCGAAAAATATAAATACAATAACAAGAGAGGAATTAAGGAATTCTCCCTTTCCAACCATGACATGGAATCCCTCCTCCACGTCATAGCTGATCCCTTTCTTGGTTTCCCTACCAAGCTCGCAAGGAATCATTAGCTGTCATTTCTCACCAAGTAGCAATTTAATATCATGTAAAACTTTCTTAGTTGCTACTTTTCAAGCATGAAATTCCTATGCTATAACAGAAATAGTTAAGGTGAGAAGTTTCCCTCTTATCAATGTTGCCTTGCTGCTCCCATTGCTCTTCTGCAATTCATATTATAGCCAATTACTCTCCATAACCTTCTACGCAATTTCTGCTTCTCATCCCAATCATAGAGAATGCACTTCACACTTTCAATGACTGTATCCGAGGGACGACGGGGGTCAAGGGGTCTTGACCCTTTGTGGTTCGCCAATGCAGGGCGGGTCTAGGGTAGCGCCCTCATTTTTTTTTTTTTTTGTAAATCTTCAATTTCACGCAATCTAGCGCATAAGTTCCACGACATTTTTCAACTTTTGGCACCTGAAAAATCTCCCTGGAAAACAACTGAAATTCTCTGTTTCAGCAGACTTGGCAATTCTCTTTTGACTTGCGGTGGAAACTCACCAACTTCTTCCGCCGTTGTGGACGAACTTGCTGAGTTTCACCGCCGAAAGACACTTAGAAAAATTTTTGGACCAATTCGCCAAGTCCTTTCATTGTTGTGGACCAAATCACTGAGTTCTTCCGCCGTTGCGGACCAACTTGCCGAGTTCTTCCGCCGAAAGACACTCAGAAAAATTTTTGGACCATCTCGCCGAATCCTTCCGCCATTGCAGACCAACTCGCTGAGTTCTTCCGCCGTTGCGGACCAACTTGCCGATTTCTTCCGCCGAAAGACACTTAGAAAATTTTTTGGACCAACTCGCTGAGTCCTTCCGCCATTGCAGACCAACTCGCCGAGTCCTTCCTCTGTTGCGGACCAACTCGCTGAGTTCTTCCACCGTTGCGGACCAACTTGTCGAGTTCTTCCGGTTGAAAACTCAACTTTTCCTTCTGATCTATTTCATCCCAAAACTCATAACTTTTCGTTGGGATTTTCCTTATTTTTCAGAAAACTTATTGATTTTTTGCCGAATCATTGTGGAGGAACTCACCAAGTTCTTCCGCCAACTTCGGCGAAAATCTCGCAAGTTCCTCCGGTAAAGACTTAGAAAAAATTCCAAAAAACACTTAGAAGAATTTTGAAAATCTGAAATTTTCTTAAGGATCAGTTTGAGCAGGAGGAATACTTACCTCTGCCACTGTGATAGGCAGCCCATGAAGGCCCAATGCTACTGTTAACACCCAAAAAGTGCTCACTACCTCATTTACCCCATTGCATGACTCATTTGTCCATATTTCCCACCATATTTGCCTCCAAAACCTTAAAATCCCACTAAAAAGCCTCCAAAGGCCACAAAACCATTAAAAAAGCCTCCAAAAGGCCAAAAAAATCCCTTTTCCCCCAAAATAATCCAAAATTCCTCCAAAATAGCAAAAACCCTCTAAAAAGGGAATAAAAAATATAAAAAAAAAGAGGAAAAAGAGGGAAAAAGGAGGCAAAAACCCTATACAGCTGACCTAAACCATATGGTGCCAAAAACCATGGGCCAGCACTCCACCACTAAAAACCTATAAATAGGTGATGGAGGCCCCTCATTTCATATCCACAGTCAAATACACCCTTACTCTGCCAAAATCACTCTTGAAACCCTAGCTCACCCTTGAGCTACTTTCACCCTTGAGTGCCCCTTTGGCCCATTTCCAACCCTTTGGAGAAAGAGAAAGGAGCAAAGCTGGAAGCTTGGAAGCAACCCTCCTGGACTGCTGCAAGAGCTTCACCAACCTCTACACTTGAGGTAATCTTTAATACAAAAAGATAAATCTTTTGCCATAATTTCATGTTTTGTTATTTATGTTAATGCTCATGCTAGGTTAAATCTCATTTTGTTTTACTGTTTATTGAACTGCTACTAAGGAGTCCCTTCTCCTTAATAGGTGCTCATTTGCACAAGCTGGGTTGAAAACCCTAGCTACAATTTTGGCGACTCCCCTTGTATTCCTTTGAATTTCTGGTTATAGTTTTAAAGTTTTAAATGTTTTTAATTTTTTGCAATATTTTTCTGTTTTTTCCTTTCGGCTGCCGTAAACCACGTCTTTTACCCCTCGCAGTTGCATTCCGACCGCATCTTTCAGGAATTTACCTGTGATCCGACCTCGGCTCTCAGACTGTTTCTTGTGACCTACCGATGGTTTCCAGTCTGTTACCTGCGATCTGACTGCGACTATCAGCTTGTTTTCGTGCGGTCCGACCGCGGCTGTCAACCCATTTTCCCGCATCCTACTTGCGGCTTTCAACCATTTTTTTGCAACCTGCCTACGTATTTCGACCATTTTCCCGCGTTCCGCTTGCAGCTTTCAGCCATTTTTCTGCAACCCTCCTGCGTCTTTCGACCATTTTACCGTGTCCTGCTTGTCTCTTTCAGCCATTTTTCTGCAACCCGCCTGCGTCTTTCGGCCAAAATTCTGCAACCTCATTGTGACTGTTGAGCCGTTTCCCGCGGTTCGACCGCCCAGATTTTCCACAAACCCATGGTCTGTTTTCTGCACTTTTTTTTTTCCCCTGTTTGGAACCCAGCACTTTGCTGCAATATTTTCTGCACCTGCACAGCCATTTGTCCTACCTGCAGCCATACTTCCCTACAGCCTTTTTTTTGCAGTATTATTTCTGTTCCATTTACAGAATATTTTTTTTTTTAAATTTCAGCATTTTAATTGAAAAAGAGAAAATTTTGCATTTCAAAGTTTAAATGTTGTATTGTTATTTTTAGTTAGAAAGTTGCCCACCCCGTGGCACTTTTACTTGGGTTCATCATCTCACATGCACACACTCTGTCACCTAATTCAAGTGAGCCCTAAAATACTACTTAACACAACCAACATTCTAACCCCACTTGGGGAACACATACGAATTTTTGTAGTTAGGTAGGATCGGGGGGATAGGAATCCAAATAACACCCCTCAGTTGCTTACACTTGAGACATAGTTGTTGTCCATTAGGGAACCAAAATCCCCTAGTATTTTTTGGCACAGTCACAACCAGTTTATCAGAGGGCCTCTCCCCTAGGAGGGTTGAAGTCGCCAGACTAGTTCTGGAGGTCTGAGTGGAATACCGCAATCCATTCAGTAACCGAAGGCTACCTTTCGTAGTTCTCGGTGTATCACCCGTATGGGGATACATCGACGATAGAACCAAATGGTAGATTCACCTTTTCTGGACGTGTCATGAACGGGGTATCTTAGTTGCCTTTCTTCTAGGATTGATTACTCGGTGTCCCTCCCGGTAGGGGGATATCTTTAGCCACTTGGCTCTACTATCCATATTGTTTGACTTGGATTTCATCACCTTGCAGAGGATATGTCTAGTTGATTTAGAATAATATTTAGCTAGGTGTTTGCATGCTCCCTTACCTCCTTTTGGTCTAGCGACTCCACTATTTTTATTTTTTAGGAAACCTGTTGCTTGTTGGTATTCTGACCATTTCTGTTGATACTCCACTTATTGTAGCACAGCTGTTACAGTAAGTGTTTTGAGTTGGTTGTTGGCCTGAGTGCCATATTTTTTGAGCTCTCCTTCTGCACACTCAGTTGCATTAGGGTTTTTGAGTTGTTTTTCACTCAACACAACCCCCAGATACTTGACACCATCTGTCACCATTGAGTCCCCGAGACATTCTCGGTGCCTCTGGGGCCAGCCCCCACAACATGGTTCACTTGACACCACCCGTCATAGACATAGATCTTCATTAATTGATACCACCCATCATAGATCTCGAGCCTTGTCACTTGACTCCACTCGTCAGCGACATAGAACTCCTTCACTCGAGTTAGATGCCCCTTATTTTACCTCTGATTCTGAGGTAGAGTTTGAGAACCCCATTTACACTGCACCAACCAGCTCCATGGCTGGAGTGACTTCCACCCCTTTCTTTGTAGGGACCATTGGTGGAGCATCCACCACCACACTAGCTACCACACCTGCTTTGGGTATGCCCTCGATGGGGCCCACATCTACCATTTCGATCACTGTACCCATTCCAATAGCTGGCATACCTATCGCCACTCCATCAGTGACTCACACTACCCTTGGTGGTGCAGGACCTTCCCATAACACTTTCGTCCCTCCACTTGGGGGCAACATCCCAAACCCTGCCCCTACACTTGGGGGCATTGGCCCCAACATGGTCACACCCACTAGTATGTCACATCCTTCTACTAGTTTTCCATTCATGGCTAGCCTCAACCATCCTGACCTAGCTAGACTGACTAACGATCCCATCAGACATGACCCTGCGTGGCCTCACATGCCCACCAAGCTCCCCTCCGACATCCCTAAGTTTGAGGGCAAGACAGGTGAGGACCCCCAGAACCATATTATGTCCTTCCATCTATGGTGTTCCTCCAACTCCATAGTGGACGACTTTATCCACCTCTGTCTGTTACAACGCACCTTCACTGGCTCTGCAGCTAAGTGGTACATCGAGCAGCCCCATGGGACCAATGCCACCTTTACTTCCCTTGCCTCGACTTTCCTGCAGTTCTTTCAGTTACCTATTCACTATGACGCGGGAGTTGAGATCCTACTATCTTGCAGACAGAACACGGCTACCCACATCACTGACCACATTCATGAGTGGCGTCGACGCCGCAGCCTCTGCAAAATCAAGTTAGACGACCGTATCTTCTTATATTGGTTTCTCAAATCCCTCCTTCCTGTCATTGCCAAGGATGTGGCATCCGAATGACCCCAGTCCGAAGAAGAGGCCATCCTCAAAGCCCAACAATTTGACCTCATTTACGCCTAGTCGGGTTATCTATATACCATCATACCTGACGCCCCTCGCGGTGATTCTTCCCCACATGATGCGCTGGGGGCATCCCATGCCGCAAACGCCCCATTGGCCATGTTGCCTCGCATCCCCAACCCTTTTCCATAGCACGTCCTAGCCATGGCCCCGACCTTGTGCGGGCTACATCTCAATCCGGAGCAACCAATTCGTATGCTCCCATGGCAAATCACCACCATTCCTACGGAACCTCCTGTCCACCTCAGTGCTTTGGTCATGCATCCCTTGCTTACGCCTCCCCGGTGGAACCTTAGACATATTACCACCCACAGGCTGCACCAGCTCCTGTGTCCTCTCAAGCCCAACCTGCTTATTACCCACCATAGGCAGCCCCTGCGGTAAACCCACAACCCGTTCCGTAGATGTATCAGCAACCCCCACAAGGTTCAGCACCTGTGCAACCTCCACCTACTTATTATCCACCGCAGCCTGCTCTTGCACCTGCACAACTCCAGAACCCACCTGCTGCCCAAGGGAAAGTATATGCCCAACAGAATCCGCAACAGAACCAAAATAACCAGCGCCAATAGGGCCAACAAAATCATGGTAAAGGTCATAACCGTGGGAACAACCCCCCTCCAGAGCAAGGTGGTCAACCTCCCAATCCCCCAAACAACAATAACGCGACACTTGCCAACCAAAACCCCTATCGACCGCCCAAGCAGGCCAACAATCCTAATTTGCGAACAAACCATCTTTGTTCTATTTGCGAGGTCTATGACCACTACACACATGCTTGCCCACATTTGGAGCGAGCTCAGAAACTCTGGACTGATGATGCCCATCGCCAAGGGCATGCAGCTCCTCAGGCGCCACCCAACCCCCCACCCCCCTTAGCATCAACCTTTGGTGCTGCAAAACCCCTTACCAACCCAAGGCGTAGTGAACACTCAGCCGTTGGCTCCCCCTCAAGGCAATGCACCACCACAACAACAGATCACTTATGCCGCTCCTAATCAACCCATGTTAGACTCAGGTACCCACCACTTGTTAATGATGTCATCCACTGATGTCAACCTCTAAACCCATCGGAACCAATATGGCTCCCCCCCTGAAGCCTCTCCCATTGAAAAACACACTAACACTCATCCCACTGATCAGACATTACATATACCCCCGGCTCCACTCGATGGCGCCTCCAAAGCACCTCGCTTCCCACTTCGCCACATCAACAATAACCCCAATGCTCGTGATGTGCCAAATTACAACATTGTAGATGAATTATCCCAATCTCCCGCAGCCATGTCTGCATTAGAAGTCTTAAAAAATTGTCCTTCACAGTGCAAGACTTTGCTCTCCGCCATTGGTTCTATTGACCCAAATGATTCACGACTAATGGCCTTCAATTTGGACCAGTCCGAACCACGCCTGCCTTCCACTTTAGCGTTCCAAGTTTCTGTTTCCGTTTGGAATCTTGTCATCCATCGGTGCATTATCGATGAAGGTGCCTCTACATGTGTTATGTCCACATTCGTTTGGCAGAAGTTGGGATCCCCTACCCTCCAACAGTCCACCACTGTGTTGCGAGCCTATGACGTCCGTTCGGCTCAACCCCAAGGTCTCTTAGCTAATGTCCCCGTCCAGTTGGCTGGTAAAACTGTGCTCATTGACATAGAGGTCATCAATGATCAACTTTATTATAACCTCTTACTTGTCCGTAGCTACATGTATGCCATGCGGGCGGTTGCCTCATCCGTTTTTCGTACCATGATGTTCCCCCATGACGGACGCGTAGTCAAGGTTGACCAACTCACCTATTACGATCCCAATGCCCCCGCTGCACCCGAAAATGTTCTCCCCATGGTTGAACAACCTGTTCGTGGTGCAACTACCTTGTTTGTTTCCTCCATGGGACTCATAGTTTACTCAGATACGTCAATGACCTCAACATTCCAATCCATTCCACCCCCGTCACCCGCAACTGAAGTATCTGACCTATGTACCCTTTCCCATAATACACAAACACCCAACAATCAACTACCCTTGTTACCCAAACCACCATTGGTACCTAGTCACATTGGTGTTATACCCATCCACACAATCCCATTCCTATTCCCTCCCTCGGGCGTAGTAAGCCCCCCGATTATGGCTACTCTTAGCCTCCCCGGGTTAACCTTGGGATTACCCATGTGGTATATGTCGCCTCCCCTTCCCTCGCCGACACCAAATGTCGTCCTACAACCGGTGCAACCCATTGCCACTACTAGTCAACCACCTCCCGGTGTCACTACCCCTTCGTCATCTATGAATCCCCCTCCTCTTATCAAGCCCACTGGGGGCAGAGGCCCACAACCATACACTGTTGTATCCCCTCCTAAAGCAGTTAAACCCCCCCCCCCCCCCCCGTGTTTCGTACTCCTCCTAAATGCTCATTGTGTGATGAGTTAGGCCATCCAACTCATCAATGTCCACAATTACCTGCTTTACAGGAACACATGCAAATGCTTGACGATGACCCCAACATCCCGGTTGTCGAACTCGATCCAATCCCTAAGCCTCGTGATAAATCACTGCATACCAACCACCCTTGTGCAATATGCGGTATTTACAGTCATTACTCACATCACTGTCCTGATCTATCGGATTACAGAGCAACTCTCTACAAGATGAATAATTTGGACCTTGAGACAGCACCCCCCACAATTGAGGAGATCCACCCCCCGGTATCACCCCCATCCGGAGAGATTAACACCATTTATATGATCTCTTCGACTACCACTCCCTCGTCAACCAATTTGACAACTCAAAGTTTCCGCAATGATGAGGAGATTCTACAGGCTCTCACTGCCCTGGATTATCCCTGGGATGACATGCACCATCGTTCCTATTTCCTCCCAGAAGACTCCTCCTCCACCATCGCCACCCGATTTGCAGTTGAGTCCAAAGATTTCCTTCCCACCAAAGTTGACTAGTTTAAGGATCCTATTCCCGCTTCTGAAGCCTTTGAGGAAGGTAACATGGCCAACATCTCACCTGTCATCCACATAGACATCTCTGACCCACCTGGTGCTCTTGAAATCATTACATTAGGAGCCTCCTACAGTGAGTATGAGATCGGAGAGTACAAAAAACTTTTCCAAGAGTTCCGTGATGTCTTTGCCTGGTCCTATACCGAAATGCCTGGTCTCAACCCCGCTATTATAGAGTACCACATTGACACATGGCCAGATGTACCCCCCATTCGCTAGAAACAACGCCCCATTCATCCTTCAAAGCTCCCCGCTGTTAAAGCAGAGGTTGAGAAACTTCGCAAGGAAGGATTCATTTATCTTATTGCATATACCACTTGGGTTTCAAACCCCGTCCTTGTTAACAAGAAACAAGGCACCATCAGAGTATGTACTGACTTCCGCGATTTAAACCGAACCTGTCCCAAAGACAACTTCCCCACGCCATTTATTGACCAACTCATCGATGCGTGTGCAGGGCATGAAGTCCTATCTTTCATGGATGGCTTTTCCGGATACAACCAGATTCAAATCCATAAGGAGGATCAATACAAGACTACCTTTACCACCCCATGGGGCACCTTTGCCTATCGCGTCATGCCTTTCGACCTCAAAAATGCTGGTGCCACCTTCCAGTGGGCCATGACCTATTATTTTCACGACTTGGTCCATATCCTGCTAGTCTATGTTGACGACCTTACAGCTCGTTCCTGGAAACGATCAGACCACCTTAACGACCTCCGACAAGTTTTCCTGTGTTGTCGCAAATATCAAATCCACTTGAAACCACACAAGTGTGTCTTTTTCGTTCTAGCAGACCGATTGTTGGGTTTCATTGTTTCCCAGAAAGGAATTGTTGTTGATCCCCTGAAAGTCCAAGCCATCTTAGACCTTCCCTCTCCTCGCACGCTTCGGCAGCTCCAGAGTCTGCAGGGGCGATCTAATTTCTTCCATTTCTTTGTTCTTGATTATGCTACCACCGTTCATGGTTTCTTACGCTTGCTTCGTACCCACATACCCTTTGTTTGGGATGAGCATGCAGAATCTGCATTCGCATCCCTCAAGAAATCTCTCACACAAGCCCCTTTGATCTCCCCTCCGGATTTCTCTCAGGACTTCATACTTTACATCTCGGCATCCGATTATGGTGTGTCCGGAGTCTTTGTTCAAGAAGACGCCACTCTCCAGGAGCATGTCGTTTATTATGTTAGCCAGACCTTGTCTGGACCACCCCTACGTTACCCATATGAGGAGAGACTAGCCCTAGCTGTGGTCTTTTTCGTCCAAAAATTGCGACACTACATTTTGCTCAGTCATACCGCAATTGTTGCCGACTCCAACCCCATGGTCTATCTCTTAAACTGGTGGCTCCTGCAAGGTCGCATTGCTAAATGGGTAATTATCCTCCAGGAATATGACCTCACTTTCAGAACCCCTAAGAGCACCAAAGTCCTCGCACTTTCCCAGCTCATCACCGATCTCCCCTCCCTTCTCCCGTCCCCACAAATCTCCGATGAGTTACTTGACAATCACTTGTTCATCATCTTGTTTGATGACCCATGGTATGGTGATATTTTGTTATACCTTCACACACAGAAGTTCCGACCCAACATCAGTCGTGATGGATGCCGTCGTATCCGTCACCAGGCCTCTCGATAACTCCTCTTAGGCGATGTCCTTTACTGGCGAGGGGTTGACACGATTCTCCGTCGTTGCCTTACACACGAGGAAGCCGAACACATCCTCAATGACTTTCATAGCGGTGCCTACAGCGGACATTTCTCTGAAATGGCCACCGCCCAAAAGTTCATCCGCGCCGGTTACTTCTGGCCCACACTCTTTACCGACTGTATCACAACGGTCAAACATTGCCATAATTGCCAACTTTTTGCCCCCAAGGCCCGGACACCACCTTCTCCATTACACCCAGTCGTCACTGTTGGTCCCTTTTATAAGTGGGCCATCGACTTCATGGAATGTAGACCCCCATCTGCCAACGGCCATAAATACATCATTGTCGCCGTTGATTACTTCACCAAATGGGCGGAAGCCATGCCCACATTCAATTGTACAGCTGACACCCCTACCCGTTTCTTTTTTAACCACGTTATCACTCGATTCGGGGTCCCCAAACAGTTGGTCTCAGACCATGGTTCACACTTCAAAGATTCCCTTTGGCGCGAGTTATCCACCCTACTGAAGTTTGAACATCAGTATTCCTCTGCTTACTACCCCCAAGGGAACGGCCAAGTAGAGGCCATTAACAAGATTTTAAAAACCATCCTCCAACGCACTGTTGACCGGCATAAGTCCAATTGACACCACATGTTATTCCCTTCCTTATGGGCTTACCATACATCCACCAAAACTGCCACCAGTTTTACCCCGTTTCATTTAGTTCATGGTGTAGAGTCTGTCCTCCCCATCGAGTGTCAGATACCTGCCTTACACATCACCGTCGAGCTTCTCCCAGACACCTCCCCACTCGATCAATGTCTGCTATCACTAGAACAATCTAATGAAGACCGTCGTGCCACTCTCAAGACCATTGAAGCCGCCAAGAACCGCTCCAAAGCTGGTTACGACAAACACGCACACGCTCGAAATTTCCATGAAGGGGACCTCGTCCTCGCCTATGACCAAGCCCACAACAAAACTGGTAAAGGAAAGTTTGAATCCATGTGGCAAGGCCCTTACATCGTGCAGACCTGCCTTGGCAATGGGGCATACATTTTAACTGAATCAGAAGGTCACCCTTTGCGCAACCCCCATAATGGGTTGTATCTCAAATGCTTTTATCCCTAAATAAACCCGCAACCCCATTGGTCCGTATTGTACAGTTTGCTCTCTTTTTTGTTTTTCACCTTTTTTACCACAATATTACATTCATCATTTTTGCATGACCACAGATGGACCATCTTCCACCTCATTACATTGGCTTCGCCGATGGAGCAAGCCGCTGATCTCCCAACCTGGCTTCTGCCGCATGGGTCTTATATTCCCCTTCACATGAATTGATTCACCTTGACGGAATATGTATAGGCGCTACTACCAATAACCAGGCGGAGTATCATGTTGTGACCGGTCTCCTGACTGCTGCCCTCCAGATGGGCATATGTCACCTTCATGTGTTCCTTGACTCCCAGCTACTTGTCTCCCATCTTAACAACTGCTACCAGGTGTGTGGTCCCTACCTCTTTAGAAAATTCCTGCGCACAAAACAACTCAACCGACAATTTGAATCCATAACATTCACCCATGTCCCAAGAGCTCAAAATAGTGTCGTGGATCAAATGGCTAACAACATCCTATATTGGCACATCAATCACACCATGTAAAACCTCCATCATGCATCATCATCCCATAACATCTCATAAAAAATATATAAAAACCCAAAAAGATTGCAAGGGGCATCCACGTGCCTATCACCACATAAACATTTGCATCCATGTGCAATAAAAATAAAACCACATTACTATACAAGGGCATCCACATGCCTAATCCTACATACATCATGTTGCATAACATAAAATACACAACGGGCATCCATGTGCCCATCATCCTACACTACTTGCATCCACATGCAGTACAAACATATGACAAACCATAAGCGCATCCATGTGCATACACTAAATCATCATCGCAAAAAGGTGCATCCATGTGCATATATATATATATATCAAAAAAGAAATGTCAATATGCTACACATGTCCTGAGTACCCCCATACTCAGCTATACAAAAAATATCTATACATCCATACGCCTCATAGAATACATGTCGTAGCTACAAAATTGGGGGGAGTCCCCTGCACTCCATAGTGAGAGTCATACCCTACGTCACTGCCTGCATCAGCTTCCTCTGAGTCCTCGCTTCGCTCCTCCTTTGGCAGCTCCTCATCCCCTGTGGGCTCCTGTTCTCGACCCCTATCCGCCAAGATAGCCACTCGGATCGCGATCGACCGGAACTCCCATGGCGCCCTCAGACAATCCTGAATCACCTCCGGATCCACGTCCTGCCACCTGTCATCAGTCACTCCAACCAGCAAATGATCTAGAAGCATCCATACGGACTCCAGAGTCCCCTCAGCGTCCCGTCGACGCACCTCCCCTCGTCCTGGCAGGGCTGGTACCACCACATGCCCCCTGCGCACTACATGTCCTGGTGGTGGTCTTGGGCCAACATCTCTAGATCACACATAAGTCAGTAACAGTATATCAAAACACTATCATACACAAGAATTAACATCCATAACATGCAAGCAAAACCACACGTACCATCTGGTCCCCACACCTGCCTTGACGGCCGTGGTGCCTTCTGATCCCCGGTGTAGTCCATATCTTTGTATGGATAATCATCCAGTGTCAGCGGCATCTGCAACCACTGGAGGTAGAGCTCCTAAGTAAAGTACCTCCCAACCTCACCGCCACCTCGGCGGCGCATCATCTCTCTCCACCACACCATGTGTGGCTCCCTCAGTCCTCCTGCCCTGACCGGCACCCACGGCCGCAGTGTAGGTACCCGCTCCATGAAGAAGGCACACAGAAAGGATCCATAACAGAATCCCTTACCAGATTCCTTCACTGATGTCAGCTGCTGCTGAACACAAGTGAGGAACATCTAGCCCCAAGCATAATAAACACCATCCAGCACCCGCTCCACCAGCTGCATATGGCCCCCGAACACCTTCTCAGGTGATTAGGACCCCAAAACACGAACCACGCATGCCGCGATAGCCTGTACTGTTCGCTCCTGCAGGTCCACCACCCGGAGTGCATTCCTCTACACCCTAGCCTCTGGAACACAGTACCACTCCAACATATCCTCCATATCCACATCTGCGGATACTCGTGGCTGCGTATCTGCCACCCTACCCAGACAAAGCAACCCCGTCAGGAAGTATACATCTGCGAGGGTGAGATCCACCCTCTCTCCTTGCACCCTGAATGCCTGAATGTCCGTCTCCCAAAAGCTCACCAATTAGTTCAGCAGTAGCGATGCTGAACGCATCATCAGCACCTGTGCAAACTTCAACAGTCCGCACAACCCCAACATCGACCGAACATGCCGATCCCTCCGGATGACATCCACTATCTCATCCGGGACATCCTGCTCTCGCCAAAGCACCAACGACATCCTGTCAATCACACAAAGCAAACTCATCAGATTCATGTCAAAGAAGTAAACCTTCCCCCCCCAAGAAACCCTAAAAGCTCAATCCCAATCACGGCTTTAGGGCCCCTTGCCGCGGTTTCCGACTGCTGTTGTCAGGGCTACAGTCGCGGTCCGGAACCACGCCTGTAGGAGCCGAACTCGCGGTCCCAAACCGCGTGTCCAGCCTCGGAAGGTGCGGTACTAGACCGTGTATTCTGACCTGAACCTCGCGGTCCCCATCCACATGATCCACCCTGGAAACCACGGTTCCACCTCACAAGCCCACGGTCCACCCCACGTGGACTATACAAAAAATCCCCTGGGACCCATTAACCCCCCCCCCCCCCCCCGGAACCCAATGAAAATGCAGGTATGAGTTTGTCGGAATACATGTAACTCCCGGATCTGAAAATGGCCGGTCGGATTGTCTAGAAACACCAACTCAGCTCTGGTCCACTCTGATCACTAGTCAAAGTCAACAAGTCCAAATGACACTTTTCATGTTGGACCCACTCACTATTTATAGTGCGTTGACTTTTTCTTGTTTTGGCCATTCTGAACACATACGGAGTCCATTTTTCGAACCGTTTCCACCACTAGAATTAGCACGACGAGACCATCATGATGGTCAACTTGTTCTCTTATTTTTTCCACATCATTTTTTGAGCATTTTTAGACAGCACTAGTCACCTCGGTTTGTGTGCCACTTCGGCTGCTCTCTGTTTTTAATATATTTCATATCATCGGATTCATCTTTCTGAGCCCGTGATGATGCTTGATATCATTTCTCACTCTCACCCCCATATTTTTTGGGTATTTTTCCAAAACACCCCCCGTCACCTCGGTTTGCATGCCACATCGGCCATTATCCGTTTTGACACTTTTTATATCGGTGGATTCCTTTTTCTGAGCTCGTGATGATGCTCGAGATCATTTCTCGCTCTCACTTGGTACAGTTTCAAAATTGTGTCCTGACATCTTGCTGCCCCGGTTTGCACGCCACATAGGCCGCCATCGGATTGTTCCACATTTTCACATGAGCCATTCACTCCTGTCATACTGCAATTATTTCGTTATTTTGCCACCATTCATTATCCCGCAAGGAGGCTCACCAGTGTTCCCCCCCTACCCTCGTTCTTGGTCATCATAAATGTTCCTTGATTGAGCACTTCCTCCTTGCCTGGCCATTCCTTTTGTTCAGTATAATTTTATCCCTTTTTTGGGCCGGACAAGTCCTTTACAAAAAAGGCACTTAGGGAGTTTCTGTTAAGCTCTTTTCTGACTCCTAAAACAATGAAAAGATCACTGAGCAATCTTGCTTCCTTTCATGCTCGTTAAAGTACCTGAAAGGGCGTCTATCTGGTATAAGTTTAACCCTTTTCCGGACCTGGTAGACTTATTACAAAAAAGGAACACTCTAGTCACACCGGCTAGAAGAGTTCTTCATTGCATCCTTTTATGCTTCTTCGGGCCTTGGAGACTAACACATGAAAAAGAAACCCCCTGGAGTCTTCTTATCGCTTTCAGACTCTCTAAAATTGAAAGAAACCACGAGCATGAACTGTCCTGGGCTCATACAAATCCACACGACAGTACCATTCCATTATTTCATAGTCTTCTTATCACTTTCAGACTCCTTAAAATTGAAAGCAATCACGAGCATGAACTGTCCCGGGCTCGTACAAATCCACACGACAGTACCATTTTACACACACTTCTTCTAGTCCCTTAACCCATGAAGAAGTCCCCCCGTTCCTCTTGGCACTATGATCGATCATCTCGGTAGCACCCCCAATCAGGTCGCCTTTGTTCAGAGTAGTCTGCAGTCTCCTGCCATTTTACACCAGCTTGAGTATGACTCATCCCAGTCACTATCCTCGATCCAATATAGCTATGATCCCTTTCCCACCAGTTAGTTTCATATGCTGCTTGATCGTCCCCGCCATCATACTCTGAACAAAGGAAGTTTGAGTCCATCCACTCTACTTGCCCAGTTATCCCCCACAGTATGTTAGTACTACCATCAGTACTCTCACACTTCGGTTCTCCACCTCGTGCTCCTGTCAAGGAAACATCATTGCCTTGGTAGTTGAAGGTCTCCCTCTGTCGATGACAACCCCTCTATTCCAGAGGATAGACCTAGAGGTCCCTGCGCCTTGGACCCATCACCATTTGTGGTGAGTGCCTACGGACCATTCTGAGAGGAGTCATCATTGCCTTTCCGAGTGGGTGTTTCTCACATGCCCGACTTCAACACCTTGATTGCATCATTGAGAATCATGCAGGGTTTATATCCCTTCATTTATTGGTCGAAGACCCTGGATTTCCCCCAACTCTAGCACATTGGTGAGTCACTTCGGAACGCCCAGTTATATGTTCCCGTGGATGTCCGGGTTGCATTGGCGATTGTATTCGGAAGCCATCCAGTTATATGAT
Organism: Larix kaempferi; assembly: GCA_027924585.1. Classification (NCBI taxonomy): domain Eukaryota; kingdom Viridiplantae; phylum Streptophyta; class Pinopsida; order Pinales; family Pinaceae; genus Larix; species Larix kaempferi. Next base: position 16,452,666 of record BSBM01000619.1, on the reverse strand, counting down.
TCCTTGAGTACTCAGTTCAGTTCTAGTTCAGTGTACCATTGAGGACATGACTCCCCATCACTATGCTCCAGCAGCTCATCAATTCCTCTAGTACCACACTCAGCAGCACTATTGTTATTCCAGTGTATCAATTCTTCAGCTCAGACATGGTCAGCCCAGCAGTGTGTCCCAGATTTGTGTCCCCTCTGGACCCTTATGATGTACACAGTGGTTCTCTGTGTATCCTACATGTCCCCCTTTTCGGGTCTCACTGTTATTTTTTATGTATCTTGATACGAGCATGGGTATGCTTGCCTTGTCCATATATTGAGATTCTTCCTCATTCATTATTTGAGGCCATGTATATTTCAGGTCCCCATATTTTGGACCCCATTGTTATTATTATTCTAGATCTTGATACGAACATGGGAATGCCCGCCTCGTCCATATGTCCAGATTATTCCTCATTCATTATTGAGGTCATGTACTTTCAGTTTTTGCAGCTTGTTCGGGACCGTTGTTCCGGGCTCTAGTTTGTTTCTTCTCTTCTCCACACCCTAGTAAAACCATACAAGACTTATGATGTCTATCGACCATACGATGAGCTCCTGCCCTCACACATCAGGGGGCAATCTCCCCATTGCATGACTCATTTGTCCATATTTCCCACCATGTTTGCCTCCAAAACCTTAAAATCCCACTAAAAAGCCTCCAAAAGGCCACAAAACCATTAAAAAAGCCTCCAAAAGGCCAAAAAACCCCTTTTTCCCCCAAAATAATCCAAAATTCCTCCAAAATAGCAAAAACCCTCTAAAAAGGGAATAAAAAATACAGAAAAAAAGAGGAAAAAGAGGGAAAAAGGAGGCAAAACCCCTATACAACTGACCTAAACCATATGGTGCCCAAAACCATGGGCCAACACTCCACCACTAAAAACCGATAAATAGGAGATGGAGGCCCCTCATTTCATATCCACAGTTAAATACACCCTTACTCTGCCAAAATAACTCTTGAAACCCTAGCTCACCCTTGAGCTACTTTCACCCTTGAGTGTCCCTTTGGCCCATTTCCAACCCTTTGGAGAAAGAGAAAGGAGCAAAGCTAGAAGCTTGGAAGCAACCCTCCTGGACTGCTGCAAGAGCTTCACCAACCTCTACACTTGAGGTAATCTTTAATACAAAAAGAGAAATCTTTTGCCATAATTTCATGTTTTGTTATTTATGTCAATGCTCATGCTAGGTTAAATCTCATTCTGTTTTACTATTTTTATTTACTGTTTATTGAACTGCTACTAAGGAGTCCCTTCTCCTTAGTAGGTGCTCATTTGCACAAGCTGGGGTGAAAACCCTAGCTACGGCTACAACCAGCAGCTCTGATACCAAATGTCACATCCCCACCTTTGGACCTAATGCAAGGAAGGGAACCTAATTCCATTCTATGGGTCTTTTCATAAAACTCAGCCAACTCATTAAATTCACAACCATAAAATTGATGTGAGCAGATGGAAAACAAGCAAACATGCACAACGGAAATAAACTCATCCACACACATTTTTCATATACATTCAATCACATCGATAACAGTCATGAAATTATTCATTTGCAGAGGGAAAACACACAGATAGAAAACACGTATCGTTGTTGTGCAATTGACCCAACAACTAGCTATGTCGCTGCAACATTCCTCCCAACCATAGGTCTTTGCCTAGCCTGTATTCTTTCAGCACTCAGAGACCACCCCCGAGCTGGGCATGATATATATAAGGAAAAGGGAACTCTCAAGCTCAGCTCAGCCAAAGCAATGGATACCCATCTCAACCCCAGCATTCTCTTGTACACCAAACTCAGATATGGGCTCTAGAACACACTTTAAGAAGTGGGACTTAGGGACTAGATGGACAGGGGTTTTCCCAAAACGTAGGCACACCATAAACGGATTGTGGGAAGAGGAATCCAACCCTAGGGAAGAAAACCGATTTCTCCACAGATGTATGAGCATACAGTGGGCCAAAACGGCCTCTAAAAACCCCAAAATCGTTTTACTCTTTTCTCCACTGTTAGGCACAACAAAAACACCCTTTCTAGTTAGGAAAATGAAGGTAAACACAATAAAACTAGTGAGGAAAATGCCCAGGTAGCTCCAAACTCGTGAGAGGGAAAAGTTGGTTGATGGGTAATGGCTTGGGGAGCAATTCATGGCTCTTTTCTTGCCCAAGAAGCCAAACACGAATTTCCATGCAGGGTGGCTTTCCCATACTAGAATTTGGACAACCATACCTCCCATTCCCCAAGGCATTAACTACCTCAACCAACTCTTGGGAAAAATCAGTGATTGGGTACAAAAGTCAACATGGGTAGTTGAGGGTTTGATTGGTTCTCTCATTGACACTTGGCTTGGCTTGATTGGCTCCAAGGGTTTAAATATTTCCCTCCCAATTTTCTTGTAACATCATGCCCCCATCTCTTGTTGCATTGCATAGCTAGTTGTGGGCATTTATATTCAGATGCATATTTATAATTCCCATGGTTCACTAGCACATGGGTAGCATAATTTCAAATACTTGCCTCTTCTAGGTCAAGCGTTCGCTAGCGGGGCCTTGGCCTTGAGCTCCATGCTAGGAATCATACATAATATGCATACAATATTTACATTATAACCCAAAATATTACAAGGGTCAAAGTGGGGACGTGAAAAAATGAAAATCAATTGATTGTAGCTTAAGGATGGAAGCGCATGCAAGGTTATCCTGTATATGAAATGCTAATTGAAAAAGTTGGCATTAATTTATTAATTTCTGTTAATCATTTTTCAGAAATAGATAAATGTTTTAAATAAACAAATTCACTTAAAACATAAAATACACAAATCATAAGTTAAGACAAATATGAACTGTAGATCAATGTGTTAATAATGATTGCAAAGTTAAAACAATACTCATTCATAGATTGAAGTGAAAAATCAACATTCACCAAATAAATTTGATAAATAAACAAAAGAGGAATGAAGAGAAAACTAATTGTATTACTTCAATGCTGCAATAAATTACAATCTCTTCATGAATTAGAGTATCTCTAGTCTTTTTTTGATGATTTTCTCCCTCCTCCCCTATGAGATATCTACCCTTTAAATAATAATTACAAAATAGTTACAAAGGGTAAACTTCCCATAAAACAGGGATTAAAAAATCAAACTATTCTAAGAATAACCAAGGGCACCTTGCCACTTGGTCCAAACTTCTAACAACTCATCAATATCTAGGTAATTAGCTGGGTCGAGTCCCAACTGAGCTTCACATGTAAATGAATTCATCTCATTCTTGGCTAACTTAAGTCAAGTGCACAGGAAAATGTGGATATTTCCTTCTAGGGTGGCAGGTTGCCTGATGAACTTGTCAACCTCTGAAATCCCTATGTGCTCGAGCTGTTGAACTTGTTCTTTGACCTACTCGCAGCTACTATCAACCTGTTCAATCATCAACTTCAGTGGACAATCTTTCTCAATGAGATCCATAGTAGGAAACTGTAGCATAACCATGATATTGTCTGCAACATACCATCTTCTTCCATAGATGGCTTGTGCCTTCTTGATTGTTTCTTCAACCATGTTAGAAGTATTTTTCCAAACATTCAAAGATGTTTTGATTCTTTTGCACTTGAAGCTATCCAAAAATGGGATGTCCTCTAGTTTGTCTTTAATATACCTTTTCCATTCAACCACATTATCATAAGGTTTTGAATCTTGTTGGATTTTGTCAAGCTGTTGTTCAAGAATAATAGACATTTGCTCAAAATCATTATGAGTTTCTTGAATTTCATTCAGGGAACTAAATAAATCGGTTAAGAGTTTATGATTCTCCTCATTAACTTTATTAGCCAAGTCCTTGAATTCTTCCCGAGAAAACCTGGAGAAAGAAGAAATGGTTACACTTGCAGTTGCATCCTTCAACTATTGTTCCAACATAGATAACTTCTCCTCATTTGCAGTGTTCAGGACTTCAGCATCCTGGAACTGATCTTAGAGAGAAATGTTCTGTTCTTGCAAATCATTGAGCTGATTTTCATAGTGATTCCATAATTCATGATATGAGATTCATGTTCTTTATTAACTTTAATCAACTGCTCCTGAAGCTGCTTCAACACCTGTTTCTTGATGTCAATCTCTTTATTCAATTGAAGTCACTGAATCAAAATTGGCTCCAACAAATGCCATCATAGCCACTGCTATGTCTAATACTTCTTGTTGGATGTCATCATACTGTTTGACCCAAATTATTTGAATGGGGACAGGTGCTTGCAGCACAACTGCTCCCCTGCTTCTCTTGTTACCCCTTCTGACCACTGCTTTTGATGACCTGCTGTAAAAGTATTTCCCAAGGGGAACCACATCATCATCTTCAGGATCAACTGTCAACTCAATTGCAGATGTGACAATGTTTCTTGTTGCAACCAATGGAGATGTTTGGGTAACAATGGAATTAGGTATAGACATGGTGATCTGAAAAGTAGTTATCAAAGGGGTTGTGGCAGCAGAAACTGAAGGCATAGAAGGAGGAGAAGTAAAAAGAATGTAAGACTCCGTGATGGAAGTAGAGTCAATGGTAAGTGATGGTTGTAGAGAAACAATATGAAACTGTATCTCAGTTATTATTGGTGGCAAAGTGACAGGTGGAATTGGCAAGGTTGAAGGTGAAGTAGTGATGGAGGTTAGTGCAACAAATAACTGGTATATGGTGGATGATGATAATCTAACCTCAAAATATGAGGTGGAAGGAATCTCAACAAAAGAGAGTGGGGGTGTGGAAGTTACTATATCAACAATGGTGGCGACTTCAGGAAAATGATCATCTGGAATAGGATCATTCATCACTAAGTTGTCAAGCAAGTCATCCATTGCTTGGTAACCTTCAGTTATCTCTTGCACAACAGGCACAGGAGGAAGTCTTTCATCTTCAACATCACTGTCTTCAATGTTCAGTGTAGGAATTTGAGAGGCAAAGGTCTAAATTTTCTGTCTTTTGGCTTGGATACTTGCAACAACCACTTGAGCATCATTGGCTGGGTTATTTGTAGCAACCACTCGAGTATCAAGTACCGAAGTCTTTTGTGCCAATTGCTTTTTAAGCTGTTCAGATTTTTGAATCAATATCTTCAATTATGCAACAGGTTTCAATTTTGGAGCATCCTCCACATGTCCCATACTTTTTCCTTCATCTGGATATGTTAACATCAATGGAGCACTTGCTTTTTGTGCTTATTTCTCTTGTTTGTCCTTTCTGGTGTGCTCTTAAGGCTGTAATTCCATTTTTCTGTAACTCAAAACCTTAGTCTTGAGGTCCTGTTGGTACTGAAGAATGAAGCTCTGTTCTTCTTTGTTTTTATCCCTAGCCAGGACTTCAGAAAAGACATTTACTCCCTGGTAAATGGAGTCATTGGGGGTATCTTCATGGTCATAAGTGGTCTTCATGTGCTCTTGAGAAAAGTGGGCAGCCAGGAATTCCTGGGGATCATGCATCCTTTTGGGGGCTTGTCCCAATTTCAATGAAACAATCCTTTTTCCCAGTACTACAGCAAATTTTGAGGTTGGAATGATCAAAGGCCCAAGGTTCAAAGGGAATTTAGGCCATCCATTTCTTTTAGGTCTAGTGAGCTTGAGAAAAACTCCATCTGTAACAGTTTGGAAGGCTATTTCTTCAAGCAAGAGTTTGTCTGGGACTATCCTTGGAAAAAAATGTACTATGCTACTTCCCCAAACTCTGATATAGGAGAAATATTCTCCCACATACCAGTCACCAATGGTGGGAATGAGGGTTTGGTATTAGGGGAGAAACCATGTGCATCTTCTTTGAATATCTGATGATTAATTGTACCAAAGAAGTGATCACAGATATAATACAATAAAGGAACATAGTTGTTCTCCCAAAATGCTGAACAATAAATGTGAACTGGGGGAGCCGAAAGTGTCCAATTCCATCCCATGAAAGGGTACTGGAATTATGAGCAGAATACATCAATGACATAGGCTGAATAAAAGAAAGAAGGCTTCCTTGAAGCTGGTGTCTTCTGATACCGCTCAATTGTTTCCTTTAACTCCATTGAAAGAATTGAAGCCCAATTAGATGACTCCCTAGTTGTGAGGACATGATGGGCCACAGGTACCCATTCGGCTTTGAACATAAGAACAATTGGGTAGACCATACATCCTACAAATCATGGTTTCTAAGAGGGAATAGGGTTCCTTGAACCATGAAATAGCGTATAGTTTATTAGCTATAGGTATGAAGTTGGCCGGGTTATTCATCCATTCATTTATCATCTCGTCAAAGTTAAACCTGGTGTTAGAAGAATCCAAGAAAGCAACATTAAGAATTTGGGCAGCTGGCTTAAGAGCATAAGATGTAATGAAAACTTCAGGGCAAAAAGAGACCAAAAGGGACCTTGCACTATTGTTAAAGGACCAGTCTTTGGGGTTTGCGTGGTCAAGTATCCACTTGAATGCGTCTGTGTAAGGGAGAAGGGAAGGTCTAGATGCTATGGCGTGTAATTGGGAATCCCTAATCTTCTCATAGACAGGACGGTTATCTTGTATGTCCGACAGGTCGTCGTTATAAAAAATGACATAAATTTTAGACCAGTCTATCTCATAGGTTTCAGAGACTCTGTCACTGGTTTCAGCAAGGATGTCGAAGTTGGGGTCTTTTCTCAACAGGTCTTTCTGTGCTGTCTTAGAACGGGTAACTCTCAACATGTTGAAAAACTAAAAATTCTGATAAATAAATTAACACAAATAAAAAACAGTTCGAAAATGACGAAAAACCATAAACAACAAATAGGAAAATGACATGAAACTGACCTATACTAACGAGAAACGGAAAAAAACAACCTATGGTAACAACTCATGGTAAAAATCCTTGTAGTAGGTAAATTCTCGAAATTGAAAAATGATAAAAGAAAATCGAAAATTCAACATATTTAACAATTTCGTCGGGTGAAATCTGGACCGTATGATGAAGCAAAATCAATGGCTAATATATATCATGTAGGATGCGGAAGGAGAGTTGTTGAGTTTTATTTTTTCAACAATGTACATTCTTTCCCTAATTCTGCAATTCGCAATGCGGGTTGCAGGTTGCGGAGCACAACTAAAAATAAACAAACCAAAATTTTCCGCAATCCAAAATCCTTAATTGCAGGTTGTGGAAATGCAAATGACACAATTTAAAATAATGATATTTTCGCATTCCGCAACCCGCAATTGCAGATTGCGGAAATACAAAATGCAGATTTATTGTTCAAACACTTTCCGCAATCCGCAATCTGCAATTGCGGGTTGTGGAAATGCAAAGTGCAAATTTATTTTGAGACTCTTCCCGCAATCCGCAATTGCGGGTTGCGGAAGAGAAAAAACATATTTATCAAAAAATATTTCTGCATCCGCAATCCACATTGCAGATTGTGGGTTGTGGAAAGAAAACATTTCAAATCTGAAAAAAAACCAAGCTTCCGGAATCCACATTGCATATTACGGATTGTGGGTTGCGGGAAGAAGTTTTGGGAAAAATTACTTCTTTCCGCAACTCACAAAAAAACACAAAAATCAAAGGAATTTTCAAAGGGAAAATTACTAACTGAATCAAATCATGTCAAATACTTAAAAAGCATGATGAAAAACCTGAAAATGAACAAGGATTTTAAACATTATCTTAATAAATACAAATTCGGGGCTCCCATGTTTTCATCGAAACATGGGATCTGTTGTACCTACAACACAATGGTGCTCTAACAATTCCTCCATCGACACATCACTAGGCTTCCTTGGTTGGGTGTCTGAAATAATACCCAATTGTGGGAGCTCCATCAGAAAATACACATCTGTGAGCGATATCTCTAGCCGCTCCCCCTGTATCATGAATACCCCCACATCAACATTCCAAAAATCCACTAGTTTGTTTAGCAACAAATTTTCTAAACGCATTGGGGGAACCATCACAAACTTCAGCAAACCACATTGTGCCAATGTGTCCTAGACATCATCATCATCTAGGATATCATCAAGCAACCTCCCAAGCTCTCACTCTCTCCAACTGACTCTCAACATCTTGTCAACCAAGAAAAAAAAACCCCCATCAGCAACATATAAATACACAAAGGTCTCCTTCGAGCCGTCATACCCCAATAGAGGAAAAAAATAATGCTCCAAAGCGCACATTATTTCCCCCCAGGTGCGCCTGGAGTGTATTTTTCTCCTCGAAAAGCATGCTCCTAGAGCGCACCTGTGGGGCCCATAGTCACGCTTGGAGCGCGTTTTTCCAAGGAAAATCTGTGCTTCAGAGCACGGCTGTGAGGCCTATAGTTGCATCTCGACCGTACGATTGTATGGCCCAGAGACGTGCCCTAAGCGCGCTATTTCTCTTGAAAAGTGTGCTTTGATGCTGTGGTTCCCTAATATTGCTTGGCACGACTCCCCGGTGGACAAAACAATGCATCAAAAACATAAAAAATCACTTAAATACTTACCTGCAAGTCACAAAACTGGATTTCATGACTCCTCATTTGCTATTTATAGTCATTTTCCCCTAATTTTTGCTTTGACCATTCCAGGGTCATATGACCACCGTTTTTTGCATCGTTTGCACTGCCAGATTCAGATTTTTGTTCCTGTGATGATGCTTTATATCACTCCTCACTCTCACTTGAAAAAAAAATTAGGCATTTTTTCTATGCCCCTTGCTGCCTCGATTTGCATTCCACACAGGTCGTAGTCATTTTTTCCCAATTTTGACCATTTTCTCTATCGCGGCCTATTCACGATCCCTCCGCTCCCTCCATACTACAATTATTGCATTATTTTTCCACCATACATATACCCGCAAGGATGCCCCATCAATGTTCCCATCCCACACTCTCTTGGTTCCCATGGTTGTCCCTTAATTGAACACTTCCTCTTTGCTTGGCTCTTACATATGTTTGGTATACTTTTATCCCTTTTTCGGACCGCGTAGCTCGTTTGCGAAAAAGGAACTTAGGGAGTTTCTTTTAAGCTCTTTTCTGACTCCTTAAAGAATGAAAAGATCACCGATCAATAATGCTTTCTTTCATGCTCGCTAAATGTATCTGAAAGGGAATCTATTTGGTGTAAGTTTAACCCTTTTCCGGACTTCGTAGACTAATTACAAAAAATGAATACTATAGTCACACTAGCTAGAAGAGTTCTCCATTGCATACTTTTATTCTTTTTCGGGCCTTGGGGACTAACACACGAAAAAGAACCCCCTTGGGGTCTTCTTATTACTTTCAGACTCTCTAAAATTGAAAGCAACCATGAGCATTCCCCATCATGGGCTCATATAAATACACATGATAGTACCTTTCCACCATTTCAGAGTCTTCTTATCACTTCCAGACTCCTTAAAATTGAAAGCACCCATGAGCATGCACTGTCTTGGGCTCAGATAAATCCACATTATAGTACCATTTTGAGAACACTTATATCCCTTCTTTGAGCTCCATAAACCATGTATAAGGCCCAAAAGGTGCCTCTCGGTGCCATGAAAGATCACATCTCATTTGACCATTATGAAAACCCCCCAGCTTGGTCACCTTTGTTTAGAGTATTTTGCGATGTGTCACCCTTCGAATGATTCCCCCTTTGAGTCTCCCCCATTGCAGTCACAATCCCTGGTCCCTTAAGCTATGATTCCCTTTCTTGAGGTCAGTTTCCTATGATTCTAGGTCAGCTTTTGTCATGTCCCAAATTGACATTAGGTCACAATGGCCTAATCATATTGGAAATATTCATTAGAGTTTGTCAAATTGATGATAAGGGTCAAATAATTTCCAAGGAGGAAAATTACTAGTTTCCTAGGTTTGGGGTGGAAGCTTTGGGATTTGGAATAAGGGGGATAATAAATTATGTTTGAACATTAGAATGGAATGAATATTTAATAAAGGAGATAAATAAATATATACAAGTGAAAATCAAAGTGGCATTTGATCATGAAGACACATGGAGGAAGTGGGACCCACATATGGCTAGATTTCCCCACTACACTTGGCATCATTCTCTCACCAATTCAAATTTAAGGTGAATGGTAACATACTTGGGGGAGTTAAAAAGGTATTATTCATTTCATGAATCATCCAAGGTCGAAATGTAGAGGAAGAGTAACTCCCACGGAAGAGGAAGAGGCAATTTGGAGCTAGAGAGACACTTGGGCTAGATTCCCTAGCTCTATGACAACAATGATGAAGATGCTATGACACTTATGACACAAATTAGACCTGAAGGTTGTCATATGAAATATATGACATGTCAGGGCTAAAACTAGCCTCCAAGAGGGCTCTCAAGGGAGTTAGGGAAGCTAAGATGCTTCCACATTAGATTTGGTGGAAGTGGGAGACTAGGAATTGTTGTACAAGTGGAGTTCTTTGGAATCTCTTCCCAACTTGAGTTGGCATGATTCTCTTGGAAGGAATTAGATCCATGGAGGAAATTATAAGTTTATAAATGTCAATAACAAATAATGAAACCAGCTTTTGATCATTTGAGAATTTTGCAATTGCATTTGTGAAGAGGGAGAGCTAGTGGATGACTAGTTTCTTGCCTTAGCCAATTTCGAGGGTGAAAGATTCCCATCCAAGTTGGTAATTGGAAAGTCCATTTAGACCTTTAATTTGGAGATTTAATGGATTCATTTGTTGTAGGTGTAAGCTATAGGTAAGATCATGTTTTCTTCTAATGCATCACATTCTCTCAACCATTTCCAGTTTTGAAGGCATATTCTTGCTCCTTGAGGGAGGGCGTTTTTGGTGATCTATTGTACTCTTTGGGGGAGATTCTAATGCCCCATTTATTTTTTAATATGAATTAAATACTCTTTTCTTCATCTCCAAAAATTTTCAGGTCGAAATTCCAAGTAGAAATGTATAAATCTCATTTTTAATGAAAGAACAGTACCATTTCCCCACTACCTTGTTGTGAACCAATGTAATGTTGATGGATTGGAATGGATAAGTAAAATAATGATGGTTTATTGATGAATGGAATTTTATTGATATATTATACAAGTTTCATGTTCATTACTCAAGCATTTGAAGTCATTTTACTCAGTGTATTTACATTTGGAGAAGATTTGGTGCCATTTCCCCAAGGGTCGAACTAGTGATTTTTGCTGCTGTTTGGGAGAAGGTTAGAACAGAATTAATAATTGATTAATGGTGCACATGAGACTTAAATAGTGTCCCTTAGACATACCCTACCTCTGTTCATAATTTTGAGTGATTTTGGAGGCATTTGGAGAGTCATTTTCAGTACTTACCCTAGGGGGATTTGAACCCCAAATTGCTAGTTAAATTCCATACCTTGTCCAGAATATTAAAGATGTTTGAAGAAGTATTTTGATGGTAATAAATCATCCCTGAACATAATCATCAAGTAAAAATATCAGTCATACACCTTCCTTAAATATTTGAAGGCATTTGGAGCCAATTTGAGACCTAGAGACCAATACTAGTCAAAGGGAAATTACTAGTAAAGTTCCATACATTGGCCAGAATCGAAAGAGGATTTGCAGAAGTATTTTAAAGGTCCAAAATAATATATGAAACACATATTTATGTTATAAAATCATCCATATACCTTCTCAGAATATTTGGGAGCAATTGGAGCAATTTGGAGACCTAGAGCTCAAAACTAGTCAAAGGTCGAACTAGGGGAAAAAAGTGAAAAATTGCCATTTTAATAAAATTTCTAACAAGGGACATTACAGCCTTGCCATCATACTTTGGAAAAGGGAAGTTTGAGTCCCATAACTCCCCAACCCATGTATCCCCCCCCACAGTATGTTGTTCTCACATACAGTACTATCACCTCTTGATTGTACACCTTGTGCTCCTATCAAGGACACATCATTTACTGGGTATTTTCAGGTATCCCTTCATCGACGCCAACACATCGATTCCATAGGATAAAACCAGAGGTACCTTTATCTTGGACTCATATCCATCTGTGATGAGTTCCTACCAACCATTTGAGAGGAGTCATTAGTGCCTCTTAGAATGGTTGTTTCTCACGTGCTCAAATTCAACTCCATCATCGCACCGTTGATATTAGTATAGGGTATTGGTCCCTTCATTTATTGGTTGAAGACCCTGGATGTCCCCTGAATCTAACACATTAGTGAGTCTATTCAGAACCCCCCAGCTGTATGTTCCCATGGATATTCGGGTTGCATTGGCGACAATACCAAAAGCGCTCAAGCTATGTGCTTCCTAGATTATCCAGTTTAGATGCAGTTCAGTGTACCTTTGAGATTTTGACTCTTAGTCGTTGAGTCCATAAAGTTGTTGGACACCTTCAGATCTAGTAGAGCATCAGTTTTTGTGGTACCGCATTCAGGATGTATGACATTGTTTCCATGTATTAGTTCTTTAGATCAGTCATGGTTAGACCATGAGTATGTCCCTGATTTGTGTCCCCTCTGGACCATTATGATGTACAAAACAATTCTCTATGTATTGTTCAGGTTCCCTTTTGGGCCTCATTATTATTTTTATATTTTTATATGAGCATGGGTATGCCCAACTCATCCATATATTTGAGATTATTCCTCATACATTATTTGTTGATGTAAATGTAACTTTGGAATGTATTTCATCTATGTATTTCATATATATTTATTGTACCCTTATTAGAGATGTGTTATTCCTCTATAAGGAAGTGTCATCATGTGGATTGACAAGTGTCGCAAGTGTGCGTACTTTCTGATGGGTTATTAGACCACCATGTGTGGGGTCGGCCTTGAAACATATATATTATAATGTGGATGTACCTAGCTAGACAAGTCGGCCCCATAAGGTCACTGGGAAAATAGGTTAGTATAAATAGAGATCAGGTGATCTCTATTTAGATCATTCAGAAAGTCATCTCTCTCTCACTCAGAAAGTGGCGCACTAGTGAGGAGGAGGATCATCTGCCTCTAGGAGACTATCTCAAGTGTATTTTGGTTGTACTTTGGTTGAGCCATTGCTCTCTCTATCTCTGAGGAAGTTGTGGGGTTTTTCACCTTAGGGTTTTCCTCACGGAAATTCTGTGTCTCTTGTCTCTCATGCTTTTGATTCTTCTGATGCTTGTCATGCTTATTGTGATTGTTATGCATTGCTATACTGTATATGTTATTCTCTCAGTGAAGATCCTAGAGTATTGTGAATAATGCTCAAAATTTAACATGGTATCAAAGCTAACCTGAGAAGAAGACATTTTGCAGTGATGGAAACTTGAGTTTCTTGTTTATTGGGTTTCTCTCCACAGATTTTGGAAAATCAGTATAGTAGATTGACTCTACTCATCAAGGAGAATCTATCTGTCCAATCAGAATTCAATTCTGAGCATTTTCAGATTTTGGCCCTAAAAATTAGGGTTTCCACAAAAATAGGAATTTTTGGAATCTGAAGACACAGCTGGAAGCTCCTTGCAAAAATCGAAGTTTAGAGCTTTGGATCAAGATTTTTGGCTGGGTATATCTCTGGGAAACTCAAACCCTAATTTAGGGCTCTCCTGAGTGAACCCGGGAGGACAAAAAGACAAATCTGAAGGGTAAAACTTTGCTGATCTTAAATTTTGAATGCACCAGGCTAATCAGCTCATCAAGGCGCATCTTTCTATCCTTTCATAAATTTGAAATTCACATTTTGAATTCTTAGGGTTTTTTTGACAAACCCTAATCCGGTACCAGATCCAGTTTTCAGCATTTCAAGTGGTAAGACCTAAATATTTTCTATTTCCATTTGAAGTACTCTTTAAGATGTCTCACCACACCAAGCTTGAGGATAACTTGAAGGGGCTAATAACTTCTGAGCTTGGAAGTATAGGATTGGGTTAATCCTGGAAGAGAATGAGTTGGACTCATATATAAAAGAAGACATCCCTATCCCAGAGGGTGAAGAGGCCAATGTATTGCATAAGAAGAACTTGGTCAAGGCAAAGAGAATCATTATTGATTCTATCAAAGACCATCTCATACCCCATGTGTCTTCTCTAAAGACACCCAAGGAGATGTTTGACTCCTTGACCAAGCTATTTGAAGGGAAGAACATAAATCGGAAGATGACTCTGTGGAATCAATTGAAAGGGGTCAAGATGTTGAATGGAGAAACCATTCAATATTACTTCTCCAAGGTCTCTCAGATCAAGGAGCAACTTGAAGCTATGGATGAAGTAGTGGACAATGGTGAAATTGTTATGACCACTCTGAATGGCCTACCTAGGTCATGGGACTCCTTTATTCAAGGAATCTGTGCAAGAAAGAAATTGATATCTTTCAGTAAACTATGGGAGGAATGCTCTCAAGAAGAATCTAGACTTGTAGCTCGGAAGGAAAAGATGGGAGGTGAAGATCAAGCTCTCGCAACTCACACCAAAAGAAGCAAGCCCAAGAAGGAGAACTCTCGCTATAAAAGATCCTCTCAAAAGAATAAGAAGGATCTAAGATGCTTCACATGCCATGAGAAGGGTCACTTTGCTTCAAATTGTCCCAAGAACAAAAGGGATAATAACAACAACTTCAGCAAGAAGAAGAAGGGCAGCAAAAGAAAGTTCCATGCTCATGCTTCCAAGGATGATAAACCTCCAAAGAAGAAGGCTAGGGAAGAAAGTGATGATAGTGATGATGACTCATCAAGTGAAGAAGAGTATGTTCTAATCTCTGCTCTCACAGGTACTATCTCCCATGGTTGTAATGATTGGTTGATTGTTAGTGGGGCTTCCAAACACATGACTGGGTTTAAGGAATCTTTTGTGAATCTATCTGAACATGAATCACCCCATAAGGTGAAACTTGGGGATGATTATCAATACCCAATCAAATGAAGTGGTGAATCCTCTTACAACCTAGATTCTGGAAAATATTTGAAGATGAAAGAAGTACTTTATGTACCTGGGCTCAAGAAGAACTTACTCTCCATCTCTGCATTGGATGCAAAAGGTATGAGGGTTGCATTTGTGGATGGCCAAGTCCTAATGTGGCCAAAGGGAAAGACCAAGGATGATGCAGTAGTGATTGGAGAGCAAGAGGGAGGATTGTATAAATTGAAGGGACAACCTGAACATGCCATGGTACATGAATCCATGGAGCCAAGTGAACTTTGGCATAGAATACTTGCTCATATACACTATAGGGCACTTCCAATTGCAAGCAAGGCTGTAGAGGGTCTTCCTGAAATCAAGACCAAACATGAAGGTGTTTTCAAAGGATGTGCAAAAGGTAAGAACATTAAAAAGGCTTTCCCAAGCAGTGAAAGCAAGTAAAAAGACATCCTGGAAATCATCCACTCAGATGTATGTGGTCCTATGTCATCTAGTTCTCTTAGTGGGTATGTTTACTATGTCTCATTTATTGATGACTTCTCCAGGAAGACTTGGGTATACTTCTTGAAGAACAAAGATGAGGTGTTTGATAAGTTCAAGGAATTCAAAACCTTGATGGAGAATCAAACTGACAAGAAGATCAAAACATTCAGATCCGACAATGGTGGAGAATTCACCTCAGGTGACTTCAAGAAGCTTTGTAGTGATTTAGGGATTAAGAGGGAGTTGACTGCTCCTTATAATCCTCAACAAAATGGAGTTGCAGAAAGGAAGAACAAAACTATCATGGAAGCAGCAAGGGCAATGCTGCATGACCAGGATCTACCTATGCATCTATGGGCAGAAGTGGCTAGAACATATGTATATGTGCAGAACAGAACACCCCACAAGATATTGGACAACAAGACACCAGAAGAGGTCTTTTCTGGTAAGAAACCTGAAGTCAGCCATCTCAGAATATTTGGTTGTCCAGTATACACTCATGTCCCAAAGGAAAAGAGGACTAAACTAGATCCTTCAGGGAAGAAGGGTATCTTTGTGGGTTACAGTGAAAGCTCGAAGGCTTACAGAATATACTTTCCAGGGTTCAAGAAGATTGATGTCAGCAAGGATGAATATAAGTTCAAGGATAGGTAATCCAGGAAGCAAATATCAAGAGGGAGCACACTCCAGCAGCTCCTACAAGGATGCAGATTTTCAGAGGGATTTTATTATCTTCCTACATTCCACAACAGAAAGGTGTAGAAGAAGCTACTTCAGCAGCTCCTGCCAGGAAGCAAAGACTCAGAGGGAGTCCACCCAACAAAAAAACAAAGATAAGTATTTCAATTATCATTTCTTGCATATTTTGTTTGTTTAAATAATATTATGCTTATGTTCCTAGACTTATCATATGTATTGTGCATATTAGAATGATTGCATTAATGAACAATATACTACTAATATGCATGTGATGGGTAAGTGGCCTATGGCACTGTACAACATTCCAGTGCTACTTATCTAGAATGAAACCTCTTTGCTGACATGTTGGGAGTAGTGCAAACTCTTAACAATGTTCTGGTAGAGACTGGAAGGCATCTAGAAAGTTGTGGAACATGGATAAATGTTGTATTGAAGCATTGGCTAAGATAACTGCATGACTGCATGACATATTTCTTTATGTGTAAAGAATTTGTTTTGAAAATTATGAGATGTTTCTAATCATGCAATTTAACTTGTTTTGTAGGAAATACTGTATATCTTCACCTACAAAAGAAGGACTACAACATTTGTTCCAGCAACAAAGATATCTATTGAAGATATTGAAGTTCCCAGGATCTGGGATGAAGAAATTGAATGCCATGATCCGTCGATCATGAAGAAGATGTTTGGGATGCAGTACCAAGACCTGACAGGGAGTCACCTATGTGCAGATTGAAGAAAGCCTTGTATGGCTTGTAGCAAGCTCCCAGAACTTGGTATGATACAAAGAGGAAGCTTGCTGCTAAGTTCGATATGAAATATCTGGGAATGATGCATTATTTCCTAGGTATGGAGGTGTGGCAGAGTACAGGTGGGATCTTCCTTGGTCAAGGGAAGTACATAGTAGATATCCTGAAGAGATTCGGGATGATGGATTTCAAGGCCATGGCCACACCTATGGCATCGAATCTGAAGCTTCTATGTGATGCTTCATCTGAGCCGGTTGATGTCTCTATGTATCGTCAGATGATTGGGTCCTTGATGTACCTGACGAACACGAGACCATACATTTTCTTTGTTGTGAACACATTGAGTCAGTTCCTGACAGATCCGAGGAGTGTTCACTTGGTTGCTGTAAAGCATGTTCTGAGGTACCTGAAGGGTACAATGGATTATGGGCTCAAGTATGAAGCGAATCAAAAGTTTAACCTGTAAGGTTATGTTGATTCAGATTGGGTTGGCAGTGCTGCAGATAGGAAGAGCACTCCTGGGTGCTGCTTCAGCATGGGATCAGGTGTGATCTCTTGGTTTAGCAGGAATCAGTCCTGCGTAGCACTGAGTATAGCCAAAGCAGAGTATGTTGCGACGGGTGAGAAGGTTGCAGATGTATTGACCAAGCCATTGGCCAGAGTGCACTTTTGAGTACTTCAGAGAGAGGCTTGGTGCACTTCAGATCAAGGTTCCTTCCAAAGGGAAGTGACGATTCCGGAAGATGCAAATGCACATGAGCTTTTCTGACATGGTTGATGTGTTCTCCCATGGTCATGATGTAATTGTGGAGCCATTTTTCACATGGTGGTAGATCTGTTCTCCCATGGTGAAAAAGTAAGGGCTAGAGCCTTCCCCGAATGGTGGTAGATGTGTTCTCCCATGTCGGTGGTGTAAGTACTAGATGATGTGCATTTGGGCTGTGCTTCGTGGACAATGAGATGATCTAAAGAAGATGATTCTATGATGATCAGGAGGATCATGGATGACGAGCATCAGGATGATGCTCCAATTACTGCTCTGTATATGCATCAGGAGGATGCTGGATATGATCAGTTGGATCATTTATATGTATATGTATGTACGCATCATGTTGGATGCTTGACATGATCAGTTGGATCATTTATATGTATATGTATGTATGCATCATGTTGGATGTTGGATATGATCAGGAGGATCATTTGTATATGTTTTGTATAGGCATCATGTTGGATGCTTGGACCATGTATCTGTATATGTATTAGGTGGATACATTGTATGATCAGGTGGATCATGTATGGTGATATGTATCATGTATTTGTATTTGTATCAGGTAGATACACTGTATGATCAGGTGGATCATGTATGATGATATGTATCAGGTAGATACTTGGTATGCATCAGGTAGATGCATTGTATGATCAGGATGATCATGGATGACGAGCCTCAAGATGTTGCTCAAGATGACATGCAGCAAGATGTTGCAGTGATGATGATCAGGATGATCATGTGTACATCAGGATGATGTATGGTGAGTATCAGGTTGATACTCTATGGCTGTGGATCAGGTTGTGCAGATGAGCATATAATTTGGCCCTGGGATATTTGCAGATAATCTTTCGAGGTTTTTCCTATGGCATATAATTTGGCCCTGGGATATCTGGAAAATGCTCTTTCGAGGTTTTACTTTGGGAGGACATATAATTTGGCCCTGGGAGATATGCAGATAGTCTTTCAAGGTTTTTCCTATGGCATATAATCTGTCTCTGGGATATCTGGCAGATGCTCTTTCGAGGTTTTGTCCTCTGGCATATAATATGTCCCTGGGAGATCCGATAGGTTGGGCTGTGTGCCCGTAATAAGTCCTGGGATGCTCTTACGAGGTTTTTCCATGACCACATATAATTTGTCCCTGGGAGATCCTATAGGTAGAGCTGTGTGCTCGTAACAGCCTGGGATGCTCTTGCGAGGTTTTGTGGTGACCATGCGAGGTTTTGTGGTGACCACATATAATCTGTCCCTGGGAGATCCTATAGGTAGACCTGTGTGATCGTAACAGCCTGGGATGCTCTTGCGAGGTTTTGTGGTGAGGTCACATATAATATGGCCCTGGGAGATCCTATAGGTAGAGCCGTGTGTTCGTAATAGCCTGGGATGCTCTTTCGAGGTTTTGTGACGCATGTAATAAGTCCTGAGGATTCCACAATATGGCCAGTGATGACAAAGACCTGCAGGTGGTGGGACTACATCCAGTATGAAAAAGGACTGGCTCTGTAGAACTTCCTATGACGAGTAGAGTCAGAGATTGGTTGAGATAGCAGTAGCAGTGACGATGACGATGACGATGCATCGAGGACGATGATCCCAAGAAGAAGACTTGTCTATCAGATCTGTGTCGAGAAATACCTTCCTAGTTAAGAGGGAGTGTTGATGTATATGTAACTTCAGAATGTATTTCATCTATGTATTTCATATATATTTATTGTACCCTTATTAGAGATGTGTTATTCCTCTATAAGGAAGTGTCGTCATGTGGATTGACAAGTGTCACAAGTGTGTGTACTTGCCGATGGGTTATTAGACCACCATGTGTGGGGTTGGCCCTGAAATATATATATTATAATGTGGATGTACCTAGATAGACAAGTCGGCCCCATAAGGTCACTGGGAAAATAGGTTAGTATAAATAGAGATCAGGTGATCTCTATTTAGATCATTTGGAAAGTCATCTCTCTCTCACTCAGAAAGTGGTGCACTAGTGAGGAGGAGGATCATCTGCCTCTAGGAGACTATCTCAAGTGTATTTTGATTGTACTTTGGTGGAGCCATTGCTCTCTCTATCTCTGAGGAAGTTGTGGGGTTTTTCACCTTAGGGTTTTCCCCACAGAAACTCTGTGTCTCTTATCTCTCATGCTTTTGATTCTTATGATATTTGTCATGCTTATTGTGATTGTTATGCATTGATATACTGTATATGTTATTCTCTCAGTGAAGATCCTAGAGTATTGTGAATTAATGCTCAAAATTTAACATTATTGAGGTCATGTATTTTAAGTTTTAGCCTTTGCAGTTCATATGGAGCACGTGTTCCGGTCTCCAACCAATTTCATCTCTTCGCCATCACAATGCTCACAACCCTGGAAAAAGTCATACCTTATGATTTCTATCGGCCATACAATGAGCTCCCTCCCTCACACATAAGGGGGCAATCTGATAACACCAAAAAATTGTTCACTAGCTCATCCCCCTAATCACATAACGCATTTGTCCACTTCTCCTACATTTTTGGCCTCCAAACCCCTAAATTGGTAACAAAATGGGAAAAAAATCATTATTCCTCTAAAAAATAACTAAATTCCTTCAAAAAAGGTTAAAAAATCACAAAAGGGTCAAAAAATCCCCAAAAAGAAAAGAAAAAGGGGAAAAAGTCAAAACAAAATAAAAAAGAGAAAAAATATCAAATACCACTAGCCAATACTATTGGTTTCCCAAAACCATGGTCCAACACTCCACCACCCAAAATTGCTATAAAAAGGTCATGGAGGCCTCCCATTTCATCATTGATCACTGTTCATACCCTTATGCTGCCGAATTCCCTACAACACTCTATCCTACCAATTAGGGCTTTTGTGCCCACCTAGTTGGATCTTGGCCAACCCATTGAGCATTTGGAGAAGAGCAAGAAACTCAGGAGACTCGGGGCACTACTCTCATATTGCTGCAAGGGCCCTCATCACCTCATCTTTGGAGGTAACCATTTTTGTAAACCCTAGTTTGCAGTAAAATACAAAAATCTTTCATGGGTTCTAATCTATCAGTTATGTTTTACTGTTGTAATTAGTTAGGTTTATTTTTCTATGGTCATTTGCACTCATACGTAATAGTTTTCATTTCTGTGTTTTTATCCATATTTGAATATTCTACTAAAGTTTTACTAACTCTTTGTAGGTTCCCATTTGCATAGGCTGGTGTGAAAAAACTAGCTACATTAATGATCCCCTCCTTGTATTTGTTTCAGTTACACCAGACTTTGTTTCAACTACTTCTAATCACTTAGGAAAATTTCCAATAGATAACATTGGAGAAGTTTCAATAAGTGGTGAAACTCATACTCCCACTTAGGGTATTGTGTTAGGGGTATTTGCAATATCATATGATCTGATTACAAGGATATTATACTGATTTTGACTATTCAAAACATAAATTAACACATACTGCAACTAGTTAACAAAACTAGTTGAAGGAAAACCAGTCTTGGACACAAGTAGATTCGCCCGGGTCCTGGTATTTGGAGTATTTTGGGTCTGCAAAATATGAAAGTAAGTGTGCATCATCAAGTATATCAGAGTCAAGGCTATATTAAGAGTTCTATGCACAAGGTACTGGGACCATTTATGGTTCAACAACATCTACTGTTGAAGTTTACACCAAGGCTTCTTGGGTACACCAACATATGAATTCTAAACTCACCCACTTAGAATTTAAGGAAAAAAAGGGTGGATATTAGTTCATTAACCCCCAATATATTGTTGGACAATATTTTATGAAGTTTTGGGAGGATTTGGTTGATCTTGGAGGCAAAAGAAGGAAGGGCACTATGTAGGTACTCAACTAGTTGACTTCCAGTCTCTCTCAAATAGGCTGAGAGGGATAAAAATTCTTAGGAAGATAATTGTAGGGTATTCATCAATGTATTAAGAATCCCATATGACCGACATAACTGAAAGTGAGCATTCAGAGGAAATTTAATCACACATACTGCAAAAGTAGTCAAATAACAAGGCCTAAAGAGCCAGTCTTGATAAAATTGAACACAAACAACCTCTAAGGATTTTGAATTCCTCTTCTGATGAACAATATGGATCAAGCATGAATATAGTAACAACATAAAACAATAATAAAGAATTCTAAGTAGAAAATAGTGGTATTTTAGTCTCAGACTTCACATAAATTCTCTAAAATACATTCTTACAATACTGAGTGTAGAAGGCTTCTAAGAAGAGAAGAAGAAGAAGTGTATCCATTGGATCTACAATAGAGATGAAGACAGAGCATTTTCCTGCTCATGGAAGGTGCACTAGGATTTAGGGGATGCTCATGGAGCGCATTCACTAAACTGATTCTTCTCCTCTGAATTGATATCCTCAAGAACTCTCTCTAGTTGAACTAAAACTCAATATCTCTTCTTGGTGGATTGAATTATTAAACAATGGGATGATACTTGCATGTATATCAGACTTCAAAGGATATGAATCAGATCATGAAAAAATGGAACACATACTAGATTGGGGCACATATCCCAAGCTTGGTTGATGCGCATCACTCAACCTTGAGAAGCAGAGCTCTCAAACACTAAACAAATTGTCCAAACTATGTGAGAGGAGTGCACTAGCATTCTTTTATAGACTGGGTGGATTCATGAGCAATTAATTGGACCATGTGAGTGGATGAGTGCACCTTCCTTAGAGATAATTAGCAACATCTCTGCTTTGTGCAACCTTCCTTCTTTTCCAACCTTCCTTGCTTTGTGATTTTCTTCTGCTTTTAGAAATTGCAGCCTCCTTTGTTTTCTAGATGTTTCCCGCTTTTCAATACTGGCTTCTTTTCTGTACTTTCCTGTTTTATTCACTTTCTTTCTTTATACACTTGCCTGCTTTTCACCGCTTTTTCCAGTTTCCTTCTTTTTTGTTGCCACTTTTCTTTTAGCTGCTTTCTTCTTGTTTCTATATTTTCTTAAGTGAGTGAGTGTGGTCCACCTTATCCTCATGCACCCTCCTAGCTACACGATAATCACACTTGTGCCAAAATTAATTAATCATGTGAATAAAAATAATTACAAATTACTTCAAACATTAAAATTGATAATTACTCAACTACTATAGGCTTGGCTCCAAAATTGATCCCAAATAATTAATAATGAATTTATTTTATTTTCTCCTAGAACCTTAAGGACTAAAAGGGTCCAAGAATTAATCAAGTAAACACTTAGGAGGGAACATGACAGTCCTCCCCTCCTAAGATTTCTTGTCCTCAAGCAATGAAAAACATGGGGTTGAAGAACTTGTACACTGCCACCAAACTACTGCTGCCAATCAAGATGGCTAAACAAGAAAGTATAGTCCATCCCATAGTGTTGGCATATGATGCAATCATCCGTATGATCCAGTGCATCTTCTTTAGATCTCCTCCATGGATACCTCTTAGTCACCCTCACGCGAGTCTCCAAACAATTATGGTGAATAACTAAGAGTGGAACTTGAATAACTCCCCAAATATCCTCCTTTAAGATGGACTTGGGAACTAAGTGGATAGGGTATTTAAAGTGTATGGATTTCATATGTTTATCTTCATGAATCATCCCATCCATAGAATTGCATGCAAACCATTGTTTCTACCACTCATTGAGTTCAATTTCACCCTCAAATCTGCACTCAACCAATGCACACATAAGGGATAGCATATCCTTGTCATGGTGTGGATAATTCTTCTCATGGAGCTGAAATCTCTTGTGCGCATATTTTTATATGGAACAAATAAGTGTGGAGTGAATCCTCTCCATGTAGACATCGACTTCACCTTTCTCAAGCATGATATTAAGATACATTTTCTTTATTCCTCCAACTTCACACTCAAACAATGTAAATTCTTTCCAAGCATGCAATGCAACTCCCAAACTAGGAGAAGAATTCTCTAACAATCCATAGTGATCCCACATGTCACCCAAAAGAATAAACAAATGCTTACAAAATTTCTTGTACCATGCTTCAAGTGTCCCAAATAAGCCAATTCCCATGCTTAGAAGTCTTGAATAGTCACATTGGAATTCTTCATTTATCCGAAATTGGTGATGGCCAAGGTGGATATCAAACTTGAGAAAAATATTGTCCTTGTGCCATCCATTCATCTTCCTTGCCCAAGGTAATTTGAATGCAATTGGATTCACATAAATCTTGGTGAATCTTGGTGAAAAATATTACTTGATGTGCTCTCTAACCTCACCGTTGAACCTCTTGATATGCTTGTATGTGTGGGTGAACTTTTGTTGGACCATTACTCCCCCTTTAAGGAAGTTCTCAACTAGGAACAAATCATGAGAATCCCACATAAAATCCTCCATGAAAACTGATTTTGGAACCCAAAATATTCCTTCGTCCATGATGTCAGATTGTTCTTCTTGAACCCAACCATTCAACAACTCATATGCAAATCTTCCTTTGTGATAGTCTGCTACTTGTTAAATATACAACATCAAGAGACATTCTCCAAACCAATCTTGTGTAGTCAAGATTGATCCTCCAGTATAGAGGTGAGAGCTTTTATTTCCTTCCATTTAAAGGTTACTCCTCCCGTATAGAGGTAATTGATCAAAGTAATGATGTTGTAAAGTCTTGTTGGACAAGGCTTTGAACTTGTGTGTATCAAGTCATGATTATCATGTGAACATTCTGTATAAAGGTATCCATGAGATGGAACTCCCATATAGAGGTGGACTTTCTGTATAAAGGTCATGCTTTACTTGTTAAAATCATTTAATGTTGTGTGATATATTATTGACCATGATCACTAGATTGCTATTAAGTATCTTTTAGAGATTGATCACCTCTAAAGTGAATTACTTTAGCATATGATCATTTGGTATGGAATAATATAATGTGATCACAACATCCGATAATTCTTCTTAGTATAATGTAATGTGATGGATAATTAAAGTTAGCACATATTGACCATGTAGTAAGAGATAAAGAAATAAAAGATAAAGCATAGAGATGAAGAGAATTAGAAATTTTCCATGCAAAAACTTCAACTAATTACAAAGAATTCGAATTATTAAAGCTTCAGTTAAGTATCACTGCTTCAGTTAAAGCATTCGTTAAAGATATGTCTCAGTTAACTACATAACTCACAATGGTCACTTCAAGTAAATCAATCATCGTGATTTTCAGTTAACTTAGAAGTGTTAAATAAAAGGGACTAGTTAACTAAAGTATTTTCACTTTAGGAAAACTAAAAGATGACACTTCAGTTAAAGAGATTTAACTAAGTGACAACAAAGAAGATCTAGCTAACTAAGTGTTATTGCATGATGAAACATATGTTAAAATAAAAGATGACATGTGAGTTGTGACACTTGCATGTCAACACTTAAGTTAGCCACCTAACTAAATGGGAAAATTTTCAGTTAAGAGGCGAGTTCATCCTAAGTGATAGCTCAGTGAGATGAAGCACTACATGAGAAGTGGGGCGCACCACTCCATGCAATATTAATACATCCAGTTTGAGGGAAAGTTTATCCTAAAGTTACAAGTTAAAAATAGAAGAGAAGAATGTATAAATATGATATAAAGGATTGTTGAATCCATTGTGAAGTGAATTCTCTTCTCCATTGAAGGAAAGGCACTTTGTGTAGGGTATTGTTCGTGCTTGTTATTGTTTTGTTGGGAACACATCCGATTGATATCTCTTGTCTATTTCTATGTTGTGAAAGAAATCATTCTCTACTATCCATTATATTATACTGAGAAGAATTGTTGGGGTTTTTGTTCTCATAATTTTGAGGATTTTCCCCAGGGTATATCTTGTGTTATGGTTGTATGAATTTCATGGATTGAATTGTATCATTGCTTCAAGTCTTTGCATCTAAAATAATTAAAGATCAAATATCAACCAAATTTAAACATGGTATCAGAGCTTATGGCGTGAAGGAGCTCAGTTTTCCATGCCATCCAGAGCCTACGTAGATCCTAAGAAGTTCAACACAAGATTTGAAGATTATGGCATCAGTATCTATACGATCGGAAGACCGCCTTGATGGCACCTCAAACTTCAACACTTGGAAGGATAGTATTCTCAACATCCTAGAGGAACATGACCTGGATGTCTATGTATCCACTATGGTGGAGGAGCCTAAATCTAATGCAGGGCGCATAAAATTCAAGAAGAATCAATCTAAGGCTAAACAGATAATCTATGATTCGGTAAAAGATAACTTGATTCCTGTGATCACATCGTTGGATACCATGAAATAATGTTATGATACATTGACTAATCTATATGACAAGAAGGCCCCGAGTCAAAAGAGGGCATTGAAGAATAATCTTCGAAACTTAAAGATGGAGATGGATGAGACAATGGCCTCCTTCTTCTCCAAGATCTCTCAAATAAGAGATCAGCTTGCTAGTATTGGAGTAGTGGTGGATCAAGATGATATTATCCAAACCTCTATTGATGGTATCCCATCCTCATGGGAGACATTCTTGGATGCGGTAAATGGACGGGAGGTACAACCTAACTTCGAAAGGTTGTGGCATGTATGCCTCCAAGAGGAAGGGTGAATGCAGAGAAGAACAATGTGCATCAAAGAAGAAAATATTTACCTCATGGAAAGAATGAAGAAAGGAAAGAAACCATTCTTCCAAAAGAAGTCCTCTCATTCAACGAAGAAGGAGTTCAACAAAGGCTCTGACAAGTCAAAATCTATATGCTTCAATTGCAACAATAAAGGCCATTTCTAAAGATATTGCAAAGCAAAGCGGAAAGGAAAGTTTCATGCTTCTACCTCCATAGAAGATGAAATCACTCAAAACAATGCATCTGAAGAAAAAGGAGACAAGAGGGGAGTATTATCTTGTCTCATTCATTTCGGGATCCATCATAAAAAATGTAGACACATGGTTGATTGACAATGGTGCATCCAAACATATTACTAGTTACAAGAGTACCATCACCAATCTAAAAGAGAAAGAATTCACATGCATGGTAGAGTTGGGGGACAAATCAACTTATTAGAGCCAAGGAGTTGGATCCACCTCATTCCAACTAAGCACCGATAGTATTCTACATGTGGAGGACATTCTATATGTTGCAGGATTGAAGAAGAACCTCCTCTCAATTTCGATTCTTGAAGAAAAAGTCTTCTGAGTTATCTTCATGGATAACAAAGCACTTTTATGGTGGAAGAACAAAATCCTAGAATCTGCTAATGTGATTGGAGTTCAAGAGGGAGGACTCTATAAGGTTCCCAGGAAGTACATTCAAGCTATTATTCACCACATTATCAGTCCATGTGAGATGTGGCACCGAAGGATTGGACACCTACACTACAAAGCACTACCAGGACTTCAAAAGATGGTAAAATGTATGCCCATATTTGATTTTGAGCATGATATAAGTGTATGTCAGGATTGTGCACTTGGGAAGAATGTTAAGAAAATATTTTCTAGGAGCTTATTAGTTTTAAAGGGATTTTAGATTTAATACATTATGATGTATGTGGTTCCATGTCATCCCCCTCCCTGATTGGATTCTTATATTATGTATTGTTCATAGATGATTTTTCTAGGAATTCGTGGATTTATTTCATGAAGGCTAAAAGTGAAACTCTTAGAAAATTTAAAGAGTTTAAATCCCTAGTTGAAAATCAGAAAGAAAATCACATCCGTGCATTAAGGTATGATAATGGAGGTGAATTTGATTCACATGCATTTAATGATCTATGTAGTGATGCAGGAATATGTATATTGTTAATAGTACCATACAACCCTTAGCAAAATGGGGTTGCCGAAAGAAAGAATAGAACCATATGTGAGGCTGCAAAATCCATGATGCATGATCAATATATGTCTACCTCATTATGGGAAGAAGCCACCTGTACAACTGTGTAAATCCAAAATAGAAGTCCGCATGTCATTCTAGATGAGAATACACTAGAAGAAGTGTTTAGCGGTGAGAATCCATATATCTCACACTTGAGGATCTTCAGGATCCCAGTATACATTCATGTATCGAAAGAAAAGAGAACAAATATGGAGCGTTTTGGAAAGAAAGGAACCTTTGTGGGTTATAGAGAGTCATCCAAAGCATTATCAATATATGTATCTGGTGAGAGACACATTGAAGTCAACTGAGATGTTACCTTCCATGAGGAATCTTCTTTCAAAATATCGAAATAGATTCAATGTGATTTAGAGATGGAGGATCTCGAGTCTGATTCTCCCCCTTCAGTGTTAGAGAGGGAGAAACCAAAATATTCCTCAGATTCGCTAGCTCTTGAAGAACCAGTAGAACTAGTTGAGATATCACCTGATGAACCTCTCGCTAAAAGAAGATCTGCTTGGTTCCAAGACATCTTACAAAATTCAGAGAAACATGAAGCACCAACAGGCTCATCCAGAGAGCGCAAGCAACCTGACCTATATTAAGGGTATGTTGTACTGATGAGTCACATTAGTGATTCAGAACCATCCTCATATGAAGAAGCTGCAAAGCATCAAGTTTGGAAATATCCAATGACAGAAGAGTACAACTCTATAATGAAGAATGATGTTTGGGAGGTTGTTCCCAAACTTGATGGGAAGTCCATTGTGACTTCCATATGGCTTTACAAGATAAAGCATGTTGTAGATGGTAGCATTGAGAAGTATAAATCTAGATTCGTTTCCAGAGGTTTCTCTTAGAAAAAAAGAATTGATTATGATGAGACCTTTTCCCCTATGGAAAGGTACACCACAATCTAAGCAATGATTGCACTTGCATCTCTTCTAGGATGGAAAAATCACCAGATGGATGTCAAGACATCCTTTATCAATGGTTTGGTTGAGGAAGAGGTTTATATTCTGCATCCTGAAGGATTTGTGGTGCATGGGAAGGAGTCCCATATTTTCAAGCTAAATATATCTCTATATGGGCTTAAGCAAGCCCTAGGGCTTGGTACTCCATTATTGATAGCTACCTTCAGAAACTGGGTTTCTGTAAGAGTGAAGCCGATCCAAATTTGTACATCAAAGTAGTGAAGAACCAACTGTTGATATTGGTTCTGTATGTTGATGATTTTTTCTCACTGGAGAGGAACACCTAATTGTTTGGTGCAAGAAGGAGCTCACCTCAGAGTTAGAGATGAAAGACTTGTTGGAAATATGGCAGTTCAGTAGGTTGGCATTGATGGTAGCACTGGAAGGTCCAGATATATACAATCAATATATCACCTTCACATTGCATACAAATAGAAACCAAAATTTGGAGCTGCGTTATCACTATTGTGGAGATGTTACTATTGGGGAAAAGTTACAATAATGCAAAGAATAAAGCATTGAATGTTGTAACCAATGAAATGGCTACATCATCTAATACTAATCAAAATTTTAGATTATATGAGAATTTTAAAGGCTCATTCAATAGGAACAGACAGTCTAGAGAAACCAACATTGGTTATTGAAATCCAGAAGTCGACTACTAATATTAAGTGCTCTCCAGAGAGACTTAGATCAACAGAACTCTAGAAAATGTAAAAAATAATACAACTAACTTTCTGCAAATAGATGCTGAGAGAACTTTGACAGATAATCTTTATAAAAAGAAAGAAAATGAGGTGGGATCGTAGAGAAGCCAGGATGGGGTTTTCATGGGGCCATGTTCCACAATCTGTGAAGGGATGGTGTTGAGTGCTTCCTTTTTATATTCATGCCTCAGAAATGTTATGATACACAGTCAAAAGAGGCGTGCTATACTAATATTTGCGACAGTGTTCATATTTAATTGGAGATGAGAACCGGTTGCACCTTGTTCTTCCTTATGTTTCTATGATTCCTGATCCAGCTCCTAACAGGAAGTCACTCGAAGGCAAATTGCAGTAAATAAAACCAAAGATAAAAATATATAGCAGTGAGAGACTCAGCAGCCGTTTGATCTGGTGATGGACGGCGATGATTGATTTGGTTTTGGGATATATCCCACATCGACAACAAAAATAGACTCGTATGTGTTTATAAGGCTAGGGGTAAGTAGTTCTAATTGACGCGTAGTGCAAAGATAGTGTGGGAGCTCTGGGTGTTTGGTTCTCCATGAGAAGAACACCATCCGAGATCGCCTAGGTGGCCCCCTATCTTTTGCTACACGTGGCTTATCTCTTCGATGTGGAGGATGACTAAGATGTTGCATATGTGGTAGTTATATGTGTTGTAAACGTGGCAATAATTGTGTGGTAGAGATGGGTCCATTAGTGTTAATATCAAAAGAGTATGAGAACTTAGTACAAAGGTCTAAAGAGCTAGGATCAAAAACTTAAAAATGAATAAAAAATGGTTTTCATTAATCGAAAGGGTTAATATCTTTTTAACTAATGGAGTAAAAGGTCAAATAAAAATATATAGTTAAAAAAATGATTTTAATGTGGTATTATGTTTTTAAGGGGTCGCATGTTTTTGAAAAGTTGTGTCATTTCAAATGACTATTGGAGAGGTATATATTTTGAAGACAAAATCATTTGAAGAGCATATCTCTAAGTTCTCCATCTATGTATCTGAAGTAGAAGAGAGACCAAAAAGAGGAGATACAGTCCAGGCAGTTTATGACGAATAAATACTAAAAGGGAGGCAGGGTGGTGCTAGGGTATGTCGGTGCCTGCAAAAGGAAGTCAATGCTTCCTTGTCAGTCGTAGCTGACTGAGCAGGGGGTCGTAGCCTCCTACCGGTTGGTGCTGGTGAAAGAAGGATGTGGGTGCATCCTGATCAGTCGGTGCCGAACTAAGAAACACCTTCTTCTATTGTATAATTGTAAAAACAAAGTTTTGCAGATAATAGAAAAGTGTTGTTGATTTACCTTATTGGGTTCCATGATAAAATTATTGTGTTCAATTCTATTCTTATGTTTGTTAAAAGTAAAAATTGTGTATAAAGCTGTGTCACTGATTCACCCCCGCTCTCAGTGACAGATATTGATCTTACAATTGGTATCATAGCAGGTTCCTTCACTTCAGTTTAACCACTGGAAGGAAGATCCTATTAAACACTATGGACCAGCAGATGATGATGTCAATAAGAGTTCCCATTTTTTATGGTGAAGACTTCGTATTCTGGAAGATTATAATGAAAATCTATCTGATGTCCATTGGATTGGAAGTATGGGCATTAGTTGCAGAAGGATATGATGTTCCAAAAGACATCCCCACAAAAGCATAAGACATGAAGAAATACTGGGAACATGCAAAGGCCTTAAATACATTACAAGCTGGACTAAGAAAAAAGATCCTTGCAAAAGTATTAACATGTAATAGTGCCAAACAACGCTAGGATAAATTGGAAACTATATATGCAGGAGATTCCAAAGTAAAAAAGGAAAAAACTCAATCCCTCAAAGTACAATATGAAGGTCTAAAAATGAAGAGATGAAGAAAATTATACGCAAACTAAAACTTCAAATTCTAGAGGCAAATGAGATGGAAGCAAGACTAGAGAAGTCTCTCAAAGAAAAACAATTATCCTATGAAAAAATGGAAGCAGAATTAATTCATTTAAGAGAAAAACTTGATGAAAAATTTATACAAACAAGATATGAAAATAGCTCTAGAATCCTAGATAAAATTATAACCACACAAAAGAATCCAAGTAACAAGAATGGAATAGGGTATTCTAAAAGAAAAAGTCAAGATAGCCCAAAATCTTATGCAGCTGCTCTTCTGAATACATCGAAGAAGAAAGAAGCAGAAATAAGAACAAGCAATGATCAAAACCTCGGAAAGTCATTTCCACCCATCAAGAAGGAATTCAAGACAAATCCAAGGAAATCTTATCAAAACAGGTATCCTCACATCTTTCTAGGTTATTGTTTTGCTTGTTCTAACTTTGGAAACAAAGCTGTGAATTGTAGAGCTTATAGAAAGAAAAACCTGAAGGTTAAAAACTATAACCTCAAGGGTAACCAAATGGCTAGTAATCAAGGGAAGAACAAAAATCAAAATTCCATTGCACCTCTACAAATAAAGAACTTGGAATTTTTTAACTACCATAACTATGGGAATAACGCAAGCAACTGTAGATTACTCGGAGATCTCAGAAAAAACAAAAAACATTAGAGAGCAAAAATTACTTTGGAGAGAAAGAACATTAAAAGAAGAATGTCTTATTGCTTTAAAGGAACAAGATAAAAAGGATCTCTGGTATGTTGATAGCGGTTGCTCAAAACACATGACAGGAGACAAAGATAAGTTTTTAAGCCTGAAAAAACAAAAGGGTAAAGTTACATTTGGTGACAATGCTTCAGGAAACATTATTGGAAAAGGCATTGTGAATGTGGAAAAGAACAAAGCCAAAAATGTATTACTTGTTGAAAACTTGAAACCAAGTCTATTAAGTGTCAGCCAAACATGTGATCAAGGGCATATTTGAATCTTTGACTCTTAGAAATGTGAGATAAGGAGGAAGAACTCAGCGAAATTAGTTGGTGTTGCTTCTAGAACTCCTAAGAATGTATACATTCTAAACACAAAATTTCATGAGGAGTGTCATATAAATGTAGTGGATGAAATTTGGCTATGGAATAGGAGGACGGGGCACAACAATTTCGATAATTTAGTGAAAGTCAGTAATCTTGGGGTAGTGAGAAACTTGCCAAAAATTACAAAACCTCGAAATCCCACATGTAGACATTGTCAACTAGGGAAGCAAACTAGAGTAAGATTCAAAACAAAAGAATACTCAACCTCAAAACCTTTAGAGTTGGTTCACACTGACCTTTGTGGACCAACAAGGACCAAAAGTTTGCAAGGAGAGTCCTACTTTATGCTGTTCATTGATGATTTTATTAGAATGGCTTGGGTATTTTTACTCAAAGAAAAAATAGAAGCATTTAACAAATTCAAAATATTTAAAACTTTTGTTGAAAATGAAATAGAGGAAAAAATCAAATGTCTTAGATTAGACAATGGTGGTGAGTTCACCTCAAAGGAGTTTAATCTCTTTTGTGAAACCCAAGGAATTAAGAGACAATTTTCTGCTGCCAGAACACCCCAGCAAAATGGGATTGCTGAGAGAAGGAATAGAATAGTCCAGGAGGCTGCAAGGACCAGGCTCAATGAGTTAAAATTATTTGATGGATATTGGAGAGAAGTTGTAAGCACAACTATATATATCTTAAATAGAGGTCAGCTCAGGATCAACAACAATAAAACTCCTTATGAGTTGTGGTATGGGAGAGCTCCTTCAGTAATTTTAAAGTCTTTGGAAGTAAATGTTACAACAAAAGGGTTGATGAGAATCTCAGAAAATTTGATGCTAGATCTGATGAAGGTATATTTCTTGGATACTCTCCTACCAAAAAGGCATACAAATGCTACACTTTCAGATTACATAAAATTGTTGAGAGTGTAGATGTTAAATTTGCTGATTTAAAAACAAAGAAATTCAAACATCAAGAGACTGTAATGGACAACGAAGATGAAGATGATGGTGAGCTAGTTGATACACCAGTATATATAGAAGAAAAGGAAGAGACACAAGAAGATGAAATGGATACCAGTGAAGAAGAGGAAGATATTCGAGAAGAATAGATAAAGGAAGAATCTGCAAGAAGAGACACAAAGACACCTTCAAGAATAATTCAAATAAATCATCATGGAGGCCTAATTATTGGAAATAAAAGCACTGGAGTGCAGACAAGAAGACAATTGTTATATCAGAAAAAAAATTGCACTTTTCTCACATATTGAGCCTAGATCAATCAAAGAAGCATGTAAAGATGAGAGCTAGGTCAATGCCATGAATGATGAATTGGACCAAATTGAAAAGAACAAAACTTGGGAGTTGGTTTCAAGACCAAAAAACAAGAATGTCATTGGAACTAAATGGGTATTTAGGAACAAAATGAATGAAAATGGACAAGTAATTAGGAACAAAGCCATATTAGTATGTAAAGGGTATGCTCAAGTTGAAGGAGTGGATTTCGAAGAGACCTTTGCACCTGTGGCCACATTGGAATCAATAAGGATGTTCTTAGCTTTTGCCAGCCATAAAAAATTGAAAGTATACCAAATGGATGTTAAGTCATCATTTATCAATGGTAACGTAGAGGAGGAGGTCTACATTTAGCAACCAGAAGGGTTTAAACTGATTGATAAAGGAGACTATGTTTGTAGACTAAAGAAATCTCTCTATGGGTTAAAACAAGCACCCAGAGCATGGTATGAAAGACTAGATTCCTACTTACAAGTAGAAGGCTTGAAAAGAGGATCAACAGACAGTAATCTTTATTATAAAATTGTTGATAGCATGATTATTGTGGAAGTATATGTTGATGATATTATATTTGGAAGTGATGATGAAAAAATGAGTAAGGACTTTGCTAGGAGGATGCAACAAGAGTTTGAAATGTCTATGCTTGGTGAACTGAATTTATTTCTAGGATTACAAATTGTCTAGTCCAAAAGGGGAATTTTTATCCATCAGTGCAAATATGTTAAATATATGTTGAAGAGATTCCAGCTAGAGGATTACAAGCTTGTATGTACACCTATGACAATGGGTTTCAAATTAAGCAAAGAAGATGAATCTAAAGATGCAGATCCAAAACATTACAGATCAATGATTGGGAGTCTACTATATGTAACAGCCTCCAGACCTGATGTCAAGCAACTTGTTGGAATGGTAGCCAAATTTCAAGCTACACCAAAAGAAAGCCATGTTCAAGCTGTGAAAATAATATTTAGGTATTTAAAAGGGACCATAGATCTAGGATTGTGGTATCCTAGCAAAAATTCATTCACTTTAAAATCCTATTCAGATGCAGATTGGGATGGTTGTGTAGATGACAAAAAAAGTACAAGTGGAGGAGCATTCTTCTTGGGTGAATCATTGGTAGCTTGGACAAGCAAGAAATAAAATTCAATTTCTATGTCTACTACTGAAGCTGAGTATATTGTAGCAGCAGAATGTTGCACACAAATATAATGGATTAAAAAGACTCTACAAGACATCAAAGTAATATTTGAAGAACCCACTATTATCTATTGTGACAATACGAGTGCTATAAGTATCTCTAAAAACCCTGTCCAACACTCCAAAGAAAAACACATTCCAATAAAATACCATTATCTCAAAGATCAGGATGAGAAAAGGAACATCAAAATAGAATATGTCCCTACTCAAGAACAAATTGCAGATATTTTCACCAAACCCTTAAGCATAAGTGTTTTTGAATATCTTAGGCAAAGATTAGGGGTGGTATCCTCTCCAATCTAAAACTCTCTAGAGATTGATACATCAGAGTGGCATCAACTCAGGGGGAGAGTATTTGAAAAGCCTGTTGTCATTAATGACTATGTTAGCAATGATTATGTCTATCACTGGTTTTGGACTAAATGCAAGAAGGTTGAAACATTGCAGATCCATGGATGGATATCAATCTTATGTCTAAATTTGTTGGAAGTATTTTTTTTTGGCTCATTAAGATAGTGATGTAGATTTTATATGACAAACATATAATGAGTAGTAGTTTGGGAATGGTAGAAAACAAAGATCATATTCTATTTCAAAAGAGCAATATTAAAATAACTATTGTTGAGCAATCTTAGGGCCAAGTTAAACAAAAAGTCTGGCTAAAGAGTGAAGTAAGACTTATCTGAGTCTAGAGCAGATTTGAAGAATGAATGAGTTAACAAAAAAAAGGGAGGACTGTGATAAGGGGAGAGTTGTGATCATATTTGAAGAAAATTTGTGTTTAAGAACATTGAAAATCATGATGAAAGTCATTTCAATCAAATAAATGAAGAATTCCATTACAATTGGGTCCATAAGAAGCACACAGTTAGGGGGAGTCAGTCAGCCCTTTTCCCTTGATGTCAAAGGGGGAGAAATGAAGAATATTTTCCATCAATTCCAAAGGGGGATATT
Source organism: Larix kaempferi (assembly GCA_027924585.1). Taxonomy (NCBI): domain Eukaryota; kingdom Viridiplantae; phylum Streptophyta; class Pinopsida; order Pinales; family Pinaceae; genus Larix; species Larix kaempferi. The sequence continues at coordinate 16,417,243 of BSBM01000619.1, read as the reverse complement.
GTTCACAATATGGAAGTTTGGTAGGTTGGCATTGATGGCAGAATTGGCAGGTCTAGATATATACAATCAATATATCACCTTCACATTGCATACAAATAGAAACCACAATTTGGATCTGCATTATGACTGTTGTGGAGATGTTACTATTGGGGAAAAGTTACAATAATGCAAAGAATAAAGCATTGAATGTTGTAACCAATGAAATGGCTACATCATCTAATACTAATCAAAATTTTAGATTATATGAGAATTTTAAAGGCTCATTCAACAGGAACAGACAGTCTAGAGAAACCAACATTGGTTATTGAAATCCAGAAGTCGACTACTAATATTAAGTGCTTTCCTCAGAGACTTGGATGAACAGAACTCTAGACAGGGTAAAAAGTAATGCAACTAACAATCTGCGAATAGATGCTGAGAGAACTTTGACAGATAATATTTATAAAAATAAAGAAAATGAGGTGGGATCGTAGAGAATCCAGGATGGGGTTTTCATGGGGTCGTGTTCCACAATCCGTGAAGGGATTGTGTTGAGTGCTTCCTTTTTATATTCATGCCTCAGAAATGTTATGCTACACGGTCAAAAGAGGTGTGCTATACTGGTATTTGCGGCAATGTTCATATTATATTGGAGATGAGAACCGATTGCTCCTTGTTCTTCCTTATGTTGCTATGCTACTTGATCCAGCTCCTAATAGGAAGTCACTCGAAGGCGAATTGCAGTAAATAAAACCAAAGACAAAAATATCTAACAGTGAGAGACTCAGCAGCCATTCGATCTGGTGATGGAAGGCGGTGATTGATTTGGTTTTGGGATATATCCCACATCGACTACGAAAATAGACTCGTATGTGTTTATAAGGCCAGGGGTAAGTACTTCTAATCGACGCATAGTGCAAAGATAGTGTGGGAGCTCTGGGTGTTTGGTTCTCCATGAGAAGAACACCATCCTGGAGCTCGGGATGCCTAGGTGGCCCCCTATCTTTTCCTACACGTGTCTTATCTCTTCGACGTCGAGGATGACTAAGATGTTGCATATGTGGCAGCGATATGTGTTGTAGATGTGGCAATAATCGTGTGGCAAAGATGGGTCCGTTAGTGTTAATATCAAAAGAGTATGAGGACTTATTAAAAAAGCCTAAAGATCCAGTACCAAAAAATAAAAAATGAATAAAATGGTTTTCATTAATCGAAAGGGTTAATATCTTTTTAACTAATGGAGTAAAAGGTTAAATACAAATATATAGTAAAAAAAAATGATTTTAATGTGGTATTATTTTTTTAAGGGGTCGCATTGTTTTGAAAAGTTGTGTCATTTCAAATGAATATTGGAGAGGTATATATTTTGAAGACAAAATCAATTGAAGAGCATCTCTCTAAGTTCTCCATCTATGTATCCGAAGTAGAAGAGAGACCAAAAAGAAGAGATACAGTCCATGCAGTTTATGAAGAATTAATACTAAAAGGGAGGCAGGGTGGTGCTAGGGCAGGTCGGTGCCTGCAAAAGGAAGTCAGTGCTTCCTTGTTAGTCGTAGTTGACTGAACATGGGGTCGTAGCCTACTACTAGTTGGTGCTGGTGAAAAAGGGTGTGGGTGCATCCTGATCAGTCGGTGCTAATCTAAAAAACACCTTCTTCTATTGTATAATTGTAAAAACAAAGTTTTGCATATAATAGAAAAGTGTTGGTGGTTTACCTTATTGGGTTCCATGATAAAATTATTGTGTTCAATTCCGTTCTTATGTTTGTTAAAAGTAAAAATTGTTTATAAAGTTGTGTCACTGATTCACACCCCCCTCTCAGCGACAGAACCCAATCCTACAAGACTTAGGTCTAATGCACTACTTTTTTTGCCTTGAGATATGGAAAATAAAAGATGAAATTTTTATATCTCAAGGGAAGTAGAGTGTGGATATATTGTGCATGTTTAGCATGATGGATTGCAAATCTATGACTACACCGATGGTTTCTAATTTGAGGAAAATTCATGAATCAAGATCTGGATCAGATCCAATAGATACCACTTTGTATAGACAACTTATAGGATCGCTAATGTACTTGATACATTTGAAGCCTGATATATGTTATGCTGTGAGCATTCTGAGTCAGTTTATGTCTGATCTGAGACACAAAAACTGGATAGTTGCTAAGCATGTGCTTAGGTACCTTCGAGGTACAATTTCATATGGACTCAGATATGCCTCTAGTAAAGGAGTCATGTCACTTGGTTATACAGACTCATACTGGGGAGGAAGCATTGTGTACTGTAAGAGCACATCCGACTACTGTTATAGCCTAGGATTAGCTATGATATCTTGGTCCAACAGGAAGCAGGGCTCATAGGCCAGAGCATTACCGAAGCATAATACATAGATGATAGTGTTTCCCGATGAGAAGTAGTGTGGCTTAGAAAGATACTGGCAGGGTTGTTCGGTGAAAAGATTGAGCCTACAATTATTAGGTGTGACAATCAGAGTTGCATCAAGCTTTATGAAAACCCGGTGTTTCATGACAAGTCGAAGCACATTGAAATTAAGTATCACTTAATTCGAGACATGGTCCAGAAAGGTACAGTGAAACTTCAATACATTTCTACTGATGAGCATATTGAAAATGTGTTAACAAAGCCTCTGTCAGTGATGAAGTTCAGGTACTTCCGATACAAGCTTGGAATGGCAGAGAATTCCTCCCTCGCTGAGAGTGAGTGTTAAATATACAACATCAGGAGACATTATCCAAACCAATCTTGTGTAGTCAAGATTGATCCTCTCGTATAGAGGTGAGCACTTTGATTTCCTTTCGTGTAAAGGTTATTCCTCCCATATATAGGTAATTGTTCAAAGTAATGATGTTGTAAATTCTTTTTGGAAAAGGCTTTGAACTTGTGTGTATCAAGTCATGATTATCATGTGAACCTTATGTATAAAGGTATCCATGAGATGGGCCTCCCGTATAAAGGTGGACATTCTATATAAAGGTCATGCTTTACTTGTTAAAAGAATTTAATTTTGTGTGATATATTATTAACCATGATCACCATATTGCTATTAAGTATCCTTTAGAGATTGATCACCTCTAAAGTGAATTACTTTAGCATATGATCATTTGGTCTGGAATAATATAATATGATCACAACATCCGATAATTCTTCTTAGTATAATGTAATGTGATGTATAATTAAAGTTAGCAATATTGACCATGCAATAAGAGATAAACAAATAAAAGATAAAGAATAGACATCAAGAGAACCGAAACTTCCCATGTAGACACTTCAGCTAATTAACGAGAACTTGAATTATTAAAGCTTCAGTTATAAAGATTTAGTTAAGTATCAATGCTTCAATTAAAGCATTAGTTAAATATATGTCTCAGTTAAATAAAGAACTCACAATGGTCACTTCAAGTAAATCAATCAACATGATTTCAGTTGACTAAGTGTTAAATAAAAGGGACTAGTGAAAATATAGCCATATGCAGTGATTTGTTTGAAATGCAGAGGAAAATACATTAGTGTTTTTAATGCTCAACGTTTTGATCTCTCTCTGATATCATCATCAAGAGTGCCTACCAAACAAAAAGGTGATCAAGAGGCCAAATATCCACTTATATATGGTTCGGTTTTTGGTTTTATGTGAGTGTGAGGTTAAGATCGATCTGGTTGGTTAGGTTGGGATACAATTATTAAAAGTATTATATTTCTATTAGGGTTAATGGAGTTAGGTATTAGTAATTTCTAATATTCAAAATTCCAAGTTAAGGGTTAACTTATTTTTGTTATTAAGAATAATAATATTGTAAAGGTTATTAGAATTTTTTTTTTAATTTAATTTTTAATTTTTATAATTTTCATTTTTGAAAAATGTTTTGACTTAAGGAATGTAAATTTATAAATTAATTAAAAGTATATATATATTTTTAAGGAAAGTAAGATTGAATTGAGATTTAAGAGGTTTTTCTAAGGTTTCCTTGAGGACTATAAGGTTAAGGGTGGACTAGGGTAACTAACAAAGTGGGGGGGAAAATATCCTCTTTGGGCCTTAGGGGTTATGCGAGGAGTGTTTTTTGAGTGAGTGTAGAAGGGGAAGCCATGTGTCACTAAGTTTTGTGCCGTCATCTCTATTTAAGCAATCACTAGTCTTGTTGATTTCTATCTTCTCTCTTATTTTTCCGTTTAATTAGGTTTTCTTCTCTTGCAATGACCTTAGCATTCCCAAGACAAATGTGGTGTTGGGTAAGGTGAGCATGTTCATCTAGGGCGGACTTCTTGTGTTTATCATGCCTAAGGTCTGCTTCATGTTCTTTAAGTCTAGCTACTATGGATCTACCGGTTTCTCCGATGTAGGGTCTAGTATAGGAACATGGGATGGAGTAGACACCTTTAAAGTGTTTGGGTTGTATGGGGTCCTTAAGAGAGTCTACCATCCTCCTAATAGAATTGGGAGGGGTAAATAAAACCCTAAATCCTCTCTTTCTCAGGGTTTTGGACAATCTATCCGTGGTTCCTTTTATATAAGGAAGGAAGATTCTTTTTTCTTCTTCCTTGTTTTGGTCATTTTCTTTTTTATTAGTTTTATTTTTATTTTTATTCCTTTCAATTTTAGATATTATTTTCTTTATTTGTTTACTATCATATCCATTCATTCTAAAGACTTGGTGTAGGTTCTCCAATTCTTGATCAATGTGGTCAATATCTGAAATTATATATGCTCTTGTAGCTAAGGTGGTGATGATACCAAACGTTTGAGGGGGGAAGTGATGCGAGTTGGCATGAAGGTATCTTTCCGTGTGTGTCTTTTTCTGGAATACTTGGTGTGCTATAGATCCATCTTCCTTCTTAGATATTAACACATCTATAAAGGGAAAGCTTTTGTTTGTTTCCATTTCCATGGTGAACCTAATACTATTATTTTTCTTGTTTAGATGTTCTAGAAATTTTACAATGTTGGTGTGCTATAGATCCATCTTCCTTCTTAGATATTAACACATCTAGAAAGGGAAAGCTTTTGTTTGTTTCCATTTCCATGGTGAACCTAATACTATTATTTTGCTTGTTTAGATGTTCTAGAAATTTTACAAGGTTGGTGTGCTATAGATCCATCTTCCTTCTTAGATATTAACACATCTAGAAAGGGAAAGCTTTTGTTTGTCTCCATTTCCATGGTGAACCTAATATTATTATTTTGCTTGTTTAGATGTTCTAGAAATTTTACAAGGTTGGTGTGCTATAGATCCATCTTCCTTCTTAGATATTAACACATCTAGAAAGGGCAAGCTTTTGTTTGTTTCCATTTCCATGGTGAACCTAATACTATTATTTTGCTTGTTTAGATGTTCTAGAAATTTTACAAGGTTGGTGTGCTATAGATCCATCTTCCTTCTTAGATATTAACACATCTAGAAAGGGAAAGCTTTTGTTTGTTTCCATTTCCATGGTGAACCTAATACTATTATTTTGCTTGTTTAGATGTTCTAGAAATTTTCCAAGGTTGGTGTGCTATAGATACATCTTCCTTCTTAGATATTAACACATCTAGAAAGGGAAGCTTTTGTTTGTTTCCATTTCCATGGTGAACCTAATACTATTATTTTGCTTGTTTAGATGTTCTAGAAATTTTACAAGGTTGGTGTGCTATAGATCCATCTTCCTTCTTAGATATTAACACATCTAGAAAGGGCAAGCTTTTGTTTGTTTCCATTTCCATGGTGAACCTAATACTATTATTTTGCTTGTTTAGATGTTCTAGAAATTTTACAAGGTTGGTGTGCTATAGATCCATCTTCCTTCTTAGATATTAAAACATCTTGCTTAAATAGAGATGAAGGCACAAAAATTAGTGATACATGGCTTCCCCTTCTACACTCACTCAAAAAACACTCCTCACAAAAACTCACTCAAAAAACACTCCTCACAGAACCGCTAAGTCCCAAAGAGGATATCTTTCCGCCCACTTTGTTAGTTACCCTTGTCCACCCTTAACCTTAGAGTCCTTAAGGAAACCTTAGAAAAACCTCTTAAATCTCAATTCAATCTTACTTTCCTTAAAAAAAAATACTTTTAATTAATTTATAAATTTACATTCCTTAACGCAAAACATTTTTAGAAAATTAAAATTAAAATTATAAATCAAATTTAAAAATCAATTTAAAATTAAACCTTAAGTCAACATTTTTTCAAAAATGAAAATTATAAAAATTAAAAATTAAATTAAAACAAAAATTTCTAATAACGTTTACAATATTATTATTCTTAATAATAAAAATAAGTTAACCCTTAACTTGGAATTTTGAATATTAGAAATTACTAATACCTAACTCCATTAACCCTAATAGAAATATAATACTTTTAATAAGTGTATCCCAACCTAACCGACCAGATCAATATTAACCTCACACTCACATAAAACCAAAAACCGAACCATATATAAGCGGATCTTTGGCCTCTTGATTACCTTTTTTTTTGGTAGGCACTCTTGATGATGATCTCAGAGAGAGATCGAAACGTTGAGCCTTAAAAACACCAATATAGTTTCCTCTTCATTTCAAATAAAAGGGACTAGTTAACTAAAGTATTTTCACTTTATTTAAATGAAAAGATGACACTTTAGTTAAAGAGAGTTAACTAAGTGACAACAAAGAAGATCTAGTTAACTAAGTGTTATTGCATGACGAAAATTATGTTAAACTAAAATATGACACATGAGTTGTGACACTTGCATGCCGACACTTAAGTTAGCCACCTAACTAAGTGGGAAAGCTTTCAATTAAGAGGCGAGTTCATCCTAAGTGACAACTCAGTGAGATGAAGCACTACATGAGAAGTGGGGCACACCACTCCATGCAATATTAATACATCCAGTTTGAGGGAGATTTTACCCCGAAGTTAGAAGTTAAAAATAGAATAGAAGAATGTATAAATATGATATACATGATTGTTGAATCCAGTGTGAAGCAAATTCTCTTCTCCATTGAAGGCAAGGTGCTTATCTTTGTGCATGGTATTGTTTGTGCTTGTTATTGTTGTGTTGGGAACACATATGATTGATATCTCTTCTCTATTTTGTCCATATCTTCATCAAGAAGTTTGTTGATATCTTATCTTCTGAAAGCAATCTGCTATGTTGTAAAATAAAACATTCTCTGCTATCCATTATATTATCCTGAGAAGAATTGTTGGGGTTTTTGTTCTCACTATTTTGAGGATTTTCCCAGGGTATATATTGCGTTATGGTTGTATGAATTTCATGGATTGAATTTTCTCATTGCTTCAAGTATCTGCATCTAAAAGAATTAAAGATCAAATATCAACCAAATTTCAACACTACTTAATGACTTTCCAAAACAAATAAGTCTTCCCTTGAATAAAGAAGAACATACACTATTATATTCTTGCATTCATGATTAGAGTTATAAACTTGGAATTCACTTATCAATATTGGTTTCCAATCCTTAAGCTTCTTTGGTATATGGAAATGCATCCAACCGATATGATTAACCTTGACCACAATGAGTATTGTCTAGACTTAGCCATTGCATGCATAATCATGATGATGGCTATGTCAAAGATGATATTATACCTTTCATGTGGCTGCAAGCTTCTACTTCTCAAATCAATGGGATGCTTGGAAGATGATATCATGTTGGGTGGTGCACCCATCTTCAACTCTACCTTGTGCTTCACTCCTTCATTAGGTGGTCTTCCGGGTGGAAGGTATTCAAGAACCTTCTTAGTCTCTTGTATTGATGTCACGTCCCCATTTTGACCCCCCTTTGTAAATGATGTAAATACTGATATTTAATCATGGTGAGGAGCTCAAGGCCAAGGCCCCACCATTGATTTAGCGTTTCATGTATCGGCAATTAAAATAGATGCCTATGGTTCTTGTGCGAGATGGGCACAATGTATATAAGACATCATGTAATTACGAATTTTTAATGAAAAACCCACAACCGGCTATGCAATGCAACAAAAGAGATGGGGCATGGTTCTACAAGGAATAGGGAGGGAAATTATTCAAACCCTTGAGCCAATGGTATTAATCCATGTGTCAATGGGGAAACCCATAAACCACCAACTACCCATTTTGTCTCATGTACCCAATCATTTAATTCTTCCAAGAAATTGGTTAAGGCAGTTAATGCCTTGGAAATGAAGAAGTATGGGCAAGCCATTTTCGTGCATGGGCAAGCCATCAACTTGGAAATTCATGTTTTTGCTTGTGGGGCAAGAAAACACCCACGAAATGGTGCCCAAAGCCATGGGGAATGGGCAGTCTTCATTCATTCACGCAGTTGGAGTTAGCTGGGTCTTTTTTATATACGTTTTTCATCAAAATCCTGCATTTTTTTCCATGCCTGGGAGTCGTTTTTTCCTGGTATAACAGTTGGGAGAGGAAGGCCACAAATTGGGGACTAGGAGGGAGGTCGTTTTTGCCCCAAATTGACCCTGGACGTTTTACTGAAAACGGATTTGGCTTCGTGGGTTGTTCCCCAACTTCCCATTTCGTTTTTGTGGGTTCCCATGTTTTGTTGAGCTAGCTGAAACCCCATCTCATGCATCTACCTGTAAAAACGTTTTATCCTGCCCCATGATTGTGTTCTGCTGTGGTGTGCATCCTCATTTTTGGTTTGAACCTGTGAATTGAAGTTTTGGAGTGGTAGTGGACAGAAGTAGCTTGATAAACCTAGTGGGGGAGACAACCTCTCAAGAAGATCAAGAGGGCTTTGGTTACTCTTCTATGCATACCCTGAGAGCACTAGATAGGGAAGGTATGGCTTGAGGGACTGTATAGCAGAGAAAAGAATACTTCCTTGTGTTGGGTGTGTAGGTATTGTGGGTGCCAAGCTAGATAGATCTTGCAGGGTTATCCCTGGCTCTGTGCTGGAGCTCACTAGCTTAGCAACTCTTCCTTTCCATCTCCTAGCAGCCTGATAAACCCAATTGTGGATTGGCTTGGCTCATTTTGGTGTATGCTTGGCTATGTGTGAGTTTGTTGTTCCCTATTTCCTTGTAGAGATCATGCCCAGCTCGGGGGTGGCAGTGGTGCTGAGAGATTGAGGAGCACACTGGCCTACGGTTGGGTGGAACGTTGCAGTTGCATAGCCAGTTGCGTGGGACTACTTCTGTATAAGATAAGTATTCTCTTGTGCGTTAAATTGGCAATTTACCATTTGATGAATATTATGAATGTGTGAAGATTGTGTAATTCATAAATAAATTCCGCTGTGATTTCTGATAACTATGCATCTTCATATCTCTATTCAAAAATCTGAATGATTGTTTGAATGCTTCTTTATAATGTATGGGGCTAGATGCCCAGTTTAACCTCATGATCCTCTCCATCTAGCTGGTAGAATGGGAGGGGACGTGACAATTGACTTCTCAATGTATTCAAGATGATGTGAGAGGTCCATGCTTGTGCTTTGAGTGGTATTGAAATTTGTAACATCCCATTCAATATTCCCATGCTTCACATTGGAACTCATGCCTTGAGATGACACCTCAAAAGCTATGTATTTTCTTTCCCAAGGTATGAATGGAGGTGTATGGAATGCATCATATTGCAGCCATAGATGTCGTTGTTATGGAGAAAACTTCCTATGGATTGGGGTAGACCACAACAGATAGCCGACTACTAGAAAATAACTCAATTCTCAATGTTATGCTATATAAATGACAATGCTAAGATAATGGAGAATATAACCAACCTGGATCTGGACGTTCGATGTAGATCCCCATTGAAGCTTTCAATTCGTACACTTGACCCTGCAAATTAGTCTTGACAGCTAATATACAACAAGCGCATATAATACATGAAAGACATTAACATCATCAATAGCAATGGTCCATGATATCATAAGTAAATGCAACCCAATGTAATATAAACAACATTCACCACATTAATGGACGATAATATGAGTATTTCTATTCATGAATAACAAAAAGTACAATGTGATACGACCTCTTGCCGTCAACAAATCTGAACTAAGAACTGGATCTCTCCACTTGTGCCTCCACCACTTCAATCCTCCATACTATGGAAAACTCAAACTATGACAAGGAGTTTAGGAGGTGAACATAAGAAGTTCACAACAACAAGGATCAAATGAGTGTAGACTCAAGTCACAGAAAAACTCCACTAGAGTTCTCATGCTTTCTCTTTCTCCTCCCTTCCATATGCCATAAGAGCTCAATATATAGCCTTCCAAAGGTAAGTGAAAGGACACATCGAGGCGTTTCGGGGAAAATGGAAGGCCAAAGGTCACCCTAAGACCGCTTTTTGGGAGTGAAAAGTAATTTATTAGTGATTTTTACCATTTTACTTGGCACACATGGGCTATAGTGGAACAACTCGTGTGTAGGCTGGATAGAGTGGAACAACTAGTATATAGGGAGAAAAAATAGGGAAAAAGTGTTTCTGAAGGACATAAAGTTAATCTAAGTTAGTGAAATGGATCCTGAAGGCTAAAGAGTGATGATGCTCACAAGGTGGAAACTTACGTTGTAACAGATACCCCCTAATGTGTGAGTTCATAGAATGGTGCTACGATGGCCGAAATACATTATAAATCTTGGAAGTGGAGTGATGGAGACACAAGTGGAAGGAGTAGCTCACTTGTCATAATACAATAATATCTTTGAGTACATGTTGGTACAATACAACAATATGATACAATGGCCATGAATAGGCAGTACATAGTGAATACATGTCATAAGTGATACTAGCCATGATCCCTCTATAGCAAGATATGGTTCCCTGTTGAAAAGGAAACAACTGGTGAAAACTGGAGGTACAAACTACTGATATCTGAGAGTTGATATCTCAGATGTAAAGTCACGATCATAAGTAGCATATTGAATGCCATTATCGCCTGGGGTATTCTACACAAATCACCTACAGTGAAAGTCCCATTAAGTGAATAAAGGAGTTGAGGTCAAACCTGATGTGACATTGTCTGATTACCGATCAATGATGCATACCATTAACAGATGAGAGATAACCCACCAATAATGAAAATGGGCATTAAGGCATAGAGTACAAACATCAGAGTGTGAATAGATGTGTTGAAGTCGAACACTAAGATGAATCCATCGATCAGGGGACATTGATGTATTCCCAAAATTGTCGATAGAGAGAGAACCTACCACTAATGACTGCAAGCATCAAGGTACTCAACCGAACTCTAAGTCTCAAATTCTGGAATAAATTAGTTGATATCGACTGAACGAAACTCGCTAGAAGGAGGGCATTAAGGCATCCCCCATCAACCAACACGAGGTACCAGCTGCGATGAAATATTTGGAAGAACTCAGGTGAAATGGACTAACTCAATAAGTATGGCCGACATGCAATAGTCAAGAGATCTAAGGAGTGGCCGACTTTGGTTTCAAGACTTCCTTTGAACAAGAGCATGTGTAGATGGATCGACTTAGGAAGCATAGACTCAAATGACTCAGTGACAATGAAACTGTGCGATGCAGGAGGCATCAACAAAGGGCTCCATAAGGACTGGAAGCTTAACCAGCCAGTGGAGTGACAACTGAGAAACGAGTACAGCTCCTAAGGTCCTACTATAGTCCCGATTCATAATTTATGGAGTGGAATGAATGCTCTATTCAAAGGCGACACAACAGCTTCCAACTAGAAATAGTAACCATAATCCCGTCGGGCTTTTTTGGAATATTTGATTTTTTTGGTCTTTTTTCATATTTGGAAAAGCTTGAAAAAGAATAAAATTACTTATAGTACAACAAGTGAAGGAACGAGTGTCAAGTAGCGAGCAAACTAGTCCCAAGCAGTGGAACATACTTATGATCAATGCAAGGAAGCATGTGCAGGATGTGGACACTCAGGGGGTGTTTCCTCAGGGTAAAGGGTCATCAAATTGTGAAAGGCCAATGAAAGCTATGCATGGCTCTACGAGGAAAGTGCTCAGGCACTAGGCTAACAATCGAGTAAGCGGGAGATGGCACAAGGCTCAAGTGGCAAGCATGATGATTCAATACAATCACAACTTGATACAAATGGGGGAGTCCTTATGGGAGATGGCCAACATAAGACAAAGTAGAGTATGAGTCTTTATCGCAAATTCATGGCGTAACTACGAAGGACTCCCGATCTTAAGGACAAACAACGGTATGGGTGTTAACACCCAAAAAGTGCTCACTAACTCATTTCCTTATTCACATGACCCATTTGTCCACTTTTCCACCATTTGAGCCTCTAAATCCATCAAAAGGTCACAAAATTACCATAATACACCCCTTTTTCTCCTCAAAATGAATATTTTTCCTCAAAAAGCATAAAAAACCCTCAAAAAGGGTCATGAATTCCCAAAAATATTAAAAAGGGAATAAAAATATTCAAAATATTCAAAAAAGGAAAAAGGAGGGAAAAGGTACCTAAACCATGTTGGTCAATACCATTGGTTTCCTCAAAACCATAATGGTATTCCCCACCACCAAAAACTATAAAAAGGTGGTAGGGGCTCCTCACTTTCCATCCATCCATCATCCTATCCTCATGTTGTCAAAATCTCTCATGAGACCTTTGGCCATTTTCAGCATCTTGGAGAAGAGACCTTTGGAGCTCGGAGCTACTCACCTTGGGAGTTGCTCAACACAAATCCTCACCATTTGAGGTATCTTAATACAAAATACTCATTCTTTTATTTCTTGTTCTTGAATCGTTTTTAGAAAATTTTATTTGTTATATGCACATGCTAGTTTAGATTTAGATTTAATTTATAATTGTTTTTGCTTTCAATATTGAAACTGCTATCACATTGTTGATAGGTGCCCATTGCACAAAGATTGGTTGCAAAACCAAGCTAACAGTTTTTGGCAGCTCCGCTGGCTTTGAATTTTTAGATCTCAGTTTTTTGCTTTAGATCTTAGTTTTTCTTAGTTTTAATCATTTTAATTCATAGATCTGCCATCCTAGACAGCAGATCCATTGCTGTTCTAGATCTTGGCCCCTTCTATTGCCATTAACAGCCTGAAATTTTCATTTTCGGGTTCATTTTTCAGCGCCCATTTTTCGGCTTTCACCTCGCAGTTTTTTGCTTGACAAACGCGCGGCTCATCGCAACCTCACGGCTTTTTTCCGTGCGGCACGCCGTGGCTTCGCGGCCATTTTACGCATTGCACATCGCGGCTTCACGGCCATTTACCGCACTGCACATCGCAACTGTGTGACCAAAAACCACGCTGCACATCGCGGCTTCGCGGCCGAAACCTGTGCTGGACATTGCGACTGCGCAGCTGAAACCTGCGCTGCACATCGTGGCTGTTTTCCCAAAACCTGCGATGCAATTTTTTTGAATTCGGCCAATTTTTTGAAAATTATTTTTGTTGTATTTTCTGCCCATTTAGCATATTTTACAGCATTAATTTTTTTGCATTTTTACAGCCATATTAAATCTTTTACTATTTATAATGCTCCATTAAAAGTCTTTTTAAAAATTTTCAGTAATTGAAAGAGAGATTTTCTGCATTTTATTTAGATCAAGGTTTTACTGTTTATTGGATCGATACTTTTCCCAAGCAACTTTTAAGAGATCCATTTATTTCTTGAAATATTTATATTATTTGCTTCCCTTTAAATTATTTCAAAGATCCATTATTTTTGAATAGTTTTTTCAAGCATTTACATTTCAAAAACGCCTTTATTTTTTGCAAAACTAGAAGCATATTTTCTTTCATTTGTAATCAATCGCCCAAGCGAGGCAAATCAATTTCAGTTTAAATACCACACTTGCACCCACTCTGCCACATAATTTAAACTGAGCCTTCAAATTTACCTTAAACTCAACAAAATTTTAACCCCACTTGGGGAGCACTTAAAAGAATTTTGTAGTTAGGTAGAATTGAGGGGATAGGTGTTCCAATAACACCCCTCAATTATTACATTTGAGACATAGTGTTTTTCCTCTACGGTACCAAAATCCCTTATAATTTTGACACGGTTATCAACCAATTTATCAGGAAGGCCTCTCCCTTAGGAGGGTTGAAGTAGCCAGACTGGTTCCGGAAGTCTGAGTGGAATACCGCAATCCATTCAGTAACCGAAGGATACCTTTTGAAGTTCTCGGTGTACACCCAAGAGGGTGTACAGCAGCAATAGAACCAAACTACAGATTCACCCAACTGAACGTGTCATGAACGGGGTATCCTAGTTGCCACTCTTTAGGATTGTTTACCCGGTATCCCTCCCGGTAGGGGGATATCTAGCCGTTGATTCAACACTCTATATTGTCTGACTTGGATTTCATAACCTTGCAAAGGATATCGTTTGTTGACTCACAATACTTCTAGTTAGGTGTTTGCATGATACATTACCCACCTTTGGTCTAGTAACACCCCTTTTTTCTAGAAACTGTTTGACTTTTGGTATTCTGACCAATTTTGTTGCATCCCTCCACTTATTATAGCACACCTGCTATAATAAGTGATTTTTGAGGTTGGTTGTTGGCCCGAGAGCCTTTATTTTTTTCACTCCCCTCTTGCACTCATTGTTGCATTAGGGTTTCAAGTTTTTTTACATCACCACCTTACACTGAAATTTAAAAAAAAAAAAATTCTCACCATTGAGAATTTAAGACGATCTCGTCGTCTTCAGGGTGAACCCCCACAGTTCGGTATACTTGGCTCTACATGTCATTGACGTAAATCCTTATCCATTGACTCGACACGTCATCGGCCATACACACAGTCATCCGATTCTGACATGCCTCACTTCACATCTGATTCTGAGGCTGAATCCAAAAACCCTACTGAAATATCACCAAACAACCTCATGGCTGGATCATAATACGACCCACTTTTCACCAGTACTATTGGAGATACATCCACAAACCCTTCTACTACTGTGCCATCCATGGTAACAACAACCCCTTTAGGCATGCCTAATATAGGGGACAATCCACCTTTAGGTATGCCCAACACAGGACTACCTCCTATTATGGATATGCCAAATATAGGAATCACACCACCTCTCATTACCACAACCCAGATCCCAGGAATACCTGGCACTATTCCTAACCCCTCTGCAACCCATGTTGCACTTGGGAGCACTAGCCCATCCCAAACCACAATGGTTGGATGACATATACCTTCAATACCTAGCATACCCTTAGGGGCTACTGGACCACTACATAATGCCACCATTAATAGTTATGTCCCAATCACTACGCCACACCCATCTACTAGTTTACCTTACATGGCTAGTCTGAACTTACCAGACCTAGCCAGGCTAACCAACGATCCTATCAGGAACAACCCTACATGGCCACCCATGCCTACAAAGCTCCCCTCGGACATCCCCAAGTTTAAAGGAAAACCTGGGGAGGATCCCCAAAACCACATAATGTCATTTCACCTATGGTGTTCATCTAACTCCATAGTGGATGACTCCATTAGACTAAGACTGTTGCAACGAACGTTCACTAGCTATGCAGCCAAGTGGTACATCAAACAACTACATGGGACCCACCATACATTTACATCTCTCGCCTCCACTTTCCTTCAGTTTTTTCAGCTACCTGTACGCTATGATGTAGGAGTTGAAATACTGTTGTCTTGTAGACAAAACACATCTACCCACATCACCGACCATATCCATGAGTGGCGCAAGCATCGTAGCCTATGTAAGATAAAAATGGATGACCGTATATTCTTGGACTGGTTTCTTAAATCACTCCTACCCCTCATAGCCAAAGCCGTAGCTTCCAAACGACCCCAGTCAGAGGAAGAAGCTATCTTAAAAGCTCAGCAATTTGACCTGATTTATGCCCAGTCAGGCTATCTCTACACCATCATACCAGACGCCCCACGAAGCAATTCTTCACGCGGCGACGCTCCGGGGGCATCACATGCCGCTAATGGTATTATTGGCCAAGTCACGGTGCAAAATAAACCTTTTAGCATGGTGAGCACCATAAATGCCCTAGACCTGTCTAGGGCTACATCTAATTCTGGAGCGACAACTTTGTACGCTCCAACGAATCAGACTCATCACACTCATGGACCCTCTTGTCCACAACATTGCTATGGGCAAGTGCCATTGACATATGTACCACCCACATACTATAACCAACCGGCCACCCAGAATCCAATTCATTTACTGACACAACCAATGTATTACCCACAACAAGCTACACCAGCTAACCCAACACTTCCAATAGCTCAAGGTTACCAACAACCCTAGCAGGCAACAGGGCCACCTCCATCCCCACCAGCCTATTATCCACCGCAACTTACTCCTGCACTTGCGGCACCCAAAAATCCTCCCACTACTCAAGGGAAAGTGTACACACAACATAATCAGCCCCAACATCAAAACAACCAATGCAACTAGGGTGGAAAACAAAAACGTGGAAGATGACATAACCTGGGCAACAACCAACAACATAATCAAGGTCCACCACCTCCCAATCCTCCAAATAATAACAATGTTGCTCCTCCCAACCAGAACCCTGATCGTCATCCCAAGCAGCCAAAAAAAAATAACCTGAGAACAAACCATCCATGTTCTATATGTGGAGTCTATGGACACTACACTCATAACTTCCCCCATTTAGAGAAAGCACATAAACTTTGGGCTGACGATGACCAACGCCAGGGCCATGATGGATAGCCAGCTCCACTTAATCAACCGCAACCCATGATATTACAAAACCCATTTCCAAACCAGGGAGTAGTAAATACTCTCCCTATGGATCCCCCACAAGGATCTGTTGCACCCTAGCAGCAAATCACCTATGCCGCAACTAATTATCAGCATACGGATCTAGGCACACATCATTTATTAATGATGTCATCCAATGACATTAACCTCCAAAATCACAGGAATCAGTACAACCCTCCCCCAAAAACTCCTCCCACTGACGCATCCACCTCCCTTCCACCAAATCAACCACTACGCATACCAAATATGCCGTTGGACGGAGGACCTAAAATCCCTTACATCCCTTTGCGAAGGATTAACAACAATCCTAATGCTTGCACAGCATCCAATTATAACATCTTGGAAGACCGAGCACAATCCCCCGCTGCTATGTCTGCTTTAGAGGTATTGAAAACATGCCTTGCACAACGAAAACTACTACTATCCGCCATCGCAAGAGTAGACCCTGACGACACACACATGATGGCTTTCGACTTAGACTAAGTTGAACCTCAATTTCCATCAAATTTGGCTTTCCAAGTATCAGTAAACATTCGAAACCTTATTGTGCATCGATGCATCATCGATGAAGGAGCTTCAACCTGCGTTATGTCCACCCTTGTGTGGCAGAAACTTGGCTCCCCCACATTACAACCATCCACCACGACATTACGATCTTACGACGGATGCTTAGCTCAACCACAGGGCCTCTTAGCGAACGTACTTGTAGAACTAGGTGGAAAATTAGTTCTTATCGACATCAAAGTGATCAATGCCCAGCTCGACTACAACCTCCTTCTTTGACGTAGCTATATGTACAAAATGAAAGCAGTGGCTTCATCTATTTTTTGCCTCATGATGTTCCCACATGAAGGACACGTTATCAATATTGATCAACTCACATATTATGATCCTAACGCCCCCGCAGCTCCTCAAAATGTGCTACCAATGATTGAACAAACCATTCAAACTGCACCAACATCATTGGTGTCGTCAATTGGTCCTGGAATCTACACCAAGTCACCTATGACTTCCACATTTCCATCGATCTCACCACCTTTAGCGATAACAAAAACATCGGATTTGTGCACCCTGTCGCACACCACACAACAGCCTTCGTCACTACCACAAACACCCACAATGCCTACTCATTTTGGCACAACGCCAATTCATACTATCCCGTTCTTGTTCCCATTTTCCAGAGTTGTCAGTTCGCCAGTAATGGCTACACTCAACCTTCCTGGATTAACATTAGGGATACCTGTATGGTACTTACCTTCTCCGAGCCCCCCGCTAACTCTTACTATTATTTTACAACTGGTACAACCTATCCCTACTACCAACCACCCACCCCCTTTGGTCACTCATCTGCAAAACAGACCACCTCCAATAGTGACTACTACATCAACATCCAAAAACGCCCCACCTCCATTACAGAACAAAGGGGGCAGAGGCCCACCAACTTATAACACTGGACTCATAACTCGCACCCCCCCAGCAACCCCCAAGGTAGATAAAAACCCCCCAACTATTCGCATTCCCCCTAAGTGCTCATTGTGTGATGACGTAGGCCATGTGACTCATCAATGTCCACAATTACCTACACTCCAAGAACACATGAATATGTTGGATGACGACACCGAAATTCCAGTAGTAAGACTTGAGCCACCTCCTCACCCTCACGACAAAACGCTCCGCATTAACCACCCTTGTGCGATATGTGGCATTTATGGCCATTATTCACACCACTGCCCTGATCTCCCAGATTATAGAGCAGCCTTGTACGAGATGAACAATGCCGACTTAGAGATATCTCCTCCCCCCATTGAGGAGATCTACCATCCAAAATCATCTTCTTCGGAATAAATCGATACCATCTATATGATTTCAACTACATACAAACCAAAACCCGTTGATTTATGGTCTGATTACTTTCATACTGATGAGCAAAATCTAGAAACGCTCACGGCACCGGACTACCCTTGGGACGATATGCATCATCGCTCATACTTCCTCCCTGAGGCGTCTACATCCACCGCAGAGAACCAACTATCAGTCGAATCGAAATATTTCCTACCAACTAAGGTTGATTGGTTCAAAGACCCCATCCCAGCACCAGATACCTTCAAAGAGGGGAACATGTCCAACATTTCCCCTATTATACAAATCGACATTTCCACCACACCTGGAAAACTTGAGCTCATCTTGCTAGGCACATCATGCACTCAAGCGGAAACTCCGGCATATAAGAAACTCTTCCAGGAGTTTCGTGATGTCTTCGCCTAGTCTTACACCGAGATGCCTGGCCTCGATCCCAAAATTATGAAACATCACATCGACACTTGGCCCAATGTGCCTCCTGTCCGACAGAAACAACGACCAATTCACCCGTCCAAGCTCCCAGTTGTTAAAGCTGAGATTGAAAAACTCCAAAAAGCAAGATTCATATATCCTATTGCCTACACCAACTGGGTTTCAAACCTAGTTCCAGTAAACAAGAAAGTGGGCACCATAAGCATTTGTACTGATTTATGAGACCTCAACCTTGCTTTTCCCAATGACAACTTCCCCACACCTTTCATTGACCAACTAATCGATGAATGTGCGGGACATGAGGTCCTTTCTTTTATGGACAGTTTCTCTGGATATAACCAAATCAAAATCCGTAAAGAAGATCAATACAAGACAGCTTTCACTACCCCATGGGGCACCTTCGCCTATCGCGTCATGCCTTTCGGTCTCAAGAATGCTGGAGCCACTTTCCAATGCGCCATGACTTATTGCTTCCACGATCTACGCAGGATCATAAAAGTTTATCTGGATGACCTCACCGCTCGATCCAAGAAGCGATCTGACCATTTAGACGACCTTCGACAAGTTTTCTTGCATTGTCGAAAATACAACATCCGCTTGAACCCTCTCAACTGTGTGTTTTGCATTACATCAGGTCGCCTGCTCGGGTTTGTTATCTCAGAAAAAAGGCATCACTGTAGACCCCTTGAAATTCCAAGCCATTGTAAAATTACCGTCACCCTGTACATTAAGACAACTTCAAAGCCTTCAAGGGAGGTCCACCTTCCTCCGCCGCTTTGTCCCTGACTATGCCACAACGGTCCACGGTTTCCTACAGCTACTACGTCTGCATACCCATTTCATATGGGACCAACAAGCAGAGACATCTTTCACCGACTTAAAGAAAGCACTCACAAACGCCCCATTGATCTCTCCTCCAGATTTCACAAAAGATTTCACCCTCTATGTTTCAGCATCCGAACATGCTGTATCTAGAGTTCTTGTACAATAAGATACTGCTCGCCAAGAGCATGTCATCTCTAACATCAGTAAGGGCGATCTCTAACCTATCACCCCCAACAATAAAATCACCCTCTACAGGAACCCAAAGACTCACCAATTTGTTCAGTAGTGGTCCTACTAAACGCATCGGTGGAATCTGAGCAAACTTTAGGAGCCCACTTACAGCCAGAGCCTGTCGAACCCCCTGATTGGTTCGAATCTGAATCATCAAATCCTCCTCCATCTCTCGCTCTCGCCATGACACCAATGGTCTCCTCAACATCCTGCCAAAAAATAAAGAAATTTTTAGAACCGGAGAAAATTTTTCAAAAAATTCCATCGTGGCTTTTCCATCAAAAGCCACGATGATCATCGCGGTTTTCATCCAAGAACCCGCGATGAACATCACGGGTATTGACCACACAGTCACGATGAACATCATGACTATCAACCCATAGTCGTGATGAACATCGCGACTTTCAGCCCGACAGCCGCGATGAACATCGCAACTATCAGCCTCGAACCCACGATGTTCATCGCGGAAAAAGATGTGAAACTCGCGATATTCCACATTGGAAGGCCAACATGGAATTTCATGGCCTTCGAGGGCTCGCCGCTAACCAAAAAAGACATAATTAACAAGACTAAGGCAAATAGGGTTACCTGAAACTCGCGGAATCGAAAACCAACGGTCAAATCTCCCGAAAATCAAGAAAGAGCTCTGATTGCTCTGCCAAACTCACACGTAACAATGACACTTCATATGGGCCCCACACCCTATTTATAGAAATTTCACCATTTTTCAAACAACCATTGCGGTATCATACGATGTCCGTTCCTCAAACCATTGGTACCATTGGAATCAACACAACGAGAACTTCATGATAGTCCTTTCATTTTCCTGTTTTCACCAGGTCCATTTTTTGACCATTTTTTCATGCCCTCATTGCCTCGATTTGTGTGCCACATCGGCCGTCGTCCTTTTTTGAAAAGTTTGATATCGTTGGATTCAATTTTCCGCGCTCGTGATGATGCTTGAGATCATTTCTTGCTCTCACCCCATAACTTTTGGGCATTTTTTCAAAATGCCACTCATCACCTCGGTTTGCATGCCACATTGGCCGTTGCCCCTTTTTGACAGTCTTTATGTCACCGAATTCAGTATTCCACACTCATGACGATGCTTGAGACCTTTTCTCGCTCTCATCAATCCCTTTTTGTTCGGTATAATTTTATCCCTTTTTCGGGCCGAACAATTCCTTTTACGAAAAAGGCACTTAGGGAGTTTCTGTTAAGCTCTTTTTTTACTCCTAAAACAATGAAAAAATCACCGAGCAACCTTGCTTCCTTTCATGCTTGCTAAACGTATATGAAAGGGCATCTACCTGGTATAAGTTTACCCCTTTTCCAGACCTTGTAGACTAATTACGAAAAAGGAATACTCTAGTCACATCGGCTAGAAGAGTTCTCCATTTGCACCATTTTATGCTTTTTTCGGGCCTTGGAGACTAACTTACGAAAAAGAACACCAATGGAGTCCACTTACCACTTTCAGACTCTCTAAACATGTAAGCGACCACGATAAATCACCATCCTGGGCTCGTAAAAACCCACAGGACGGTACTCATAACCACTGCAGAGTCTTCTTATCGTTTTCAGACTCCTTAAAAATGAAAGCACGCATGAGCATGAACAGTCCTAGGCTCACAAAATCCACAGGACAGTACCATTTCAGAGCACACTTTTATCCCTTCTTGGAGCTCATTAAAACTATGAAGAAGGATCCAATGGTGCTTCTCGACGCCACAACAGATCACGTCTATGTTAAATTTTCAGAATTTACTTCAATTTGATCTAGGATCTTAATTGAGAGAACAACATGTACAACAAATCTACAGCATAACAATCATGGACACAATAATGCAAGCACATAAGAGACACGGAGTTTACTTGGGGAAAACCATAAAGTTGAAAAACCCCAATAACCTCCTCAGAGATAGATAGAGCAATGATACAACCAGAATACAAGAGATAGTCTTCTCCTAGCAGCAGAGCCTCCTCCTCCACAAATACGTCAGTGTGAGTGAGAGAATAGAATGTGTAAAATGAGAGAGACACACTCTCTATTTATACACTAACTTGACTTGACCTTTACTCAACTAGGTCGGCCTCAACTTAACCACTTAACATAATGCTGACTAGGCCGACCCCCACTAGGGTGGTCTAATAACCCTTTGACCCGCATGGCTGACCCCCAATAGGGTGGTCTAATAACCCATCAAGTATAAGTTACGACACTTACAATATAAATGATGACAATTCCGTATAGAGGAATAATAACATCTCTATAGGAATACAACCACTTTCGTATAGAGGAATAATAACATCTCTATAGGAATACAATATACATATATGTGAAATACATTCCGAAGTTACATATACATCAACAGTCTACACATATGGCAGCTTCCCCATTTTGGTCACCTTTGTTCAGAGTATTCTGTAGTACGTCACCCTAAGAATCCCTCGAAAACACCCATCGGCTTGACCCCTCAGAGTCAATACATACCCTTCAATCCCTAAAAGCTATGATCCCCACACCTACAAATCAGTTCCCTACTCTACCAGGTCAATCATGTCATCATGCTCTGAACAAAGGAAGTTTGAGTCTACCCACTCTATGACCCCAGTTACTTCCCATCCCCACAAGTATGTCAGTCCTAACATCAGTACTACCACACTTTAGTTCTACACCTCGCACTCCTATCAAGGAAACATCATTTCCTTGTTAGTTGCTGGTCTCCCTCTATCGACGACAACTAAATTTATTCTAGAGGATAAACCGAGAGGTCCCTGTGTCTTGGACTCATCACCATTTATGATGAGTGCCTACAAATCATTTCAAGAAGAGTCCTTAGTGCCTCTCCAAATGGTTATTTCTCACATGCTCGACTTCAACACCTTGATCGCATCGTTGAGACTTGCACAGGGTATTGGTCCTTTCAGTTATTTGTTGAAGACCTCGGATACCACCTGACTCTTCCACATTTGAGAGTCTACTTATGGAAACAACCAGTTACATTTTTCCTATAGATATCCGGGTTGTGCATGGCGACAGTATTCAGATGTACCCCAATTTTATACTCCCTCGAGTATACAGTTACATATACTCCTTAGAGTTGACTTAGAGTCATTGAGTCCCTACAGATGTTGGACACCTTCAGATTGAGCAGTTCATCAACCCTTCTGAAACCTTGTTCAGAATGGTTGTCACTTTATTCCAGTGTATCAGTTATTGAGATCAGTCATGTTATGATCATAAGTACATCCCAAAATAGTGTCCCCTTTGGACCATTGTGATGTACCAAGAAGATTTTTTATGTATTACTCAGGTCCCCCTTCTTGGGACTAATTGTTATGTATATGTCTTTATACGAGCATGGGTATGCCCACCTCGTCCATTATCAGAGATTATTCCTCATTCATATTGAGGCCATGTAATATTGTTTGTTTTGCAGCTTCCAAGGGCTGTGGATCCAGTCTCCAACCGGTCTCTTCTCTTCCCCAAACCCCAGGAAAAAAGACAAAATAACTATGATGTCTATCAGCCATACGAGGAGCTCCTTCCCTCACACATCAGGGGGCAATCTGTTAACACCCAAAAAGTGCTCACTAGCTCATTTCCTTATTCACATGACCCATTTGTCCACTTTTCCACCATTTGAGCCTCTAAAGCCATCAAAAGGTCACCAAAATATCATAATACACCCATTTTTTCCCTCAAAATGAATATTTTCCTCAAAAAGCATAAACAACCCTCAAAAAGGGTCCAGAATTCCCAAAAATATTAAAAAGGGAATAAAAATATTCAAAATATTCAAAAAAGGAAAAAGGAGGGAAAAGGTACCTAAACCATGTTGGTCAATACCATTGGTTTCCTCAAAACCATAATGGTATTCCCCACCACCAAAAACTATAAAAAGGTGGTAGGGGCTCCTCACTTTCCATCCATCCATCATCCTATCCTCACGCTGTCAAAATCTCTCATAAGACCTTTGGCCATTTTCAGCATCTTGGAGAAGAGACCTTTGGATCTTGGAGCTACTCACCTTGGGAGTTGCTCAACACAAATTCTCACCATTTGAGGTATCTTAATACAAAATACTCATTCTTTTATTTCTTGTTCTTAAATCGTTTTTAGAAAATTTTATTTGTTATATGCACATGCTAGTTTAGATTTAGATTTAATTTATAATTGTTTTTGCTTTCAATATGTAAACTGCTATCACATTGTTGATAGGTGCCCATTGCACAAAGCTTGGTTGAAAAACCAAGCTAACAATGGGCACCAAAAGACAATGGGGTTCTAGCTAGGGCACCCATGTTCGGAAAGGCACTATCGCCAAATAACGACACTTCTATAACAGTGGGAAGGTTTCGTGTCGGTTAAGAAGCGGGGTCGCACCTAGGGTTTGTGAAAACGGTCAAAAGGTCAATTGCATAATGCATGTGAAAATGACATCTAACCTATATGCCAGGTGTGAAATATACCTGTCGTAGGCACGAAATGGTCAAAAAATAAACTCTCGTGGAAGAAATATGTGCAAAATGCTACTCGAAGATATTATATTAGTCCAAAACAGCTTAAAGCGGTAAAAACTATAGAAAAGTGGCTTTCCGAAATTATAAATAGTAATAAAAAATTAAAATTTACAATTCATTTTCACTATTTACCCAATTTGGAGTTTTTGGTTAGTTTTCACCTTGGATTTCAGTTGTTGATTCTGAGAGCTACCGGCATCCGTTCATCGAGCCATCTGGAGCAGGTTAGTAGTCTCATCCTTATCTTTCATTTGAAAGTTTTTATTTGCATTTTAAGTGGTCCAATTTTTTAAATGGAAAAGCCCTATTTGGTCACGGCAGTACCCGCGGGCTACTAGCATACAGGTAGCGGGTAGAGCAAGGTACCTGTAGTCAACGCATGTGTTGACCACGGCTACCCACTTCTGTGAGCTAATTAGCTCGCGGGTACGGTTGTGGAGTTTGTTCTTTAAATAAAATTGACTAAACTCTTGCTTTCTCTTCCTCTAGGATAGTTCTAGAATGGAGAGAAAGGGAGCATGACTTCATGGATGAGGCCGTCTGTAATGATTTTCCTGCACAGCAAGCGCTACAAGCATGTGGGATTTATAAATTTTGGAGCATTGGGGGTTTGAGGGCCCAGAACCTATTGGTCC
Source organism: Larix kaempferi (assembly GCA_027924585.1). Taxonomy (NCBI): domain Eukaryota; kingdom Viridiplantae; phylum Streptophyta; class Pinopsida; order Pinales; family Pinaceae; genus Larix; species Larix kaempferi. Next base: position 16,392,049 of record BSBM01000619.1, on the reverse strand, counting down.
GTCGCTTGATAGAATATAGGGACGTACTGAACCTTGACACGACGTGTATTTGGCATCTATAGCCACAATGGCATCCCGATGCTACTCGTCAAGCTACTCAAGGTGGATTAAACGTTGCTCAATACTCGACGTAGGAGCTCTATAGATAGTTTTAATGAAGGGATTTCACATTCAATCGGTAAAATCGACTCCACACCGTGTACCTATTGAAACGGTGAGAACCCGGGTAGCAGTCTTAACTGCAGTTTTATATGCCCACAAAGCAGGATATAACATAATATGCCAGTTGTTCTTGCTCTGTTGGATGGTTCATTGGAGAATTGTCTTTAAAGGATTATTGACTGCTTCAACTTTACCATTCGCTTGGGGGTAGTAAGAAGATGAGTGTTCTTGACTAAACCCAAGCTTGAGTGAAAAATCCTCCATCATTTTGTTCTAAAAGTGACTGCCATGGTCAGTGACAATCTCTTTCAAAATACCGAACCAAGTAATAATCTGATTGAATACGAAATGGGCTGCTGTAGCACCATCGGATTTTACGGTAGGCATGGCCTCAACCCATTTGGAAAATTAGTCCACGACCACTATGATATGGTGATTCCCTCCAACCGAAGCTGGTTTGCAATCCATGAAATCCACCCCCCACATGGTGAAGGGACCGACGGTGATGATCGGATGAAGCGGTGCTAGATGTGAGTGTATATTCTGAGAAAACACCTGGAAAGGGTGACATCTCTTCACAGCATTCACACAATATTTAAAGATTTAAGGCCAAAAGTAACCAGCTCGCATAATGCGTTGGGCTGTTGCAAGCCCGGATAAGTGACTGCCACATGCCTCGGCATGGAAATCATTAAGCACACGCTCTGCTTCTTCGCGAGTCAAACAATGACGGAGGATAGAATCCTTTCCTTGATGATACAAAGTGTCACTGACTATGGTATAATATTTGGCATTATGTTTCACATGTCGTTGTTCGTCTCATGAATAGTGCAAAGGAAACTTCAAAGTTTGGAGATATACAATGATATCCCCATACCAAGGGTCCTCAGATGAGATAAGAAATAAGTGCTCATCCACAAAGGAATCCTCATGGACAACATCCTCATCAAGTAGCGGAAGGTCCGACATAAGCTCAGTAAAGACCAAGGATTTCAACGACTTCGTCGAAGCAAAATCGAGATCAAACTCCTGAAGGATCACAATCCATTTATTGTACTTCCCCCCTATAAGACGTCGCCATAACACAAAATGAAATGGATTGATATGTGCTATGACTGTGGTCTTCCTAAGCATGATATAGTGCCGTAACCATTGGACTGCATGAACAATCTCAAGTGCCAACTTTTCCACATGAGTATATCTCAGCTCAGCATCTACTAGATTTCAACTAAGGTAATAGATCACATGCTCCACGAGCACATCATCAACCTAAACCAAGACCATGACAATTGTCTCTTGAGACGCAGCCACATAAAGTATAAAATCTCTTGCAAAGTCGGGTGGACTAAGAAGAGGGGATGATACCAAAGCTTTCTTAAGAGCATCGAAAGACTGTTGGGATCGCTCATCCCAGATAACGGTGTGTCTTTCTTCAACAAGCGCACAAAACCTTTGGTAAGACTAGCATAACTCACTACAAAGCGGCATAGAAAAGTAGCTCTCCCCTGGAGGCTCTGAAGTTGAAACAAGTTGTGCAGAGGAGGCAATCGAAGTATTGCCTCAACTTTAAGAGGATTGAATCTGATACCCTCTTTCGAAACTATGAAACCTAGAAGGCGACCTATCTTTACAGCAAAGATGCACTTATTGGGATTCAATCGAATCTTGTAGCGTATACATCGTTCGAGAATCAAACAGAGGTGCTTGGGTTGGTCCACTCTCTTGTGAGAATGGTCAGCAAGGTCATCCAAGAAAACCTCCATTATATGTTTAAGGTCGTGAGGCATAGGTCATGGCACATTGAAACGTAGCTCTAGCGTTTTTAAGGCCGAAGGGAATTTTCTGGTATGCAAATGTACCCCAAGGACAAATGAAAGCAGTCTTATGTTGGTCCTCGGGTTTGATTTGAATCTGGTTATACCCCGAAAAGCCATCCATGAATGAAAAAATCTCACTTACCGCACACGCATCCAAGATATGATCAATGAATGGAGTGGGGAAATTGTCTTTCGGACACGCGCGGTTCAGCTCTCTAAAATCAGTGCATACACGGATAGTTCCCTGCTTCTTATCCACAGGAACGGGGTTTGACACCCATTCGGTAAGGGGAACTGGGTAGATGAAACCTGCCTTAAGCAGTTTCTCCACCTCTTCCTTGATAGCGGTTGCCTTCCTAGGGTTAACAACACGAAGACATTGTCGAACCGGTTTAGCATTGGGATATGTTCTAATCTCATTTTTGAAAATACTAGGGTCTATTCCTGGCATCTCCTCATATGACCAAGCGAAATCTTCTCGGAGTTCCGTAAACAACTCGGTGTAAATGGAAACCTCCTCAGAGGAGCAATCATCACCGACGTAAACATTCTCAATCTTTCCAGGAGCGAGAGGGATGTTGATTAGTATAGTCGAGTAAATATTAGCCATGTTCCCCTCTGCGTAAATCTCATGTGAACCCAAAAGAGCTACAGAGTGACCAACCATCTAGACAAGAGTTGTCCTAAACTCTTCTTGCTCGGCGAGATCGAGGTTGGGAAGAAAATAAGAGCGATGATGCATATCCTCCCAAGGTCTCTCACTACCACACATGGCCTCAATAATAGCTCCATCCGAAGGTAAAGAATTATTAAGGCAATTGTACGAACAAGACGAGTTGGCTGCCCAAACTAGTAGCATAACGAGATCTTGCTCCTCTATCCGAGAAGAGGGAAGATATGGCTCTACAGTGCCTTGTTGAATATCATGATAAGCAAGCTCAGCAGCAGATAGTGGCATAGCCATTTCAACATGTGCAATGTCTCCATATGTGGAACTTGTGGACGGTAAAGTCCATCGATCATCAAAATACGAAGTCCGGAATGGTACATTATTCAATGGAGGAGACGCATTATCGGAAATGGTTCCAATTAAATTAATGGGTGAAGGTAAATCATAAGATCCCATCAATGAGGGGTACATTCCGACACCCATGTTCCCAGTTGCCGGCTAAGAATATGTAACTTGGGGGACTAGTGATCCCGTGGATGCTGTGGAAGAAGGACTGACGAAATCTAGCTGGTCGACTGTCACAATCTTGCCTTCGTGAGGAAAGCAAATAAATCTAAATACAGTAGACGCGACCGCTTTCATAGTGTACATCCAATTCCTACCCAGAAGAAGGTTGTAGTCGATGGACGCATCAACCACCTCGACTTCAATAGGCACAGATTTCCCTCTCAAGTGGACAACAAGAGAAGGTACAATCCCATGCGGCTTAAATGACCGATCGTCAAATGCAGTGAGCATGGTCATAGATTTGGATAAGGGAGGAGAGCCAAGATCTTTCCAACAAGATAATGCCATTACTAATGCAGAAGCACCTTCGTCAACCACCGTTCTCCTGATGAAATTTTGAAGGCACTCCACATGGATTTGAAAAGATACGCAGTAAGGTAAGCGAGGTTGAACGTCAGTACTATCAAACTTTATAATGTTAGGACTTCCCCCATCCTGAACTCCTAAAGCACTCAAAAGGGCATGCCTTTGAGAAGGACACGCTTGTAAAACTTCAAGAGCCTACATGGCACATGGAGTTTGACCCAAATCTTATACAATAGACTAGTTATGGGCAGCTCAAGCATTGGGATTATGCGTAGAGCACTTGAGAACACCTTTCGGTATCTGCAGCATAGTAGAGGGCTTCTCGATATGCAAAGAGTTATCAGGAGGAGGAGGAGGCTCATTCCCCATATTTGGTTGTGGTGCACCATAATCAGATTAGCGAGTGGCAACACTAACTTCTGATTGGACCATATTCACGCATCCATAGCCACTAGTATTGGAGGAAGACGTTGTAGTCTCATTAGGTCCATAAATAATAGCGGGAGCATAAGAAGCCATGTTCTGATGATGTGGAAGGGGATCTTTCAACATAGCTGGGCTCTATGCAATATTATTCGATATGAGGACACAAGTGAGTAAGATGATCTTCCCCACAAAGCTTGCAAGGGAATTTCACTTTACGCCTAGGCTTACGGTCCTCACCAGCATTTCCGTGTCCCAAGGAGGGTTGGCGTTCTCTTTCCGAGGAGTATTATGATTACTACCATTGTTCCCATTGTTTCCACCCTTACGGTTGTTTCTCCCCTTCTTCTTACCACCAGGCTACTAGCTACCCAATGGGTTCGTCGATTGCATAGCATGTACATTAGACGATGGGGTGGAAGTGGACAAGGTGTGAACCTGTCCGGGAGTAGATTGGTTAAGCGATTTTTTTTGCATTTGATTAGTAACCAAATCTACAGGATGAGTGCTTGCGGAACCAACAATTCTGTTAGCATGTGGTCTAGGAACTGTCTTGGCCTCATGTCGTGTTCGCGGTGCATCAGGAATAATGTCATACAAAATGCCAGATTGAGAATATAATAAATCTAACTGCTGAACTTTTAAGATGGCTTGTTCCTCAGTCACAAAGTTGGACATCGAAACATCCTTAGCAATATATGGAAGTAAATACTTGAGAAACAATTTCAACAGAAACTCTGGAGGAATGTTGGCTTTCACTAACCTCTTCTGTTGACGCCACTCTTGAATGTGGTCAGAAATGTGTGTGGCCTTATTCTGGCGGAAGGTAGACAAAATTTCAATACTAGTATCATAACAAATTGGAAACTGGAAATGATCCAAGAAAAACAAAGCTATCTCATTGAAACCCCTATAAGTGCCCCCAGGCAACTCGACATACCACTTTGTGGTTGCCCCTATGAGGGTGCGTTGAAATAGTCTCAAATGAATGGAATCGTGATTCAATGAGTTGGATAAGCACCAAAGGTGAAAGGTTGTGACGTGGTCACCCGGATCCTCACCACTCTTCCCCTCAAACTTGGGAATGTCCGAAGGGATCTTGGTAGGGACCGAAGGCCAACTAGGATCGTGACACACCGGATCATTTGTGAGCTTCAAAAGATTCGGAAGATTCAATCGTGCAAGGAACGAGAGCTACGACTGGAAAGCTTGATTATAAGATCCCATAAAAGGTTGGTTGTACGGAACCGAATTATAAGATGGGCCATAAGCTTGACCATGACCATTGAAATGTTGATTATATAGACCTAACTGACAATATGCTTGAACGTGGCCATAAGTTTGATAACCTCCTCCAACCTGACCCGTGTGAGAGTAAGCAGGTATATATGCATTTTGAGCACCATATTGAGGTGGGTTATAATGATGACCAGCACCGACTGTGTTGTAGTAAGGGTTGCCACCATAACTATGGGGCATATACGTGTTACTTGTAGTGGGAACCATGTTGTAATAACCTCGATTATAAGGTATGTTCCCACCCCCTACGTAAGCATTATTAGCAGCGTGAGCAGTCATATGGTGACCATGAGGTATATTCCCAACCCCAACATTGGTATTACTAGTAGAAGGAACGGTGGTGTTGTGACCATGAGTATAAGGTATATTACCACCTCCTACATTAGCATTACTAGTAGCGGTAGAAGACATAACAGTATATGGTATGTGTCCACCCCCGTGATTGGGAGGATTGTTAACATTAGCAAAATTGGTCCTCGATTGTTGGGTAGAGGCATGTGTATTGAAATGTGGATGGCGAGTCGCATTGCGAACAGTGTTCCTATTAGGATGGGTATTCCTAGGAGGTGGTCGTCCTCCAACATTTGCATTGTTAGGAGGGATGTGACCGGTCCCCATACTATGTGTGTGAGTGGAAAATGTGGTGCCCACGGTGAGGGTATTACCCCCAGTGGGTACAGTGTGGCTAACACCATGACTAGTGCCAGCATGACTACCAAATATAGTAGAAGGATCAACTATGTTGTAATTAGGCATACTAAAAGAGAATGGGGTAGCACTGGTCATAGGACCTGTGTCATCATGTAACTCTGGCATCCCATACCAGAAGTCATGTGGATTCAAAGGATCAAATGGGTCATCATCGGTTGGATCTGGACCAAACAAACTAGGTTGGGTCTCGGGTGGATCCAAACCAAACAAACTAGGTTGGGTATCGGGTGGATCATCCCCCCATGCCTCTCTAGGAGTAGGGATGTCTGAAGTGTGTTCGACTATACCCGATGGAGTCATAGGGATTTCTCTTGTGTCTGAATGTGCAGTCATGAAGTCGGTACGATATGCTTCGTAAGAATCTGAAGACTTGGAGGGGGCCTTCCGGCATCCCCTATCAACACGGCGTGTAAGCTCGGCATCCGGTAAACCAGCCAACCGATGAGATCGACGGAGAGCAGGACTCTGCGCCACAATATCTATGGAGAGTCTATAAAGTCAAAACGTCCCCTAATGGCCAAACTATCGATCAAAAACAGAAAATCAAGAGCACACACCTAGAGAAACTACAGCCAAATGCACGCAAACAGAGTGGCTAAATGAGCTCCCGACACTACAGCCGGTATGTCTCACCTAGGAGAGGCTTGAGACTCCCAAACTATAGCCGGAGGTAACAAAATACGTTATAAAGGTCCCCAGACTTCACTTCGTGCACAGGGTCAAATCCCTGCACAAACGCAACTGTGTTGTCTGACCCCTATCTGACTCAGTACACTCGCAGTATAACCACTACGAATACCATCTGAGATACCTAGGTAAGGAAACTAAGGTCACCAAAATATAACCAATGCTTAGGGGGGTAGTCACAGGTGGGATCCGTTGTATGGGCAGGGTAGCTAAGCCCGAAACTCAAAAGGGTCAAATCCCCCAAGAGTCCCTAGATACGAACAAATCCTGGAAATATCTCCCACGTTCAGCCGGTATTGGAGGGTTATCTCCGCAACCAACCTCCTGTGAACTCGTGCTTAACTCTAGTCTGAGTAGAGCTTCCTGAGAACACTGATGTATATAATGGATTTCACCACTCCCTGGTTAGACACATAATGTTTCATCTAGTAGTCTTGTATTGTTAACTCACAATGATCTATTCCAAGACTCTAAACCTATGCTAGTTGGTGCACCCTATAAACAAAAATCGTTCTAATCAATTTTAAGATTAAGCGTTAATTTTAGGTGGCTATGATTGCTCAAAGGATATGGTCATGAAATTGATGATGTATATGACTCAATTGTATGCAAAATCGTCAAACTCTAGACTCATCTATCCAATAAAAACAATGCAACTAGAATGAAAATCAATCCAACGGTTTCAAAATAAAAATGCAACTCTTTTATATTTTCAATGCTCAAGCAAATCCTAAATGAAAGCACAAGCACTTAGATGCAAAATGCAATACATAAAAGCAATTTTTTTTTGTATTTTCACTTATAAGCAAAAGGAAAATGCAAAACTATGTTTTTGTATTTTTCAATATAATGAAATAAAAAATGCAAGCAAAATCCTACTATTTAGTTACAGAAATATAGAGGAGATCACTAAGACAACCCAACAGATCCCAAACAGTAAGACTCAGCCAATGGAATGAGCTAGAAAATTCAAGGATGGGTAAAAACCAATAAGGCTCAAAACCAAGAGAAAAGAGGAGTTATGGTCACGAACAGGGCATGGAACAGTCAAGAATCAAGCCAATAGAGACTCAGGAACTTTCAAATCCAACCCAGCAACAACCAAGGGTCATAAAACAACTAAAGCCGGAGTTGTACGCGACTGTACAGGTAAAACTAGCGGGTAGACGTGAGCAGTTGTGTAAAAAGAGGCGGGTAGACATGGGCAAAACTAGGCTCACCCGCTTACATGGAAGGAAAAATGAACCAAAGGAGATTCCAATAGCCCAGAAAAAACCAGTTTTCTATAGTGTATCCGAACGGACAATCAATGACACAGAGATTCGAAAAACAACAACTCTAAAAAAAGACTAATGCCTAAAAATCCCCCAAAATGAATGCTTTCTCCAGCGGAGTCTCCATTTCTGTTACGGAGAAAACTTCCTATGGCTTGGGGTAGACCACAACAGACAGGTGACTACCAGAAATTAACTCAATTCTCAATGCTATGCTATATAAATGACACTGCTAAGATAATGGAGAATATAACCAACCTCGATCTGGACGTTCGATGTAGATCCCTGTTGAAGCTTTCAATTCGTACACTTGAACCTGCAAATTAGTCTTGACAGCCAATATACAACAAGCGCATATAATACATGAAAGACATTAACATCATCAATAGTAATGGTCCATGATATCATAAGTAAATGCAACCCAATGTAATATAAACAACACTCACCACATTAATGGACGAGAATATGAGTATTTCTATTAATGAATAACAAGAAGTACAATGTGATACGACCTCTTACCGGCAACAAATATGAACCAAGAACTGTGTCTCTCCAATTGTGCCTCCACCACTTCAATCCTCCATACTATATAAAACTCAAACTATGACAAGGAGTTTGGGAGGTGAACATAAGAAGTTCACAACAACAAGGATCAAATGAGTGTAGACTCAAGTCACGCCAAAAATCCACTAGAGTTCTCTTGCTTTCTCTTTCTCCTCCCTTCCATATGCCATAAGAGCTCAATATATAGCCTTCCAAAGGTAAGTGAAAGGACACATCGAGGCGTTTCGGGGCAAATAGAGGGCCAAAGGTCACCCTAAGACCGCTTTTTGGGAGTGAAAAGTAATTTATTAGTGATTTTTACCATTTTACTTTGCACCCCCTGGCTATAGTGGAACAACTCGCGTGTATGCTGGCTAGAGTGGAACAACTAGCGTATAGGGAGAAAAAATAGGGAAAAAGTGTTTCTGAAGGACATAAAGTGAATCTGAGTTAGTGAAAAGGATCCTGAAGGCCAAAGAGTGCTAATGCTCACAAGGTGGAAAATTATGTTGTAACAGTTGTGGATGCTTCTCATAGACCATAACAAACTCAAATGCAACAATGGATCCATCACTAATAAAAAAATAACTCTTACCAATGTGAGCTACTCTTGCACAACCTTGGGTCTCCACCTCGGTGATGTATCTATCCATCCAATCGAAGGATGAAAAGGATTATTTGATTGCTGATCCAAATGGGATGTAATAAGCCACCTTCATCATAGATAATACATTTTCACATAGAGATAGCTCATGATCCCCTTCACAAAGAAAAAATGCTTGGCCAACATATTCCAAGACAATTTTTTCCTCAAGAATTTGCAGTTATGCATACTCCTCATGCTCACCTTCCGTAAGAGGATCCTCCAATACACTATGTGTGCAATTGGACACAAACATATGATCACCAATGGCTATGGGAAAATAATGTGAACTCCCAAAATCCACATGAATTTTCTCCCCTTCTGTAGCTGCTTTGTCCTCAACAAATTTGAGAGCGATGTCTTTGTCCATGAACACCTACAAGTAGTCATCCTTCATTTCTTCCAGATCTCTTTTGATGATGCACAATTAAGAACTAGAGACTCTTCCCACAACTCCACTTTGTGTCTCTTCCATATGAACTATTCCAACAAGATATTCAAGAAGCTTATGTGCACCGCTGGTTCTAGACAACACTTGCAATATCCTTTCTTTTGTGACTAAGAGAAGGATCTCTAAGTCACTCCATGGTTTCCTTACAACACAATGAGTTTTTCCACATGTGAGCTCCTCCAGGATATGAGAATCATGCAGACTCTCATCCACCATTTCAACCCTCTCACTCCATTCCTCCTTAATAACATAATTTTGAGCCTCATCACTAGAGTACTCAACCATGTCAATCTTCTCCCTATAAGAGGCTGCAATATCATAATGACCCAAAGGAAAATAAAAATCAGAATTTGGTTTGTACATTTGGATCACCTTTTCCTCTTTATGTGGCATATCTAGGGTGGTCTGTTCTTCTACCAAACTCTCTGGTTCACACCCAACTAGTGTGTGCTTGTCTTCTACTATGCAATGGAGCTCAAGTGGTGACTGGAAATTTGATTTATGTTCCTCTTTTGGATCTGATCCAAAATATGTCTCACCACCATCAATAGGATCAATCTCCTTTTCAGTGATATTGAAATTGCCAACAAAGAAGATGGAAGTGAATTCACCTCCCACACTGCCAACACCCTAATGATGGGTTGTTGAATCTTCCAATGTGCCTGGTTCCTCACTTAAGAGACTGTTGGGCCTCTCATTCTCATCAGATGGTTGATATTTGACTATGGTATTTCTTCTTCCTACATCATGAGAATATATGGATGCTCTCTTAGTCATTGGATCCCCGATAAAATTTACATCTGCATTTTGTGGCTCACTCGGCTCCACCTCATGGATCTTTGCTTATGCTTCATTTCTCTTCTCCTCCAAGCAACTTAAGACTTCTCCATCTTGAGTAGTTCTCATATCACAACTTTTGGAGGCTCTGCTTGAAAAAAAAACAAAAAAATCTCATAATGCTTGAATATGTCGATGGATTTGATGCCATTTCACCTTTGGCTCCTTCTTCTTCCTCTTCTTTACTCTGAGGGGCAAAACAACTTTGTTCCTCCATGGATGGTTTGATTCTCCCAAAATAATCCTCATTAGCATTTTGAGGACAAAATATATACTTGTAAATATAATAATATTTGAAGGATATAACTGTGTAGATCTTCTCACCCAAATCCAAATACTCCCAATAATGTTGAGGTATGTTTTTAATTGCTTCGATCCTCTTTGCTAAGATATCTTCTAGGATAGCCACTTGTGGATCAAGCATTCTCTCATTTTTGTCTATTTGTTCATAGAAGAAGTTATCATCCTCCCTTGACATATGTAAACCTCCATCATGTAGATTACCTCTTCTTCTTCATACTGCTCAAAGTCTGATATGAGCCTCATAGCTGCAACATGAAGAAGTGACCTACAATATTCCGTCAACTGAGAGCCTAATTTCCACAGTTTGGTCCAAGGAAAGAGATCCGATACCACTGTAATATACTATGATCTGATTACAAGGATATTATATTGATTTCAAATATTCAAAAAATTAATTAACACTGCTGCAACTAGTTAACAAAACTAGTTGAAGGAAAACTAGTCTTGGACATAAGTAGATTCCCCTAGGTCTTGGTATTTGGAGTATTTTGGATCTGAAAAATATGAAAGTAAGTGTGAATAAGAAAATATATCATATTAAATGACATATTCATAGTTATATTAACAAGGTACTAGGACCATTTATGGTTCAACAACAACAACTGCTGAACTTTACACCAAGGTTTCCTAGGTACACCAACATATGCATACTAAAATCATACACTTACAAATGAAGGGAAAAAAGGGTGGATATCAGGTAATTAAACCCCAATATACTAATGGACAAGATATGTTGAAGTCTTGGGAGGATTTGTCTGAGTTTGGAGGCAAAAGAAGGAAGGGCGCTATGTAGGACAACTCAACTAGTTGACTTCCAGGCTCTCCCAAACAAGATGAGAGGGATACAAATTCTTAGGAAGGGAATTGGAGCATCTTCATAAATGTATTAAGAATCCCATATGACTGACATAACTAAAAATGATCATTCATAGGAAATTTAATCACACATACTGCAAAACTAGTCAAATAACAGGGCTTAAAGAGCTAGTCTTGATAAAATTGAACACAAACAGCCTCTAAGGATTTCAAATTCATCTTTTGATGAATAGTATGGAGCAGTACTGAATATAAGAACATAATAAAACAACAATAAATAATATAAGTAACAAATAGTGGTATTTAAGTCTCAAACTTCACATAGAGTCTCTAAACAATACATTCTTACAATATTGAGTGTAGAAGGATTCTAAGAATAGAATAAGAAGAAGTGTCTTCACTGGATATTCAATAGAGATTAACATAGAGCAGTTGGATTCTCATGGAAGGTGCACTAGGATTCAAGGGATTCTCATGGAGCACATTCACCAAACTGATTCTTCTCCTCTGAATGGATCTCCTCAATAACTCTCTCTATTTGAGCTGAAACTCAGTATCTCTTCTTGGTGGATTGAATTCTTCAAAAGTGGGATGATACTAGCATGTATATCAGAGTTCAATGGCTATGGATTGGATCCTGAACAATTGGAACACATACTGCATTGGGGCACATATCCCAAGCTTAATTGAGGCTCATCACTCAACCTTGAGAAGAAGAGCTCTCAAACACTAAAAAAATTGGCCAAAAGATATGAGAGGAGTGCACCGGCCTTATTTTATAAACTGGGTGGCTTCATGAGAAAGTAATTGGCATGTGTGAGTGGATGAGTGCACCTTCCTTAGAGAGAATTAGCAACATATTTTCTTTGTGCAACCTTCCTTCTTTTACAACCTTCCTTTCTTTGTGATTTTCTTTTTCTTTTAGAAACTGTTCTCTCCTTTTATTTATGTATGTTTCCTGCTTTTCAAGACTGGCTACTTTTATGCACTTTCCTGCTTTATTCACTTCCCTGCTTTATACACTTTCCTACTTTTCACTGCTTTTTCCAATTTCCTTCTTTTTTGTTGCCACCTTGCTTTTAACTGCTTTCTTCTTGTTTCTATCTTTTCTCAAGTGAGTGAGTGTGGTCCACCTTATCCTCATGTGCCCTCCTAGCCCCATGAGCATCACACTTGTGCCAAAATTAATTAATCATGTGAATAAAAATAATTACAAAGTACTTCAAACATTAAAAATATTAATTATTTAACTACTATAGCCCTTGCTTCAAAATTTATCCCAAATAATTAATAATGCCTTTCTTTTATTTTCTCCTAGACCCTTAGGGACTAAAAGCATCCAATACTTAATCAAGTAACCACTTAGGAAGGAACATGGAAATATTTTCTCCTCCTATTGTGTCTACCCATACCCAAAGTTTAAATTCGAGTAGTGCTCTTAATATGAGTTCAATTGTTAATACAATTGCAACTACTTCAACAACACCATTGTTTGTTGTTGTCCAATCAAACTTTAATTCAATAACTACTCCTTTAGCTAGTTTTTCATCTAGGATGACAAGTGTTAGCCTTCCCCAAACTCAACCTACCTCTTTCCCCATGTTTTCTGTTTTTAGTATGGGAACATCTATACCTTTCCAAGCTTATTCTTGGGGAGGTGCACATTTTCCTTTATTAGTTCCTTCCTTAGAAATCATACCTCCTTTTAGGTCCACATTTGGAACCAATATTTTTGGGAGATGGAATCCTCAAACTAGTAATACCTTTAAACCTTATGGAGTGAATACTTTTTCATCCAATACTTGTGCGCCAAGTAATTCTTTCCCATTTTCTGGTATGCTATCAAGAACTAGTTATACCCAACCTTTTGGTACTCAAGGGAAAAATTTGAATCTCTCCCAACTTATGCTGATTGGGGGAAACCCCTTCAAAAATCAATTAAATCCTTTTCAAGGGCCAGACCCTTCACAAGGGTTGTATGGAGGCAACGCCTTTCAACACCAATCAAATCCTTTCCAAGGGTTTCAACCTTTGTAAGGGATGTATGGGGGCATACCTTCACAATTTTTTGGAAATACAGGAACTAGAAATTTTCCCTATATGGGACCACCTACAATTTCACCCGTAACACAACCTAGAATACCTTTTCTTGTAACTTTGAACCTGCCAAACTTTCGAAACTCATGAATGACCCAGTGTGTCACAATCTCGTTTGGCCTCCTATCCCTACTAAATTGCCTTCAGATATTCCAAAATTCGAAGGAAAAAGCCGTGAGGATCCAGGGGACCATGTTACAAATTTCCACTTGTTGTGCTCTTTACATTCATTAAATGGTGATTCAGTAATATTAAGGTTATTTCAACGAACCCTTAGCGGGGTGGTAGCTAAATGGTACATTGAACTACCATCATTTTCTTATCATCGTTTTCATGATTTAGAGACAATTTTTCTCAACCACTTCCAACTTCCTGTTCAATATGATCCTAGTATAGATCTATTGTCTACTTTTAGGAAAAAAAAAGCCACTCATATCTCAGATCATATCCAGGAGTGGAGAAGAAGGAAGATAATGCTAAAATCTAATATACCTCCTGAATTTTTACTAGAATGGTTTCTAAATCTCTTTTACCTTATATCTTGAAAGATGTATCTAATTCAGGAGTTACCAATGAAGAAGAGGCTATTTTTAAATAAAAACAATTATATTTAATTTATTCACAATTTGGAATTTTGTATGACATTATTCTTGACGCACCTAGGCCAAATATTGATCCTTCAAAACCAAAACCTGGACCACACGTCGATGGCATTGTTGGTTCCATTGATAATCCTACTATACTTGCAAAGCAAATAAAATATCGATCTTTTAAAATCTCTTCACCAAGTGCAATTGTAGCTACTATCTTCCCTTCTAAGACTGCTACTATACACAATGTGCAGTCAAATCCAAAAGGTCCTCAACAACATGGCGGAAAGAAAAACAACAATAAGGGAAAGAAAGAGAAGGGAAATCAAAACAAGCCCTAAACCAATAATAATGCTAAAGGGGGTAAAAAGGAATGTAATAAGGTTAAGTTCCCTTGTAAAATTTGCAAAGGAGATCACCTCACACACAAATTCCCCTTGATTGAACAAGCTTAGAAGCTTTTCCAGCAACAACAACCTGTTGTATTAAAAGATCCTTTTCCTAAAGGAAAACATATAGCTTTTGGTAACTCTAGTTCGGACGTAGATACACAAAATGCTTCATCATATGATTAGTCCTATATTTACATGTTGAGTTCAAGAAATTTATTTCAAATGCGAGCAAAAAACTATATTCATGAACCCCTGCTTAAGGAGAAAGAGAATCCTAAATTGTAGAGTCCTCTTCATATAGAAAAAACCTCCAGATTCTATGCCAAAGATACCGAAAGGTGTCTACAAATGAGCTGCACATAACCCTAATTACAAGGAAACTACCAATTATTTAGTTGTTGAAGACTTGGATCAAACACCTTGTGCAATATATGCTCCAGAAGTGTTACAAAGTTTCCCATTGAAATGAAACACACTTTTGGATTCCATAGGAAACACTGACTCCATGAGTAATTTAACGGCAAAGTTTGATATGAAAAAAGTTAAACCCTGATTACCTTTCCATTTTTCCTTTCATATTTACATTATCCATGGTTCAAAAACTATCAGCTGAACTATTGTCAATGAAGGTGCATCCACATGTGTCATGGCTATCTCATGTTGGAAAGATTTGGTATCCCTAGGGTTGGTTCCCTCCACAACTTTACTCACTACATTTGATGGAAGGTATTTTATACCTCATGGAATTCTCCTAGCATTTGACATTGATCTAGGAGGGAAAAGGGTTTCAGTAGAATTTTAAGTCATAGATTCCCCCCTTGAATACAATTTTCTATTAGGGAGAAGTTGGACATATGCTATGCAAGCTATCCCATCTTCTGTGTTAAGAGTTTTATTATTTTATCATGAAGGAAGAATTGTTACAATTGATCAATTGGAATTTACTCTAAATAGTACTTCAACTTCTTTAGACTCAAGCATTCCTTGGATTGATCGGATTCATACATCCATTGAAATTTTAGGTGCAAGAGTGTATACATCCCTTATGGGAAATTTTAACCTTCCTGATCCTATCAATTTCATCAGTTTGATTAGTGTTCAGAATTTTGACCCTATGTCTGAAGGTCCCTCACATCTAAATTCTGATAGAAGTGATCCTTGGATCCTTCCAACTTCATTTCAGTTAGCAGAATACTCTCAACACAGTCAATTGATCATACCTTTATCTCCGTCAGAAATTTCCTATCAATCTACCCTTCATACTGCTTTGGATTCCACCCCAAATTTTTCAGTATTAGAATATTTGGATCTCGATTATGATCCTGCATGGGCTATTGATTATTCGCATTCGTTATATTTTTTAGACAAATTCTTTCCTGCAAATGAGGCTATTTTAGAAGCTATTGTATGGCCTGATAAACCTTGGGAGGATATGCATCATAGGTCTTACTTTGTTCCAGCCTTAGAAAAAATAGAGAATGAGGGGTTCCATTTGAGACTTCTTGGGAATGATTATAGGACAATCAATCCTTTATATAAGTATGGAATATATGCTAAAGGAAATATGTGAAATATTTTAGAAACTATAGCCATCAACATTTCCAAGAACCCCAATGTCGTGGAAAATATTATTATCGATGCAAATTGTTTTAAGGAAGAAATTTGCATCTATATCGATTTATTTAAATATTTTCATGATGTTTTTTCTTGTTCATATGAGGAGATGTCAGGTATCGATCCATATATCATCAAACATGAAATTCGAATGTATCCTAACGCTAAACCTGTTTAACAAAAACTTCGTCCGGTTAACCCTAGGAAGGAAGTAGATGTTAAAGCTGAAGTTGAAAAACTCTTAAATGTTGGTTTCATATATCCTATTTCTATGAAGGAATGGGTATCCAATCCTATTCCAGTAGAAAACAAAAGCAAGGTATTATCATAGTTTTTATTGATTTTCATGATTCCAACAAAGCCTGGCCCAAAGACAACTATCCCACACCTTTGATTGATCAAATTATTGATGATGTGCTGGAAGTGAAATATTCTCTTTTATGGATGGATTTTCAGGATATAATCAAATCCAAATTAAACTTGAATACCAACATGAGACAAATTTTATTTTTGCTTGGGGTACCTTCTCTTATAGGAAGATTCCTTTCGGCTTGAAAAATGCCAGAGCTACTTTCCAACGTGCAATGCGTTTTTCCTTCCATGATATCAAACACGTCATCGATACTTATTTGGATGATTTTCTTGCTAGATATTGAAAGAAACGAGATCATCCTGATCATTTATGCCTCGTGCTTGAGCGGTGCAGACACTACAATATTTTTTTGAATCTCAATAGGTGCATTTTCGCCGTTGAGTTTGGACATTTGTTGGGATTCATATTATCCAATAAGGGGATCATGGCCGATTCATTGAAAGTCAAGGTGACTTTAAATCTTCCTCCTCCTTGCACTATTTCATAGCTTCAGAGTCTTCAAGGGAAGGCTAATTTTATCAGATGATTTATAGTAAACTACCCTAGAAATTACCAAAGGATTCATGCGACTTCTTAAGAAAGGTGTCCCATTTATTTAGGATGAAATTGCTCAAAATTCTATTGAAACTCTTAAGAAAGATTTATTAATAGCTCATTTACTTAGCGCATTGGATTACACGAAGGATTTCGTTCTATATTTGACTGCATCAGATTCAACGGTAGGTATAGTTTTAGTTCAGGAATATGACCAACTCCAAGAGAACGTTATCTATTACCTTACTCATTCACTGGTGGGTCTTGAACTCCGTTACTCTCATATTGAGAAATTGGTATTGGAAATTGTTTACGATGTCCAAAGACTTCATCATTATATTCTATTACAAACAACTACAGTGATTGCAAATGTTAATCCATTTCAATTTGTTTTAACCCGAAAAATAATTGAGGGTAAATATAATAAATGGATTATTATATTACAAGATTTTGATCTTGAATCTCAATTTGCAAAGTCAAAGAAATATTTTGTTTCTGTGTAATTAATTTCGGAGTTTCCAAGTGAAGAAAGTCATAGAATTCAAGAAATCTCATTCACTTATGAGCATATATTTTTTATTTCTTCATCAAACCCTTGGTATGGAGATATTTTGATCTATCTTCAGACTTTGAAGTGTCCTCCTGATTTTTCAAGGGATGAACGAAGACGCTTACACAATAATAAAAATAACTATCTCATCATTAGTGACACTTTGCATCGGAGAGAAGTAGATTCTATCTTACGTCTTTGTTTAACCCATGAAGAAGCAGAGTTGGTTTTAAAAGATTCCCATAGTGGAGCATGTGGGGGTCATTTTTTTGGGTTCGAGACAAGTCAGTATATTTTACATGCAGGTTATTTTTGGCCTTCAATATTTAAAGATTATATGGAAGCAACTAAACACTATCATCCATGTCAAATATTCACCAAGAAAATGTAGGTGCATCCTGCTCCTATTTTACCAGTTATCATCATAGATCCCTTCACTAAGTTGGGGGTTGATTTTATGACTGTTAGGATAATTAATACCCCATCCTTTTCCTTCCTAGCATTATTTCTTTTTTCCTAGTAGTTGATGATGTCATTTCCCCCCTAGTGGTGTGCAAATGTCATGTAAGATACATCAACCACCTAATGCACCCTGCATGCATCATTTTAGGACCACTTAATTTAGTTCCCTATATTTTAGGATCCAACTCAGTGTTCCAGTTCAGTCCACATGATTTAGATGACTCTTGTGGGGCGTTTATGCTCCGATTTCCACTGATTGTGGCCTCATGATTCCTTTTCTGATTAATTTGCATGAAAAAATCCCTAATGCACCCTCCTTGGTTAGTTAACTGATTTTGTCTTCAGTTAACTGAGTTTAGGTTTAGTTGAGTTGAGTTTGGGTCTTCCGGAGCACTCCAGTGGTGACAATTCCTATGCTAGACAGACTGAGACTTGAATTCTCCCAAGTGATTTGAATTCTCTCCATTGTAACATCATTGTTGACTATATTGGTTATTAGATCATGTGACATTATTCTATTCCTATCTGAGTTCTCATGCATGTTCAATTGTCCGATATTTTTTTACTACAATTTTCACTGTAACTCAATTTCTCTGCTCATTCTTTCTCTGTAAGGTATACTCAGCTCCATGATCTGCTGTGATTTAGAATTTCATAATGAATTTCAACCTAGCTTCGACAGGGGGGGATAAATATATTATAGTATTTATCAATTACTTTACTAAGTGAGTGGAAGCTATACCTATATTTAAGGATGACGAAGAAACTGCAGCTTACTTCGCGTTCAATTAAGTCATATCTAGATTCGATATTCCAAAGGATATTTTCACTGAAAATGGAAGTCACTTTAAAAACTACATGATGTCTGAATTAAAATCTATGTTGGGATTTAAACATGATCATTCATATCCTTTCTACCCACAATACAATGGTCAGGTTGAAGTAGTAAACAAAACACTTAAGATCATTCTCCAACGTACTATTAATGCTAGCAAATACAACTAGCACATCATGTTATATCCAAATTTATGGGATTACCGAACTATAGTTAAGACCGCTACAGGATTTTCTCCCTCCCAACTCATTCATGGGGTGGAAGCCATAACACCTATTGAATGTGAGATTCCTTCTTTGAAATTAGATGTAGAGCTCTTACTTGATACTTCCATCTTGGAGTAATGGTTATTCCACTTGTAAAATATTGATGAACAACGTTCTATATTCCACCATGGAAAATGAGGAACACAACAAAATATTCAAGAACCAATATGATAAGTCTTTCTGACCTAGAGTCTTTTCTGAAGGTGACCTTGTGTTAGTCTATGACCAAGACAAGGAACCCTTGGGGGCAGGTAAATTTAATTCCATATGGCTTGACCCATAAATTATCTCATGTGTCTTAGAAAAAGGGGCTTATGAGTTAACATATTATGAGGAAAATAAGTTTCCAGAGCCTAGAAATGGGCTCTACTTGAAGAATTACTACGCTTTGCTCATGTACTTTTTCTTGTACATAGTGCATAGTTTTTATAGTTTTATCTCATTTGATCACTTATTTAGGGTTTTGTTTTTGTTTTATATGTTGAGTGGGGTGTTCATAGGATTTGTGAAAGGAATGAGCTACATTACTCAAGCCCTTGTCGCAACTACATGGGTAGTTTATTCTCCCACGGTCCAGTTGGTAGTATTAGGAGGTGCATGTTTGGGACCCGCCACCAATAATATGGCTGAGTATAGTGTCATAATCGAAATCCTAAGTGATGATAACTTGAATGTTATTCTATACATGGAAGTACATCTTGATTCACGTTTAGTTGTTTCTCAACTTAACGGTGAATACATTATCTGTCACCCTACCCTACTTCATCAATATTTACGCATTCGGTTACTTGAGAGACATTTCATTTACATTACTTATATTCACATCCCAATAAATTGAAATGTAATATCTAATTCATATGCTAACTATGTGTTATATTGGCATTTGTATCATCTATTAAACATATAAACAAAATCAAGATTTGTAACATATTCTAAATATAACCAAATATAAAAAAATTATTAACTAAGGAAAAAAGATCATATGTATATATATCAAAGTTCATAAAAATTATATAACAAGAAAATAGTAAACCTCATAATGTCCAAAATTTTCCTCCAAGGGACTCATATATGCAAATCACTAAAGTACACCTAAGGGTATCCTAAACCTTGTCCCCTATTATAGTACATAAATGTAGTAACCACCCTCATGAATATCTTAACCCATCATATGGGTACTCCTATAACTTGTCTCTACACCACCTCGAGTAACTCTTCAACCTTGGTTTTGGGAATACCAAGGGTCACCTGCATCAGGTTCTCCCTGACTCTATCCAATGTGACTTCAACATCAACTGAATCCCCCTCTCATGTCCTACACCTATAGCGAGGGAGTCCTGCATGAAGAGAAGGTGTTTTATCTACATAATCATTTTCATGGATCATGATTAGACTTTACTTCAAAATAATGTTTTTTTTCACTAAAAAAAAAAAACTAAAAATTAAATAAACTTGAAAATAGTCTAAAAATTGAGACTTACCAATCACACCAAGTGCACTTCTTGGGGGCACTACCATTTTAGGATCTCTACTAAAATATATCCCATGATACAGATAGTCTTTGATACCCTTCACTTGGCATTCCCACCAAGCAAATAAATAATCATCGAATGGGATTCTAGCTCTCCCACCCCCAAGTCGTAATATCAAACATGTCCCTCTAGTCATAGCATAATCTTGGAGACTCTGAGGCTCTACATACATATGTGGACTAGAGGCAGGTAATATTTCAAAGAATAAACTACAAATAATACTGCCATAGCCAAAAAAAATAGTTTTCCTTTCTTACATGCCGATAATTGGGATTTCACACATCCCAAAAAACAAGTACACCAATAAAAAATTGTAGGCTCTAGGAAATGTGTAGCATAAAACATGTGAACCCATGAAGTTTGATGCGTAGATGTAGAGACGGCAATTCTCCAAATGGTTAAAACAAATATCTTGAGACTCAAACTCTCAATATCTTTGACTGGTATCTATGTACCAATCCTTTCTGTCCCATCTACACAATGCATGGCTATATATTCGTCAATGTTCCAACCACCCACACTGCGAGATTTAAATATTGGAACCTCTCCTCGACGAGACAACCCAGTGAGAAAATAAATATCATCAATTTTATTTCCATATGCTTCCCATCAATCATGGATTCCTCCTCATTTGGGTCCCAGTAGTCAACAAGAAATTGTAACAATCATTTTTGTGCCCTCATATCCTCAATTTGAAGAATTGTTTGAGTCCACATTGTCAAAGAACTTCCAATGCCTCATCATTTTCAAGTACCAAATTGTCAAGAGCCTCATGCTCACATTTTCATTTGGAGTATCTTGTCTTGTATTGTCTTGTGTACTTAGTACATTGTATAAGGAGGTTCCCCCATCGAAGAGGATTTATGTTCATCTATTTTATTCATTAAAGTTGTGGAGTACTCTTTCTGATCTATTTTTTCTCTTTTCATGCTCTTTTTGGAAATTTGTTGCATAACACAAGAACCATCCTACACTATTTTTTTTTCAAAATTTAGCTTCAAATTAAAAAAACCACCCTTATGCACACATACGTGAGCTATTGTGGTCACAATTGTGTATTTCAAGGAAATACCTGACCCGATACACAGTATCCGGCATATGCCTCCGCACGCCCCTAGGGAGTCCCCCCCCCCCAAAAAAAAAAATGAAACAAAAAGAGGGATGAAATGAAAGAGAAGGACATGGGTTCTTACCTGACGTTAACATAATGAAATTTCACTGACCGTAGCTCCTACAATCCACTACTGAAGTTCGAGGTATTTTTTCTCCATTAGCTCCCAGATTTCCAATTTACACAATGAAATGGTAATTCTATGTTTTACTTTATTTTATTACTTTTAATACTTATCAACTTGTCTATAGTTACCATTTTATTTTTAATGTTTTATATTTAAGCTAGTGGGGCCTTTTGGAGGGGTATTTTTGGTGTATCTTTTTCAGGGAAATGATTCACTTTTTAGAATTAGTATTCTTTACGGAAGGTATGTGACATCTTAACTTGCATATAGGGTGATTTATCCCTAGTTCGATGCATTTTTTCATTTATCCCATAGTTTAGAATCACCATAGGTTATTTTTGTGAAATATGGTTTACCATTTCCTTTTTCAAATATTCCATCATATTTTCACATTTATAGCCTACCTGCCCCATGAGTATCTTAGATTTGATCTTGTCTACCATTGATGCTCATGTTGTGTTATTTCCTAGGATCCAAGACTTTCCCCGTAGTTTTTTCCTGACTTTGCAATTTGAACCGCATTTTTAGTTCTTCTCATTTATTGTTGGCTACTTTTAACCCAGTGGACTCCCATTATGAGGTCATTTTTAAGCTCTATTTAGACTCCTTAAATATAAAAATATTGTAGAGTGATCTTATCCTTTTTTATGCTAGATAAAAAACTTAAAAGGTGTCTACTTGTTATAAGTTTACCCCTTTTCCAAACTAAGTAGCCTATTTTACGAAAAAAGTATACTCGAGTTACTTTGTGACTAGAAGAGTTCTTCTATACACGATTGTATGTTTCTTTGGGCATAGGGGACTGAATTTACAAAGAAGAAACCTTTAGAGTCTTCTTTAAGATCTTTCTAGACTCTTTAAAAATTGAAAAGATTGTCGAGTAATCTTGTTCTTTTCACACTCGTTAAAGGATTCAAGAAAACATCCATTTGGTATCAGTTTACCCATTTTTTGAAACATGTGGATTATTTACGAAAACAGAATACTCTGATCATGGTCAGAAGAGTTCTCTCCTTGTATAGTTTTATTCTTTTTTATCCAAGGGAGACTAACATTATGAAAAAGAAACCTTATGGAGTTTTCTTTTATGTTTTCAAACTCTCAAGAAATGAAAACCTAAATGAGCATTAACTGACTCAGGCTCAGAAAATACACGGGAAAGTGATTGGGTTGAAGCTTAGGAGTGTCCTCATCTGGATCATGACCCATTTTGGCACTATTTGGCTTGTCTTGATACTCTGTTTTTCCCATGTACCATAGCATTCTTTTATTCTTTTTCAGGTTTTGATAATATGAAAAACACAAATACAAAATCAAATATTCAAAAATATGGGTAGGAAAAAGTTCTTTTTAATTCATATATGGCAGCAAGTTGTGTCGCTTTTGAACACAACACATTGTTGAGTCTCATCTCTGCAATTGGGTATGTAGTATGACCTTAGAATTTGAACTAGTATACGTAGTTAATCCCACGATTGGTTAGCCTTCCAGTCACTATGGAGTTGTCTTTGATGTCTCTTACGTCATGAAATTATTTTTATGTTCTCTTTTGATTTTATGTTGCCCCAGTCACATTGGTTTCATGTTGTTGTTCAAAGGAAGTATTTAAGCTATGTCGTCCATCCTCATAACATCCTGACTTTATTGTGCCATCCTTCCCATGTTAGGTATGTCTCATTAGTTGATCCATCACATATTTGTCCTCATGCTATAGTCTTGTGTTGGATGATGGGGGATTCATTAATTCCCTCCTTCCAGCGGATTATTTCCCATCAACTTCAACACATTTATTATGGGATAGAAATCTAGAGTTTGTTAAGTACCTTGGAACTTGTGGTCCTTAGTGGCAAGTCTCCTCTCTTTTGAAAGTGGATATACATCAATGTCCCTTAATCATTTGAGCCTACAAGTGTTCGACGTCAACTCCTTTATCCACACTTGTCATATTGTACTAGGTACCTTGCCACTCATTATCATTATTGGTGAGTTGGATCGCATGTATTAATGGTTTTCATCATTGACCAATAATCACCTGATATCTTACTACATTAGAATTCAATACATCTATTCACGTGGTTTTGACTTGTAATTTTGTCATTTGTTTTGAAGACCCCGAGTTCATTTTATGGTTTAATTTAAGTTTTGTTATGAATCATGTTGCGTTGGATTTCCATCTAGTCATTTGGCACTGATTTCAAATGAAGAGTGATATGTTTAACTATTGCATACATATAGAATCTTCATGTGATGTTGAGACTTCGATTCATCACCTACTCATGACTTGGATCCACTTTGTATAAAACATGGCCATGTTCACTTTTCTATATACTTCATGGATCCGCTTAGTACTTGAGTCACATTCATGCTTTGTTACTTCTGAACATGGGTATGCTCTCCTAAGGAAAGAGTGTTCTTACTTGGACGATTGTTGTTACCTGCCCATGGCTGATGATTGGGAAATTTATTCTAGGTTACTTCGTGCACTCAATATGAAAATGATTATGATGTATTTCGGCCATCGTATTCTCCTCTGACCTCACACATTAGGGGGCATCTATTATAGCGTCTTTTGCCACTATTTATCCTAAGACATTATAGTGGTTGATATTATCCTTATCCCGAGTTGCAGACATCCCTTTTTTCCTTGTAACATACTAGACATTCATTATCTTGAATAAATGTCTTTAAAAAAACCTATTTTCCAATCAATACACCACTTGCCTATATAAAACCCACATATTCTAGTAAATACACTACTTTCATCACTGTATCTTGGGTATGTATCCATACTAGGTTAAACAAATTAAAATAAAAAAAATTTCATGGGTTTCTTTGGTTGTGACCACTTCCCAATTCCCCTAATCCCATGAATAACTTCCTCTAACTCCCTAAATTCTCTGATCAAGATATAAAAGAGCATATGAGGAAGAAAAAGAGGTTAGAAACCATTGTTGCTTGAAGAAACCCTAATTGTTCATACAATCCTTTAACCCAGTCCGCAACATCCCTCTCATTCTATATGGAACCCTATTTTTCCATTATGTTCTCCATTGATTTATTATGCTAAAGGTCTCATTGAATATTTTGGGCATACTTGGTGGAAAAAAATTGAGTTGGAGTTCTTGAGGTGACCTGGGAGGAAGAACCCAAAACTCAGTTTCAGAACAATAACAGCATATCAAGTTCATTTTTTCTAAGTAATTTGTTGTTATTATTAATATATAAATGAACTACTTTCCTATCCAATATTAAATGTATTCATATGTTTATGAATCATTGCTCATTTGAGAATGGAAATTGTTAATTTTGCAATTTTCTTTATATAATTTTCATGGTTATTTTTATGCTTTCACTATCTTTTGTTTCCGTTTCAGGAATTGTAGAAAGAAGTCAAAGAGAAAGAGAAAATCTCAAGACAGGAAGATTCTAATACAAGCATTTGGAACAAGGTGTGTATACTGATACCCTTAGGGATTAATTGTTTGTTTGAAAAGAAAAAGGAAAAACCTTTCTTAGTTGCAAGATTAGGGTTTGTTTATCTTTTTCTATGCAACAATTGCACCCAACAGTTGTTGGGGATTTTTTTCTCATCATATCCACTAAAGAATAATTTCATGGTACTCACGTTTTAAGTCATGGTGCTCATAAAGGTACATGTTTGATTTTCTCTTGGAATTTTTAAATTTAGCACCGACACATGTGTAGAGATATTGGATTCACCTTGTATGTTGCCAATTGTTGGTCCTCAACAATTCCCAAGTAAATTTACTTGCCCCCCATTTATGTTGGGTTCTTAATGTTGATTACAACATGTTTTCAAATCAATTCATATAGTTAAACACATTATTATATAAACAATGGCACATAACAAAATCAACACATAACACATAAATTACCCGAGAAACACGTTCTCAGGAAAACCAACAAGCCAGTAAGCTTTCAACTCATATACTAATCAAACACTCAAAAACAAGTGTTTACAATCGTGACATGCTGAACCACAAATCACACTCTATTAGATGATCACATTACACACTATACCACTCACAATATATGCTTACATTATAGTACATCATGCATAGCCATTACATATTATTTATAGACACAATACAATCAACTTCTCATTCATGAGAATCCATAACTTCCTAAGCACTTTCGGTTATTATGTTACAGTTGAATTGACTAGGTAAAATTCAATCGATTTCCCATTGAGACTTTTGGTCATTCCCTCGACTTCTTGTCAACCAAGTCATTTTACTTCAACCAAACAACTTATTCCAGTCGATCGATCGACCAAAATTCCACCATTTGTCGCCTTCAAATCTAGTCATTCTATTCCAGTTGACTATTGACTTTTCTAGTTGATCCACATGCAAGGAATATACAATTCCTAACATTCTCCCACTTATTGTCTTCTTTGCATAGATAGGAGATTCCAAAATTTAGTTCATTCAAGTAGGGATAACAAGCCCATCTTTCCCCGCACCAGGAAAACTTCTCTATGCTTATTGACTTCATCAATGAGTCTCTAACATTCTTCACTATGTCTACCTTTTCCAATAACATGTCCTTCTAGTTCTCCACCATCTCCCTTGCACTTCAAGAACATGAACTTGAACAATATTTTGTTGTGAACCAACCCAGATATATATTTTGTATGTTACATCTTTCTAATGAAGTGCATATTTATCTCAATTTGTTTGTTGCATTGGATGTTTGGTGAACTTGATGGCACTCTAATTGTCACACCAAAGGGTAGTCAGGTGATGTTGCTCGAATCAAAACTCTGAAAGGGTCTATCGAATATGTAAGGATATTAAAAATGGCTCGATACTCTAATTCTATTAAAGAAATATCAAGAGCTTGTTGTTTCTTACAAGCACAAGTGATAGGTCTAGAACCAAGAACATAAATTGCAATAGAATTCTGATCATTCGGGTCATCAGAACAACTTGATTCAGTGAAACCAACCAACAAAGGATCCCCCTTTATTTGTAATGAATCCCAAACTAAACTATACCACGTATATATCTAACTATCCTTTATGTTGCTTTCCAATGGATTTGAAGGGGAATTTGCATATATTGGGAAACACGACCAACAACAAAGGAAATATTAGGATGGGTATGAGTCAAATACAAAAGACTACCAACTAACCAACAGTATAAGGTAACATATTTTGGGTGTAGTGCAAATGGAAAAAGGTTTGAATCCATATTGAAAGGGAGATGGGGTTGGTTTATAATCATTCATGTGAAAACAATGAAGAAGGTCACAAGCATACTTAGATTGAGAAAAATAATTCCTTCTTTGGTTTGCTGGACTTTGAGGCCAAGAAATATAATGCAAATGTTCTAAGTCTATCATTTCAATTTCTTCTTAAGGTTGAATTTCACATGGGTTAAAAGGTTATGGTCACTACCAGTAAGAATATGTTCATCAACATAAAGAACAAGGATGATGAGAATGTTTCTAACTTCTTGGTATAGACATTAAGGTCAAAATGGCATCTAGAAAAATCTATGTCAAGGATAAAGTTATCCATTTTGGAATACCAAACTCGAGGATATTTCTTCACGCCATAGAGATATTTCTTAAGGAAAAATAAAAGGATATAGTCATTTTAAACATAGCCATGAGGTTCTTCCATGTATATTTCTTCATGTCAATCCCCATGTATGTTGTAATATATTAATTATATTCCTTGGAAGGTAATAATGCCTTTGTATTATGTCGGAATTCATCCATAATCTTATGTAAAAGAGTAAGACATTATATCCCATATTCATTATGGTAAAGTATACTCTTGATATCCATCATTATATAAATATATGTTATTATGGAGAATTATATTATCCCACATGCAATATGTGAGAGTAATTCCTCCACATCTCTTGGTATATAATAGGGTCAAGGGAGTCACATCATAATTACAGTGAACAATAGTGATATAATGGTATATGATCATAAATAGTATCAACACATGGTATTGTGGAAACAAGCTCTTATATATTGTATTGGGGTTATTTGTAGTTGTTCTCTTGTAAGATTGAAGGAGTTTTCTGGAGATAATAGAAGACAACATTCCCATGGATGTAGCCCAATTGCGTGAACCACGTATATCTGGTGTAATATTTTCCTTGTTCTCTTTTTGTTCTTTGATATGTTATTGATTGCTAAGATAGGTAAGCTAGTTTAGCTAGATATATAGTTCTGACATGGTATCATAGTTGGTTGCTATGATATAGCACCTTCTATAGCTTTCAATCAATAACTATTAGCATTTGGGCATGTTTCTACAGTTTTTTATGTCTAACCCTAACCTTGTTGTGTATATTTTTGCAGAAATTTTTCAAGGGTTTCTTGATGTTTTTTTTTGTAGATACTATATGATTTTTGTCTTCTCCTCAGGAGATCTATCTTCTGGTTGTCATATAGGTAGTTCTCATCCAAGTTTGGTAGATTTTTTGTAGGTTTTCGTCTTCGGCATAATCGGCACTGTTTTCGGCCTAAAAATGGACATTCTTGACTTTCTCTTTGTAGACAGGGCAGGTAACCACGACTTGCCCTACTACAAACCCACGAGTATACTGCAGACCCACGAATTCCAGTGTGCAGACCTGCGTGTGCTACGACATACTTGCGTTTGATCTAACTATTAACTCACGCTTACTTCAGGATACTCATGACCCTCCTATGCAGAGACCCACGAGTGCTTTAGCATAACCGCGACCTTACTTTACTCAAACCTACAAATATCTGATCAGAATTGCAACCTTCGCCTTTACATACTCGTGCACCCGTGACTTACTCTACTGTAAAACTATGAGTAATCACGACCTTTGCCGTGCAGAACCTACGAGTATCAGTTTTTACTCGCTAGTTTACTGTTGACAAACCTGCAAGTAACCGTGACCTTTTCCATGTAGAACCTACGAGTATCATCTTTTACTCGCTAGTTTACTGTTGACAGACCCACAAGTGACTTTTCTTGGCATTGTTTTTATGGGCTATAAGTACAAGTTTCTTTTCCTTTACTGTGTTTCTGCAAATCAGTACGGTAAAGTGTATCGGTTTTCTGTTAATCACCTTTTTTCTCTTGTCATTTCTAGCATTTGGGTTTCTTGTCAATATTTCTATCATTATGACTTCAGAAGTAGCTTCTGTTCTTGAGCTTGTTGGTCCTAACTATATTGCGTGGAAAAGAAAAATGATTGATGTTCTCAGTAGTAAGATTCTATGGAGGATTGTTAATGGTGAACACCAAAAACCTGTTGATGCTAAAGATGTGGCTATATGGGAAGATAAATGTGATTAGGCAAGAGGGCTCATTGGTCAAACGGTTTCAGATAGTCTTCAGATAAGTATTGAGGCAGAAGACATCCCGATTGAGGTATGGAAAATTATTGCTTCTTTATTTGATAAATTTGATGATGTTTCTGATTATTACCTTGAAAAGAATATTTTTGAGCTAGATTCTACTAACTTTGAAAGAGTATAATTATATCTTTCTGAAGTGAAAACTTTAAATAAAAAATTAAATAATTGTGGTAAAGATTACAATAAAAAAGACATTTCTCTTATAATTCTTGTAGAACAAAAATTTCCATCTTGTTTTGATATGTTCATCCAAACTAGGAATAGGGCTCTTGAATTGTCTTCAAATACAACAAAACCTACTTTTGATTATTTTTGTAAAGGATTGATTAATGAGAAAGAAAGGTTAATTGTTTCAGGAAAAGTCTCACCTAATACAACTCTTATGGCACATAATAAGAATCCTAAGAAAAGTTTTAATAATGTTTAAGGTTCTAGTTCACACACTTCAAATCATACTAATAAATTTGGTAATGCTTCTAATGTACATCATGAAAATAGTAAGAAGAAGAAAGTGTATGATCCTTGTAATCATTGCAGTAAAACCATTCATCCTGAAAAGAATTTATTTAAATCGAAACGTTTAATGGATAAATCTAAAGAGAAAGGTTCTGATGAATCACAAGTAGCTTTAAGTGCCTCTGTTATTGTTATCTAGTAGTTCTTCATCTAATGTGTAATGACTAATTTGTTCTTTTCTTTGTTGATCATGTTTAATCATGCTGATTTATAATCATGTCATGTTTATTTTGTTCTTGATCAATTTTATAAGAGCAATCTCATATTTGTCATTTTTTTTGCTCACTATTTATATGTTGTGGCTGACACTTAATGTGTAAAAGTAACTTCATTTTCCTTAATGAGCAAGTTAATATTTTATTTGAACATATCATGTTGCCATTTTTTATATGATGTTTACTAACCTTTGGTTTATAATAATTTTCATTTGTGTAAGAGCAACTTTATTTTATGATCTTTGTATGCTTTAATCTCCGAAGTTCACGTATGCAGATAAGATATTTGTTTATGTTTCCATCTTATTCCAGAAATAATGAAGCACCATATTCTACTATTAAAGTCATGATGTTCATATGTATGATATCATTTTCGATGTATAGACCATTGGGGTCTTGTTTCTTTGATGTTTGAGGTCTTCTACAGATATTTATATAGCACCTTGATTGGAAGAATGTCTGCTATCCGCATGTATATTGGCCATCGGGGTATTTTGTACAATGTTGTGGTGTTCTTAGCCACATGTTTTGTTGTATCAGCCATCATAAGGTATCTGTACACTGGTGTGGATGTTATATTAGAGTTATTAAGCTATTAGTTATGATTGTGATGATTCTTGTGGTGATCTGGGCACCTTGTTATTGGATTGTGTCACATGTTCTCGACATTTTTACTGTTGGGTATTTCATTGTACAACCTGGTTCGTGGAAGTTTCATGATTCAGTAAGAAGAGGTTGCTCTTCATCAAATTCCATTAGCCGAAGTGTTCTTCTTATTTGCAACTTATGGATATTTTGGAAGTTGTCATCAAAGGGGAGCAGTAATGACTCCTTCCTTCCTTAGTGTTAGTGAGGGATTTTCTCCTGACCATTATTAAGGGGGAGTGTTTAGAATATATTAATTATATTCCTTGGAAGGTAATAATGTCTTTGTATTATGTCAAAATTTATCCACAATCTTATGTAAAAGACTAATACATTATATACCATATTCATTATGGTAAAGTATACTCTTGATATCCATCATTATATAAAGAGATGTTATTATGGAGAATTATATTATCCCACAAGCAATATGTGAGAGTAATTCCTCCACATCTCTTGGTATATAATAGGGTTAAGGGAGTCACATCATAATTACAATGAACAACAATGATATAATGGTATATGCTCATAGATAGTATCAACACATGGTATTGTGAACACAAGCTCTGCTATATTGTATTGGGGTTATTTGTAGTTGCTCTCTTGTCAGATTGAAGGAGTTTTCTGGAGATAATAGAAGACAACCTTCCTGTAGACGTAGCCCAATTGTGTGAACCACCTATATCTGGTTTACTCTTTTCGTTGTTAGCTTTTTGTTCTTTGATATGCTATTGATTGATAAGATAGGTAAGCTAGTTTAGTTAGATCTATAGTTTTGACAATGTAAATATTAGGAATTGACATCCATTTTGATGGACCTCCCATTTATATGAAGTGACAAGGGAAAGAACAAGGAATATGGAGCTCATTTTGATGATAGGGGAAAAGGTTTCGTTGTTGTCAATTCCTTCAAATTGGGAAAATCCTTTGGAAACTAACCTTTCCTTAAGTCTTTCAGCACTTCCATCAAATGCATACTTAGTTCTATAGATCCATTTACATATAACAAGTTGTCTTCATTTTGGAATAGGTATAATATTGCAAGTATCATTAAGCATTAAGGAATGTGATTCTTCATTCATTGTTGCATCCCGAGTCTAGATGGCCAGAAGCTTATGCAAATGTCTCTGGATCATGATTCTTTGCAAGTTGAGCCAAAAGAAAAGAGGCACACTATAACTATCATCATGTTTGACGTTGATCTCTGTGATCACTGACAAGGTCACAATTGGCTCTGCATGTTGTACGAACCCATATAGGAAGTGGTTTTGTTGGTGCAACTAGAGGAAATTGAGCAAGAAAAGGTGGATTTTCATCATAACTGTCATCATTATAAGAAGAAGCTAGAGTCGAAACTGTACTATCAAAGAATTTTGGAGTAAAAGGTGGCACAATCACCAAAGATGGCTCATAATCCAAAGATGGCACATACATTGAATCAGGATTGCAAGCCGAGATATTTTCATCAAATTTAACATCTATCCTAATAATAATGTTATTGGATTTTGGTTGAATAAGTTTAACCTTTTACATATTCAGAATATCCAAAAAATATGCATTTTTCAATCTTAGGTTGCAATGTTTTTCATTTTTCATCAGAAATATGAGCCCATGCTTCACTACCAAACACATGAAAGTGGTTTATATATGGTTTAATGTTACTCCATGATTCTTTTAGTGTTGTAGCTTTTAGCACCTTGGTGGGAGTGTGATTAACTATGTAATTGGAACAATTATTGACTTCAACCCATAATTGAAGACTTAATCCCTTAGCTTGCATATATAATTAGCCATTTTTTAACTTGCAATTATTCGCTTAGCTACACCATTTTGTTGTGGTGTGTATGGAACAATATGTTACATTTGAATTCCTTGTGTAGTGCAGTAATTTGTAATTTTTTTTTTACATATTAGCCCCCATTATTTGTTCTTAACCTTTGTCTTTGATGTCCATATTTTTTTTCTACAAGGGCCTTGTAGGAAAAGAACTTGTCAAAAACATCAACAATTCTGGTTGTTAGGACATGCTTAGGATCTTTGAAATCCTTGATTACAACTTGGTGTTGGGCCTAAGGTTTTGTGTTTTGTAAACTAGTTTTGTGTTGATGTGAACAAGGGTTGTGTAGTGAAGTGGATAAAGGAAAGCATTCCCAATAATAGTGGAAAGGGTAGTGGTTGATTGAGTCAACCAAGAAATTGGTTAAGTAAGTTAGGAAGTTAGTTAGATTTTGGGTCCATTTAGTGGGCCACAGGGCTACGCTAAAGAGTATAAATATGTAATGGGTTGGGTAGAATACGTTGTTGAGAAATTGAGGAAATGAATGCTACAAAGAAGTAGAGGATCCCATGTATTGTTTTGTATGTTTGGATATTATTTTTTAAAAGAGAGATGGATCTACAGGATTTGTGCGCAAATCTATAATATCATGAAATGATTTCTATAAGGGGATCTATGAATGAAAATAAGCATTTTCATGGTTTTCTCCTGTTTGGGTTTACACATTAAAATCTATGGTGTATGTGAATGTTTATGAATGTGCTTGATTGTGTTGATTATGGAATGTTGATTAATAACAAATGTTTATTGGAATGGAATGTGAATGTTATCTGTTATGGTATACTACACAGCTTATCTATGCATGATGATGGTTTTGTGGATTAGTAGATTTGTGTCGAAGTATGGTTAATGTATATTGCATTAAAATAGAACATGATATCCTTCACTGCTATAGAAGCTTGATTCTTGCAGCTCCCATAGGTGCTTCGGGTGAGATGTTGTCTTCTTGCAGGAAATGCCAAAAGGGCTAGTATCTCAGGGTTTGTTGGTTTGTGTCGTATTGAATCTATGTCTATCTATAAGTGAGCCAACAAATGGTTTCATTGCCAGGACCTGGATCTTCTATTGAAGGGGATGTGGTATCCAACTGAGCTAGATATTGTGGAATGGATATAAAAGAAGGAGAGAGAGTTTACCAATGATAATAATAGGAATCCTAGGATCAACTCATAAGAATGGTTAGGAAGGCATATTTTCTTAGATATACATGAAGTTTTATTTTCCGATTTCCCTTATTTGAGTGGTTTTCGAAGTTAACATAACAAAATAGATGCTTCCAGGGAGGAGAACCAATAGTTTGGACTCCTAAGTTAATTCGAAGGCTTAAAGGTATTATTAATAAGATTTCTTGTGTTATTGATTACTAGCTTGATAGTATAGTTTCGGGTTATGTCACTGAGTTTGATGTATAAACTTTAAAGTCTTATAATGAAGTTGAAAGATAATTTTTCAAAGGACCATGAGGTAGCTATTTTAAATCTACGAGGAGTGAGCAGAGTCACACATCAGGAACTGGGTATCGAACAGAGGAAGGTGTGAGAATATGTTGGAGAAGAGTGAGATGAAATGATGAGGGGATAAGAGAGTGAAACGGAAGAGGAGTACACATGTTTGTGAAGTGGAATAAGGTTCCAACACTGCAAGAGGATAAGGATTGCGATAGGGAGAAGGGAGGTTCTCAATGTGATTGAAAATTGTGACTACATCACTGTGCCACAACTCACAAGAGACTCAGTTAGTACAAAAGAAGGAGAAGAGGAGGAATACCAGCTCAGATAAGAGTAATAACCACTTGAATTGTCTTAGTCTAGACACTGTGACATACCCACGACCCCATGTGCATCTCCTAAAATTGAGGTAAGTACTTCTAGCCCATCTCGTCTTGTAATAACAACTAATAATTGTCAAAGTAGTTAGAATAGTGGTTCAACTAGTAAAGTTCATAGTTTAGCTAACCAAAGTAGCAGAAGCATTGGACCTATAGTTCAAAATCCACCGATACCTCCGCAATAGAAGATGGCATGAGATGATATGACGTTGCCACTTTTCCATGGGAATGGATCCGAGGATCTGAAGTAACATTGGTTAATTTGCGAAGCTGTTTGGAGTATTAAACAAGTACAAGATGATAATGTAAAGAAGTCACAGTTGATCATGACCTTTCGGGATCGTGCACTAAAATAGTTTATGAAATTTTCCATTGTACCCCAAGGAACTCCATAGAAATATTTGGATGAGATTAAAACTGAGTTGGAAGATGACTTTAGTAAGCCCAAATCTAAGTCGTACTGTATCACTGAGCTCAAGGAAATTAAGTAACTGCCAAGCGAGTCTATATGGGACTTCGAACAACGATTTAAAACTTTAATGGATCAAGTAAGCTTTCAAATTTTGGATGCTCAACACAAAGAGTGGTTTATAGCTACATTGTTCTCACATATTCGAATGTCATTGATGCAACGAAAGTTTGTGTTGTAGTATGAATCTCTTGAGATTGCAATGAAGCTAGAGGCATCACCAGTAAGGGAGATTGGTATAGGAATTGGTCAGATTCAAACATAGTTGGAGAATTTGTCAATTCAGATTCAAGATATTAAGAAAGGGAAGGAACAACGTGAGGAATTTTGGTTTATCAAGTGTAAGGAAGAAGGCTATCATAAGGACCAATGTTCAAGGTTTCAATAGTATTTAGCAATGGGGGTTCTGAGTACTTTGAATCATGGAGATGGAAAATGGTGTGAAGTTTGTAGGACTAGAGGACATCAAACAAAAGAATTTTATTTGCTGCAAAAGTATGTACCAACTCTTAGAAATTTATTTTGCAAATTTTCAATTCTATAGGACAAGATGAAAAAGATTGTCAATCATATGATTTGTTGTCCGAACGCACAACTAATTCCTATATAATGAAAGGTGAGGAAGCAATACACAATTCCATGGCCAATGAGGAGGTGGATTTTGAGGATGTGGAGGAGGAGGATTTGGAAAAGGATGAGGAAAAATAGTCTGTTACAATTGAGGACAACTGGGACATTTAGCAAGGAAATGCCCAAATTGCTTAGCTCTATATCATATTATTGAATATTGTTTGCAGATGATAGCAAAGTGGTAGGCTAAGGGAAATAAAAATCAGAACTAGAATGTCCAAAATATTTCTGCAGAAAGGTAGGAGGATCATCCTACCATAGAAGTAGTGACATGTGGGGGAGCCATGACGGGAAGTGATATGGCAGGCCTAGGAAATCAGCGAGAAACTTGGGTAAGGAAAGTAGCAAAATGAACACTAGCATTTAACCCTCAGAAGGAAAATGAGATTTATGTCAAAGCTAGGAAGGATTTCACTAGGACAAACCAGAGTGCATTTTCTTCAACAACTCAACCGATTTACGACACAGCCCCAGTATATGACATGCATTTGATTTATGATCAGACATTTCCAAAGAAGACATCGAGAAAGGTAAGTCCCTTAAATAACTTTCTGCAAAGCTGTTTAGATATGTTAAAATTTGAAAAAACTTGTAAAAGAGATTCACCGTATACTTGAACAATGTGACCAAGGGGTAGTATAACCAATTTAGGAAAGAACCATTAATCATTTGCAACAAAAAAAGAGAATAGGTAGAGAGATGCAACTTAATGCGTAGATTGGAGACTATGATATGGATTTTATTATTTTAGATTTTGGGTCTGATGTTAACGTATATACCAAGAAAACATGGAAAAACATGGGTAAACCTAAGCTTGTATGGTCACTAGTATAACTAAGACTTGAAAAACAATATAAAGTGGTTCTATTTGGTAGATTGGTAAGGGTATCTTTTGAGGTTGAGGAACAATGCAAGTTTTTGCATATTTTGAGGTTATTGAAATCATAGATTATACCAACCCTTATCGAGATTTACTTGGAATAGAATGGGCTATGGATAATCATGATATTATTAATTTGAATAAGAGGATGATGACATTTGAAGGAGGGAAAATTTTAGTTATTGTTCCATTTGACCCGTTAGAAGGGCAGAGATATGAAGAACTTATTAAAGAAGAAAACGACGCTCAGGGATTGGAAAATATATATAAAATGAATTCAAGAACGAATGATTATGTTAATCCTACGAAAAATGGAAACCTGAGTTGGTGAAGTATTATCTCATGTGCATTAGATTCAGATGAGGGGTTAGAGAATTGGAAAAATCAGTTACACGAGGTATCTATGCGAATATGCGCCTGTATCACGAGGTCATTGTGTTGGATTAGAAAAGAGGTTTGTAACCCATCTGTGTATGATGGATTAACAAATTTAGAATATTTTATTGTTGAATTTGAGAAATATGTTCTGGAGAAAAAGAGAGTCTTAGCATTAGATATAGCCTTGAAGGCTACCCCAACAAGGTGGTGGAATAGTCATAAGAAGAATATAGGGGCCTGGTTGCAGTACAAAACATTGTTATCCATTAGATTTGGCGAGGAACTTAACCACTATAGTGTAAAATATAATGGGTTGACTAGTCCAACAAACCACATAGGGTGATGTACTACATCATGGGGTTCTATACCTAAGACATATTGGGTCCATATGTTTATTCATACATTAGATACATTTCCAAGAAATTGGTATACAAAATTGGAACTACGCAGTACGACAACAGATTGGGAAGAGATGACTATAAATTTTAAGAAAACCTTTAGTTTTGAAGCAGAAAATCTGACTATTGATATAACTCTACAAGATGTGAAGCAAAAATTCATTGAAGAAGTACCTCTACCTATATATAACCAGCTAGACTAGGCTGTGACATTAGAGCAGGCTCTAGAATTCTATAACATTGCTGGAGAAGAAGAAGACCCAAGGCACTAGCATATTCCAGAGACTGAAGGGAACCACGACATAGGGGGTCATGAGATAGACTTTGCTAATTTTTTAAAGCCTTTGAAAACTAGGAAAGTGAATATTGGTTTTAAAGAAAATCTTAAATTTGCTAACATAGTGGATTACTGGGATGACTACATTGTTGGAAAAGTTAAAGATTTGTTTTATGAATATCAAGATTTACTCCCAACCAAGTTTCCAGAAATGAAGGGTATCGTAGGTGATTTAGGAGAGATTAAAATCCCTTTGAAACCTAGTCGGTGACGACTTTCAAGTATAGACCTTGTAGGTTGAACTCGAGATACAAAGAAAAAGTAAAAGTAGAAATTGAAAGAATGTTGGATGCTAGTATAATGGAACCTATTGAAGAGTCGAACTAGATTATCCCTATGGTATTTCAAGATAAGAAGACAAGGGAGGTTAGGATATGTGTTGATTTAAGGAAGCTAAATGATGCATGTTTACATTATCCTTTTCTGATCCCTTTTACATACGAGCTCTTAGAAAATGTTGGAGGACAAGAGGCCTACTCATTTACTGATGGATTTTTTGGTTATCATCGGATTAAGATCGCTAAGGAGGATCGACATAAAACTACATTCGCTATAGAATGGGGTATCTTTTGTGCTCCTTTTTGAATTTTACCTTGACATGTAGTGTGTAAATGGGGTCTCTTAATGGATCCCACAAATATTGCTATTATTGTAGATCTACAACCACTGGCTTCAGTGCGACAAATCATAACAACACTGGGACATACAAGGTATTACAAAAAATTCATTAAGGGTTATGCTTAGATCACTGCTCCTATGAAAAAATTGCTAAAAAATGATGCTAAATTTTAGTGGAATGAGGAATTCCAGAAAGTTTTGGACACACTAAAGGAAAATATGGTAACTATGCCAATTTTGTTTTTTCTTGATTGGAAGAAAAATTTCCATGTTCATGTCAATGCCTCATCCATAGTTTTGGGTGCAGTCTTAGCATAACTAGGAGACAAAGATATTGATCACCCTATCGCTTTTTCTAGTGGAAAACTATCAACAATTGAAAGGAATTACACTACGACATAAAGAGAGGGGTTGGATATGGTTTATGCACTTCAAAAGTTCGGACATTATTTGTTGGGATTCCATTATGAGATGTATACTGATCACTCTTCCTTGAGGTATCTGGTCAATAATATAGTGTTGACTGGGGGAAATATGCAGGTGGTTATTATTGTTCTAAGAATATATTTTTGAAGTTGTGGTAAAACCAGGGAAGCTCAATGTAGGTCCTAATCACTTGTCAAGGTTGGAAATTGGGGAAGAGCCTTGGAGCTTAGATGATAATTTACCTGATGCGCAGTTGTTTTCAGTCGGGATGGTAGATAACTATTTTGAGGATATTGTTCAATTTTTGAGTATAGATCACCTAAATATTATACTGCGCAGTAGAATAAACAGTTGGTCATGGAAGAAAAAGGCTTTCAACTCATAGCGGGACAATTATACAACTTGGGCCCGGATGAAATTTTAAGGCATTGTGTGTTAGAACATGAGAAACCAATGATTTTGGCAGAAGCTCATACTGGTATTGTAGGAGGACATTATGTCTATAAGGATTCTATGTAGAAAGTGTTAAGAGAAGGACTTTGGTGGCCTACATTACATAAATATGCAAGTGAATGTTGCAGGTTTTGGGACCTATGTCAAAGAGTTGGGAAGCCTTCAAGATGAGACAAAATGTCATTAGCACACCAAGTAACTTTACAATCATTTGATAAATGGGCTATTGATTTAATTGGACCTATTAAACCACCTATGAAAAGGAAAGGATATAGATATATTATTATTGTGACATATTACTTAACCAGGTGGGCGGATGCGCAACTAGTAAGGGATTGTAGTGCTGTGACTACTGTGAAGTTTTTATTTGAAAATGTGGTTACCAGATTTGGTTTTCCATGGATTTTAATGAGTGATCAGGGATCTCATTTCTCAATAGGATCATTGAAGCATTAAAATAATACTTTTATATTTATCACTAGAAAATTACATCATATCATCCTCAAGCTAGTGGGACTGTCAAAGTGTTTAATAAGATTTTCGAGAATGCCTTGAAAACGATATGTAATGTGAACTATGATGAATGGGACTTGAGAATACCAATAGTATTATGGGATTAAAGAACGAGAAAAGGCCTAGCATGACCACCATATAAAGCAGAAGAAAATTCAGGCTAGAGACTTAGTTCTTCTCTATGACAGTAAGTTTCTTAAACATACTAGTAAGTTTAGGATGCACGGGTTAGGACTTTATTTGATTAGCATTTAACAAAAGGAGATGTTGTGAAATTACATAAGTTAAATGGGGAATTCATAGATGGGTTAGTTAATGGGAGTCGGTTGAAACTCTACAAGGACAACTGCACTTTCCCTCAACACACATAAACATAACTATGACGTCTAAGTGCTATGTGCAGTTGAAATGAGCATTACATGCTAAAAAATAGTCTCTACAAAAATGTAATGTAATACCCACAGTTTTGAATTGGAATGTATTTAACCAAAATTATGTAAATGATGTAAATATGCTAGCGCAGATTCCTAGTGTGGAGCTCAAGGCCAAGGTCCGACTAGTGAATGGTTAGGCATGTAATATGCATATATTTTATTTAGACTGTATGGTTGGCTTGTCATGCTAATTTAGAATATATATAAATATTATGTGCATAAATAATAAAATGGGCCAAGAATGGTTGTGTAAAGAGAAACAAAGGGGCTATGATTCCACCAGAAGGGAAGAGGAAAGGGGGTCTATGGGAGATTAAATTATTGCTACTAAGTGGCAACCTTAGAACTCACCCAAATTATATCATGTGCCTTGATCAAGCAAATTATCTCATTTTTTACTATTCTCCGATCATTGAATGAATGCGTGAGGTTGGTGAGAAAAGTCACTTAATGCAATTATTGAACCATGGGGTTGACTGCACTTTGTGCCAATTATGTCACAAGTCAGAATTCAGTCTGTAGTAATTAGGAGTCATTTCTTCTACTGTTAGAATATATGCCAGTTGTCTTTTCACCATTATATCATATCCCTTGGATTCAACCCTCATTTTATCTCATACTCTCATGCAGATCTACACTAGGCAGAGATCTCCATTGTTGTTCATAAACTTACGAGACCATTTTTAACCTATAAACTTGAATTTGGAGACAATGTTGCAGATTTGGACGAGAAAAGTGATGGTTGTAGGTGAGTGGAGAGGTTGGGAAAGCTAGGAACCCTTAACCATTGATTTTTGTTTCTCATGGATGCTTGAAAAGCCATGAATTGAGGCTATAGGTGGTTATAATCCAACAACACATATCATATTGGAATTATTCTATGGACACAATGGAAGCACCTAGCAAGATGGATGGCCCAAGAGAACCATGGATCAATGAAGGAGATTCTGATCCCAGAAGGGTGTTGTGTGGGGTAGGTATTGTGAGCGCCAAGGATGTGATGGCTGAGTGAGACTACTATAGAGCTCTGTAGGAGCATTTGGGTAAGAACAAAGAGTAGAATGGGTTGCGGGATGAAAGACAGAAGCCTATAGGTGATTCCTTCACCCTAGTAGCCTCATATCCTAGCTTGGGGTTGGCCTCTAAAAAAAAGAGTATATGTAGGAAAGAGTGCCTATGGTTGGGTGGAAAATAACTCTTACAAATCTAGTTGCTTGGATCTGCGTTGGATAAAGATAAGTATTCTCATGCATTTGAATCTGAAACATTTTTATTTAATGTCTATAATGTTTATGCTTGTATTTGCATGCTATATGTGTGTGGATAGAGTTTAATTCCGGTGTGTATGTTTATTTAAATTTATGCACACATTTTATACGTTGAAATTCGTATTATGGCTTTGGGACGAAATTTGAGAGCCCAAATTTGGTTAATATCCCCTTCTCATGGTTGGATTGGGCGAAGGGGACGTTACAAGTAAGTAAATGTTGAAGTGTTTTTGACTTAGTTAAATGTTAAGGTGATTTTGGTTTGCAAGTATAAAAAAAATGCGTGAAGTATGTCTGAAGCCATGAAGGGGTGCATTAATGACAAAAAGGTGCATTAAATAAAATACATGGCGACGATGTGTGAAAGGAATCCATAATGATTAAGGGGAATACATGTCAAATTAGTTAAATACCGAGGAAGGATTCGGTCAGGTACGTTCAATTTGGAATTAATGCAGTGAAAAGGCAAGATGACCAAAGAACGATTAAAGGTGGAAGTAACTATGCAGTTGGTAGAAAAGCTACAGGAGAAGGTCGATAAAGTTAAAGGGATAGTTAAAGTGGCCAAGGATATCTATGTTGAGTTTTTGGCATCTTTGAAGTCACCATCGGAGCAAGCTTGAGTTGCTTGGGATGAGCAACATGTGAGTGTTGGGGGCCTATTGGGCCTAAGGTCTTGTGTTCTTTTAACTAGTTTTGTGATGATGTGAACAAGGGTTGCATGACTAAGTGGATAAAAGAAAGCATGCCCACAAATAGTGGAAAGGGTAGTGGTTGAATGAGTCAACCAAGAAATTGGTTAAGTAAGTTAGGAAGTTAGTTAGATTTTGGGTCCACTTAGTGGGTCGCGAGGCTATGACGAAGAGTATAAATATGTAATGAGTTGGGTAGAATAGGTTGTTGACAAATTGATAAAATAATGTGACTATGAAGTAGAGGATCCCATGTATTGTTTTGTATGTTTGAAGATTCTTTTGTAAAAGAGAGATGGATCTATAGGTTATGTGCATAGATCTATAAGATTGTGAAACGATTTCTATAAGGGGATCTATGAATAAAAGAAGCATTTCCGTGGTTTTCTCTTGTTTGGGTTTCCACATTAAAATATATGGTGTCTTGTGTATGTGAATGTTTAAGAATGTGTGTGATTGTGTTGATTATGAAATGTTGATTAATAAAAAAAAGTTTGTTGTAATGGAATGTGAATGTTATATGTTATGGTATACCGCGCAACTGATTTATGCATGATAATGGTTTTGTGGATTAGTAGATTTGTGTTGAATTCTAGTTAATGTATATTGGGTTAAAACATAGCATGATCTCCTTCACTATTGTAGAATCTTGGTTCTTGCAACTCCCATAGGTGCTTCAAGTGAGATGTTGTCTACTTGTAGGAAATGATGAAAGGGCCAGTATCTCAGGTTTTTTTGGTTTGTGTCATAGTGAACCTTGGTGAGGTGTGAACTCTATAGTATTTCCTTCACTAGAATGAGTGATTTGATTGACTGATAATTGTAGGAAATTCTTGGAACACATAATAAATCATTAAACTAACCATCATCTAGCTAAATTGTTCCAAATATTACAACATTAAGAGATCTATCATTACCAAGAAATATGTGTTTAGTGTTACATTCATTTAGAGTAGAAAAAATGAATTTATCCTTATCCAGATGATAAGATGCTCCAGAATCAATGATCCACTCATTAGAAGAAGAAGAAAAAGATGCATTGAAGGAAAAACCAGAACCAGAAAGTGCATGTTCATGAGAAGTATATTTAAAATAAGAATAAAGGTTGATGTTGTGCTTCTTCATTGCTACTTCCAAGGCTTCCATCTTCTTAAAACATTTAGATTCCACATGACAATATTTATCACAAAAATTGTAGTGACACTCAGTATTTTTACCTTTTGATTTCGTTCCTTTGTTTTCTTATTATTGCGAGGATTTTTCATCTTGGGATGCTTGGACTTATCCTTTTGTTGTGCCACTAAGGATTTGATAGATGTATCGGCATTGTTGATCACTCCAAGATGTAATATCTTATCTTTCTCTCAAATCAAAGCATCGCAAAAGGTTTCAAGAGAGGTTATGTATAGTTAGTCCCTAGATCTTCTTTCATGGAGTAAAGGTAGACGCAAAAAAGAGGCAGGACAAAGCTTAGAAAGAACATGATAAATAAATTGCTTGTATTTATTTTTTATGTTGCATTATTCAACTAAGAGTCTAAGGTTTTCGTACTTACATATATTGTCTTGAATGAAAGAGAAATCACTTATATTTACAGTAACTAATTCATTTTCAAGCTAATGACCCCAAATCTCATTATGTTTACCAAATACGATTTCTAACTTTTTCCAAGCTACATCTATTGCATCAATTCCTTAAAGGTGGAATCACAAATCATTATGTATGGACATCCCACTTAATCCATAAGCTTCATCACATTTATTGTCCCATTTTATTTTCTTGTCAACATCGGTGGGGACAATTTCTTTTCCCAAGATAATCCAATAAAGTTTCCTACTTTGTAGGACATGCTCCATATGGGTTTTCCATGAGAAATAGTCGGTAATGATAAGAATTATATCAATTGAAGTGGCCATATTAGAATATGCATGTAATATGGATTCA
Organism: Larix kaempferi; assembly: GCA_027924585.1. Lineage (NCBI taxonomy): Eukaryota > Viridiplantae > Streptophyta > Pinopsida > Pinales > Pinaceae > Larix > Larix kaempferi. Next base: position 16,348,196 of record BSBM01000619.1, on the reverse strand, counting down.
AATGTAGAAACTGGTGATCTAGATGCAAAGATCTTGAAAAAATGGAAAGTTTATAAAAATGACACTGAAAATGAACTTTGGATTCCAAAGTTATGCCCTTTTGAACAAAGGAAAAAAAAGAGCCAAGGAGCCATGTGGTAGGCAAAGGTTGATCCATGTGGTGATGGGAGAAAAAAAATGCAGTGAAAAAGTTCCCCTTGCTAACTTTGCAAATAATTTCACCTTTACAAATAAGTTTCTTTAAAATAAGTGACCAAATTTTATAAAACAAGTGGGAAGCACTTTTAAAACATAATTACTTTATAAATTAAAGTTACATGAACTTTTGCAAAAAATACCAAAAGAATGACTTGAACCAAAGACCTCTTACTTATTAAAATAATATGTTCACCCAAGTGAGTTAATAAAAATATTTAGTAATATCACGAAGGAGAATGGATTTATTATTTTTGTTGATGGGACAGTGTGCCTATAAAAAAACCCTACTTTTTAGCCTGCAAGACACTTTACACGACCATACAAAATAAAAAAAATGGAATTTTGAAACCGAAATTTCTCAAATTTGGGGTTAGTCCTTGGTTATCTTACTTGGAAAATGTAATTTATCTCACTATTTTGGGTTTAACGAGTTTGCACAAGGCACACAACAAAGAGCATATGAGGTTACGAAAAACCTTTCCACTATGTTTTTGATTTGTCGAGTTTGCACAGAGTGGACAACAAAGAGAATATGCATATCAAAAAGGTAACAAACAGGAAATAAAATAAAAAATAGGCTAAAATATGAAAGAATATGATAAAGGTTTAAAAACATCCATAGATGTAAACAATATACCTCCGAATCAGGTAAAATGGTCTTATATTGAGAAAACAAAAATATTTTTCAGTGAAATGAAAAGCATTTCCAATTGAAACAAGTGTTCCAGATGCAACAGAACACCTCTCTTAGCCAAAAAATACACAAAAATAGTAGAAACCATAAATCATTTAATGCACATAGCTAAATCGGTTCACAAACTCTATCAACAATGGAAGCAGGACTTGATAAGTGCTCTGATACTATGTTTGATTAACACAATATATTTCTAGAAGATCAAACACCTTCAACTACCGCTCACACAAACAAATCACAGATCAACACACAAATGTTTTACGTAGTTAAAACCGTCAAAGAGGGAAACCATCCATGACCCTAGCCAAATTGCTACTTGAAGCAATATATTATGCAAAGGAAAAAAATTACATATGAGTTTCTCACAATTGATCAACTATCCTCCATGCTCTTTAAATAGAGATCATGGACCAATTGGGGGTTAATCCATAGATAAATAGCCATTAAGATCAAGGTGAAGATGAAATGCTGGATCATCTTATGTCTAGAACATATCATGATCATTAGATTACATAAGTACAAATGCATACAAATTCATACTAAAGAAACACACTTTACTGAAAGACACATTTATAAAATTACCACTTGTGTATATCAAAGAATTACATAAGTACTCTAGATCCAAGAATGCAATAATTACCTTTTATAAAATTCACACTTATGTAGATCAAAGAATTGATCCTTCTAGGATATCCATGTTATGGAATCATTACCATCAAACTTCTTCATATCTATATTAGGAATAAATTAGTACCTTGGTCATAAGTTCAACCCATGATTATGTGGAATTTGGAGTAAGGAGTGATCATATGTATGGTACTCAAGGCACTTGTTCTTCTCGTATGATGGAATTTTCTTTTAAAGTGATTGGGACTCCACCATCTTGTTCTTTTTATCCTCTTCTCAAGGAATTGAATATTGGGTAAGTAGGGTGCTTATATCCTTCAAAAGTTCCTCCCTCGTGTTTTCAAGGTTCTTTTTTAGTTCAAATTGGATATCCCCTTTGAATGTTTGGAATTCATACATATTTACCATATTCATGATGCCCATATTTCTTAGCATTGTAGTTTCAAGGTTTTCTACTCTTTCTCTAAGATTGGACAACCTAAATTCCACATCATCATGTTTGTCTTATGTCATGGATGAGCCTTCAAGAGGTTTAGCAAGCATATAATTTTTTCCTCCACCTCTTTCCATGTGATCCCACTAATGTTATTCTATATGAATGTGAAATTTACATCCATAACATCTCTTGTAAATCTTTTAATTAAATTAGGAAAATCCAAAAGGGATTTGTAACCTTTATATCAATTAAATGTTGTATTGATTACTCCCATTCTCTTACTAAAGTCAAATGCACTTTGTGAAATCTAAATCCATAGTTAGATAGTTAAATTATAAACATAATTTGTTAAAGTTGAGCAAGATAAGCACTGTGTTTAGAAATTAAAACAAGAAAATCAAATTAATAATATCAATAATATAAAATATTAATACATTTGATGTTTAAAGAAGTTGAAATAATATAGAATTTATTGCATCCCTAATCAAAACTAGTTTTCAATATTGTAATCGAAACAAACAAAACAAATATTTCCAAAATGACCAATTATCATTATCTCCATAATGAATTCACTGTTGCACTAACCCAAAAACACTTTGGAATAAGAGAATTTGTAAAATTTGTGACTAAAAGGAGGTTGGTGATGAACACTATTTCCTTCTAAAGATGTCCTAGACCCTTAAGAATATAACATAACTTTACCTAATTTCATAACTTAATTACCCTTGAGGACCTCATGAATTATAGAAGCCATAATGTCTTTGGTACTTTCATTTCAATTGTGTCTAAAGATAAAAATGAAATTGTGATGAATATTTTGTCACTTTTCCTTTATTTGTCATATATATTTATTGTTGGTCTTAGAGGGTGATCAAAATAATCATCATCATAAAATCTCCATTTAATTAAACATAAATTGTTAAAGTTGAGCAAGATAAGCGTCATGTTTATAAATTAAAACAAGAAAATCAAATTACTAATATCAATAATATTAAATATTACACCTAAAGTTTAAAGAAGTTGAAATACTATAAGATTTAGTTAATCCCCAATCAAAACTAATTTTCAATATTATAATCGAAACTGGCAAAAAAAATATTTTCAAAGTGACCAATTATCATGATCTCCACATTGAAATTCATTGTAGCACTAACCCAAAAACACATTGGAATGAAAGATTTTGTAGAATTTCTGAGTAAAAGGAGGTTTGGGGATGAACAATACTTCCTTTTAACATGTTCTTCCCTTAAGAATATAACATAAATTTACCTAAATTCATAACTTAATTATTCTTGAGGACCTCATGAATTGTAAAAATCATAATGTCTTGCTACTTTCATTTCATTTCCACTGTGTCTAAATATAAAAATGAATTTTTGATGAATATTTAACCACTTTACCTTTATTCCACACACACACACACACACACACACATATATATATATATATGTTTGTTGTTGGTCTTAAGGAGTGATCAACATAATCATCATCATAAAAGTTCCATTTAATTATTATTATGATAGGTCCATCTTAAACCTAGATCTATCAAGCATGTATCAAGCACACCAAGAGGGATCCTATTTCATGACGTGGATTTTTTTTTTTAATCTTAAATTTTTTACACTTAAAAAAAAAGACCTCAAAGAAATTTGATCTTTGTTAGTGCTTGATAGAACCAAGTTTAAGATGGATCTATGTTGGTTTTTTATTTTATGATATATTTTTGCACCAAGAGTAGCAATGTGCTATACAAACTAGGATGGGGGGATGTTGTCATGTAACATAATGTACCTTTATGTTACACTACCCAAAATAAAAAGAAATGAAAAAATTCATTTATGTTGGATCATAAAATAAAATTAAAAAATAAAATCAAATGAAAAGTAATTAAAAAAAATCCATCTCTGCTCATAAAATAAAGGAATCAAATTTCTTGAGAATTTTTCATGGATGTGTACAAAATTAAAATGTAAACAAAAAAATTACACCTCAAGAAATTGGATCCCTCTCGATGCTTAGTAGATTTGGGTTTAAGATGGATCTATGCTGGTTTATTTGGTTTTTATTTTGGGTAATATAATGCTAAGTTACATGACAACATCTCCCTCATTATGGGTTATATAGCACCTCGAGATACTCTCGATAGAAAAAAAGTAATTGCCTTTAATCTAAATAGTTTTAATCTTATTGTACATAGTATTCTATTGTACCTATCTCTTATGATTTCCTAACATTTACATGAAAATGAGTCATATATATGCCTAATATATGTTTCTTGGAATTGTTTCTAGCACATTAATACCTTTCTATTCAAGAATTTAATATTACATTATATATATTGTTCAAAAATAGTGTATTCAAGTATTTGACTTTTATTATTAAGATCCTATTATGTCATGTCCCCTCATTAATGTTTAGAGGAAGGAGTTTTTATCCCAACCAATCCCTTGGGTTGAGGAGGAAATTTCATGCACTTGGGGTTAATTTTCAAGTTAAGGCATTAATTAGTTAGGAAGTTTAATTTTATTGTTATCCCAAGTTTGAAATGTACTCGGTAGAAGTAATTTTTATTAATAGATATTTGTTTCAATAAAATAAAATGGATAAGTATGCACAAGGGTGCATTAGAGAATAATGGTTGACCAACTCATGACTTGCAAATGAAGAAAAGATAAAGCAATCAAAGCAAGGAAGGTAGGAAAAAAAGAAGAAAAGCTAGCACAAAGCAAAAAAAAGTAGGAAAGATCAGGAAAAACATAGTAAAGCAGAAGAGCAGGACAAAAGCAAGACAAAGCATAAAAGAAAGACATAATGTGTAAATTTTTTTTTCTTGATTGTGTAAAAATTTAAGACATTTTTTTCTTGATGTGTAAAAAATTTAAGATAAAAAAAATACACCTGAAGAAATTGGATCCCTCTTGATACTTAATAGATCGAGGTTTAAGATGGATCTATGTTGAGTTTTAACAGTTTTACCTTTATAGTTAAAGTTAAGATGGAAGGTAACATTACAATATATATATATAATTTTTTTTTCAATTTTCAATACAAACAAGAGGAACATGGAAGTGAATTATTTGCACAAGCAAAAAAACAACTTATAATATTTATGGAATAAACACAACAAAGTTTCATTGATGCCTTGTTATTGTCTTCTTTTAAAGATAATACTTTCTTCCTTTCAACCAACCAATAAAAAAATTACATATAACAACTTTTTACCATATAAAACTTTTATAATTCAAACCAAATCACAACATTTCAATCAATCAATTTTCTTCCTTTTCAAATTACCACTAACCCATTGAGTGACCATAAGTGACAAGAAACTCCTCTCAACAAACAAAACCATTCAAACTCCTATTCAATTTATCCTTAAAAAAAAAACAACCATTCAAACTTCCATTCCATCTATCCTCAAAAAACAAGATGTCCAAGAAATTAACATGTTGATCAATCGTTTGTGCCATTCCATCCCTTCGTGTAAGATGACCTTGGGCATGTTAGGAACAATGTCTTGCTTCCTCACCATGTCTTAACTCCTAACTCCTTTAATCTATCTATGAAAGCTTAGAAAAAGAACACAATCACAAGGGCTGTCCAATCATTGTCTGCATTGTGCAAATTTGGGCCTTTGGAGGCGACCTCCCAGGCATGGTGTACCATGGACAAATTTCTTTCCAATTTTATTTTTTAGATTGATAATATTTTTAAGTGAAAATTATTCAACCTGTTGTAGGCCCAGGCAGCAAATCTGACTGCTTGAGATCCAACTGTTGCTGTAGTAGCATTAAATGGCTTGCAGCATGGTGAATAATGTTTTAACATGGTGATGTTAGAAGTGACCATGCAAAGCATGTGTTTGATATTAATTATGGTGATTGGAATGATTTATTTGGTTCTATTTTCACATATCTATTTTTGATATAGATAAAAAAAAAAAAATTGAACTGATAAATATTTTTTTTTGGGGAATATCAAACAAACCTTAGTGTTGAATGAAAGAACCATCTGTTCAACAAAAATAAAACTGTTACCCTAATAAAACATTAATTACTCTACTACAAAATACATAACAATAACCTCTACATATACCACTAATACCGCTAATGGTATTTCCACCCCCACCGATTTGCTCAGCTATATCTATCAGCGGCTGGAAACATTACTATTAGTGGGACGTCGGTGTAGTTCTAATGTCTTTCTCATGCCCGCGCATCTTTATTGTTCCCATCATCACCCTCGCCGACGACATTCAAAACAGTAGACAATTCCCCAATAATTCAAAACCAGACTTGAAAGATCCCCTGCACGTATTATTATAACTATGATAAAGATTACGAGATGAATGTAACAGTTCATGCACGCCAAACAGTACGACAGATGAAAGATTTTCCACGTTTGATACACGGGCTTTCCATGCGTGGCTATCGTCGCCCGCCATTGTTGACCTCGGGTCTCTGGTACGTATAAATTCGAAGCGTAATCTGCAGAAGTAATAAGAAGAGCATCTGATCATGAAATGCCACTCACTGTCAGAAACGGGACCCCTTCCCATCCCCTACTTTGCAAGTTGCTGGTTCTATCATTCAAAGTGACTACTCGTTTGGCGCTATATATATATCCAACACACAAATATATATACACACATATATATATTCCTTTACCTTTCCGGGTGTACCTGCAACTTGTCATAAATATATTGGTGAAGTAATAAATGCTGTAACCTTAGCAATGGCACGCCCGGGCCCTTTCAGGGATCTGAGTAACTGAGTGTATTGGCCGCTTGTCAATGACCTCATTATTCCTTCCTTGCTGTCCAAAAAATTGGTCTCTGATAACTCTCACACACATGATCTCTGTTGTCCATTATGGACAGGGAAAGTGAAAGCTAGTTCTCCATAAAAAGTGTGCTTGCTTTCTTCTTTTCCTTTCCTTGTATGTTCACAGAATCCAACTCAGATCCCTGGAAAAGAGGCCGACTTGACTTGAGACAAGACAGAACAGACGACATGCCATGAATTTGAATGGGGCCTGAGGCTACCACTAGTATCCTGGTCCTTGAATTCTTGAAAAAGCAAAGTTCCTTGGAAAACAATCCATGAGTTTGCTTACAACCCAAGAGATACTCAAATCATCCATGGTGGATGGAGAGTTAGATTCAACATTGTTTTCAAACAACTGTAGCACTGTAGAAATTTGGAATTGTGAGAACTTGGTCACCCGATTGAAGAGAGATTCAAATTATCACCAGAATCCATGGGGGATGGAGAGTTCATTTCAACATTCTTTTCAATGGTGGAACTTTGGAAATGTGATAACTTGGTTTGGAGTTGCAGAATATTCCATAAAAGTTGTATACAAACTATCAGCCCAATGACTTTATTTGTTGTTAAAGTTAATGGTTGCAATGCACTTTATTAAAGTTGGATAAATACATTTTAAATCAACAACCCAAAAAAACAAAACATCACATCTTACAAAGATACATGCTTTTTGGACTTGGATAAAAGTAGAGAGAATCCAGAGACATTCCATGATCCACAATAAAATCAAATACAACGCATGCAAGATCCTTATATAATGGAGTGTGGGTTGAAATATAAAAGAAAAATAATTGATGAAAGGATGTTCCTCGTGGTGATTTAAATTATAATTATTTTAGTGAAATGAAAATTTATTAAATATTTTTAAGTATACTTTTTTATTAAATAAACGTTGAAGTAATTTTCTTTGAAATTGATTACATTTTTAAAATAAGATATCAATATAAGATTTTGTATTTAGTATATAAGTTTAATCAATTATTATTTTTAAATTTATTATTAAAATAACAAAGTAAAAATATTAAAATAAATTTATTAGCTCGGTGTATTAACCCCTTGCTTGAAAATGAGATGTTATGTTGTAATAGAGGTCACTAGTTTAAGGATATGAAACACGATATAAAATTAAATTAAAAAGTGAGATTGTGAGGGAAACCCTAGTTGTTGTGAAACCTTTGTGGAGAATGGTGATGGGAGTTTTTTCATCAACCTTATTAGAAGTTGTTGAATTTATTGCATAGACTTGGAGTCAAGCTAATCAATTTTTTATTGGCCTAGTACCAACCAAGAGAAAAAGGTGGGAACCATTTGTCTTTTTACTGTAGTTAGATTGAGTAATTTTCTAATAGGGTTTTCGGTCATTTTCTCTAATTTCTATCTGTCACCACATTGGATTTTTTGGGTAACGTTTCCATTATTTGTTTGGGTTTTCCTTATTTGGTTTTATTTGGTGATACTTTTATGTGGGTTTGTGGGGTGTCACTTTCCTAGTGGTGATCCTTTTTCCTTTATGGGAGTGGGTGACAGTTGTCGGAACCTTTCTTCTTGGTCACAATCTATGGATCTGGTAGGAGGGTTTCCTCATAAAACTGCTATTGTTGTCACGACGTCTCTCTTTTCACTTGGACAGGATTTCTCTGTTATATCAGATGGGAATGCAATGCTTAATAGGGGGTTTTCTTCTTCTCCGGAAGAAGATACTATAGCATTAGCTCTGAATAATATGGACCTAAGAGATATCAAGCCATCGTTTCATATTATTGGTGAGAGGGCAAGGGATCATGGGCGAATGAAGACTTATAAAACTCATGTTGGTTTGTAGAGATTCATAGTGGGTGGTGATGTTAACCTGGATATGGTAGGTTTTTTAACTAGGCGTGCTCTCCTGGGATGCATTGAAGCTGATAGGGTTTAAAAAATGGAGTTAGTTGAGTGGGTTAATCAAAATTGGCTCCCGGTATATGGTTATGCCTCGCACATCAATATGCTCATAAATGAGTGGATATGTTTTATCTTTCCAGAAGAAAATCATATTCAATAGTTTTTAAACAATGTTTGGCTCATTAAGGGGGGGGGTCTTTGATTTTGAAGTGATGGTACTCAACATTCGATTCAGAAAAGGAGAAAAAGACTCGGCGCCACCTTTGGCTTATTCTCCCTAAATTTCCATTAGAGCTATGGAAGCATAATGTTTTTTAGGGGTTGGCCAATTCGCTTGGAAAATTTATTTGTCTAGATAAACAAAATTTGTTTGGTATGGAGAAGAAGGTCGCATGCATTATGGTTGAACTCAATATTTCCATGGGGCTTTCAGCGGAATTGGAAATTCAATGGGGAGATCAAATCTTTCATCAGCGTTTGGACTACCTTCATATCCCATTCAAATGTCACTTCAATCATGATATTGGTCATGTTAAAGCGATATGCCCTATTATATTGTTTGGTATGAGTTTGAACGCCTCGGGGGACAAGTCTAGTGAAGATATCTCTCATCCTCGGGCATTAGAACATTCTTCAAATCCTTATGTACCTCATTCTGACTCAAATGAGAATACTAAAGGTATGCAAACTTCTGACTCTTCGATGCTCTATGAAAGTGTGTCAAAATTTGAAATAATTTTTTACCTTTCTGTGAAAAAGAATTGGATAAAAGGTTATCAGTTAATGGGGTTGAAGTTGGTGTTGTTTTGAAAATAAGGGTCTTTTATCCTTTTTAATGTCTATTCATGGGTTTGACAACCAAAATGAATTTGAGAATGCTCAATTCACTGACTCTAGAAACCCTACTTTGTGTTTTGCTCCTCCTGCTAGGGTTTCGAGGGTTAATGTTTTAAATGAGTCCCCTATTTCCAGAGATAATTATATCCCCCCCTCCAATCCTCTAGATTCTAAACGTATTTGCACCATTATTGGTAATAATAATATCTGCCAAAAAACCCCTTTAAATGTTTACTCAAAAAACCATTCTGAAAAATTTGGGGGTTTCTTCGGTACATTCAATTCACTTCCAGAATGTGACTATTCGAAATCGAAAGAAAAAGAACCAAAATTCAAAGGGGGTAGATTCTAATACTATGTACAAACCCTTATCTTTCAAACTATCTAAGGATTATGATTCCTCTCCAAATGTCATTGATCAATCTTCTCCTCGAGCCCTTAGAGCAGTGCTTCCTTTCTTGTCAGGTTCTTAATGCCATTTTTATATCTGAATATACGTGGGTTGGGTAGGGATGATAAGGTTAGGGCCCTATCTAAACTGTTAAAAGATACTAACCCTAACATTGTTTTAATCCAAGAGACTATGTGCTCGAAGTATCGGGCTATTGATGTTATTTCTAAAATCCCACGAAAATGGGAAATTTGTGTAGTTGATTCATGTGGCCTTTCAGGTGGTCCCTTATCATGCTGGAACCCTTTGATCATGAATTTCAAAACTTTCAAAACTATTGAGGGAATTTTGATGGAGGTACATTTTAAGAGTTTTGACCAACAGTTTTCCATTTTGAAGTGTTATGGGCCATACAAGAATAGGGAATGTTTTTGGAATTCCTTGGAGGCCTATGGATTATTGGAGATTAATAACTTAATTGTTGCAGGATATTTAAACTTTAATTTGTCTTCAGCTGAAGTTTGGGGGTCCTCAACTCATCAAGATAACCTAGTTGAGTTCTTTTCCAACCTACTCCAGAGGTCTAACCTTATTGACATTACTCATGTCAAGTTGGAACCTACATGATCAAATGGTAGATGTGGTGATGTTGGGATTTGTAAGAGTCTTAATATATTTATTATGAACACAAATTGGTCCATGCCCTTCAAAAATATAGGACTTGGGTGGAACTATCAACCATTTTTTATCATCATCTAATATTTCTCCAAATGGATGGGGTTAACTATCCCTTCAACTTGAATAGTTCTCGGCTATTAAATGACAATTTTTGTTGTATGATTAGGGAGAAGTGGATGAATTTTCAGATCCCTAAGGATAATATCCCTATGGATAGTTTCGTATTGAAACTAAAAATTTGAAAAAAAGAAGTTATCATGTGGGCAAAGAATCAAAGAAAAAATGATAATTAAGAATTATTGAGAATTGATGAACAATTGAAATTGATCTAGTCAAACAATGAGGACTGTATTTTGAATGAAGAAGATAAAGGGGTCATTAGAGATCTAGAAAAAAAGGGCTTGCCTCTTAAAGTAGGAGGAAATGAATGGCGGTTGAAGAGTCATGCCTTGTGGTCTGCATTTGGTGATAACAATACTATATTTTTTCATAATTATGCATCCTATAGAAGAAATGTAAACTCTATATGGGAGATGAAATATGATAGGGGCCATACTATCCAAAATCAAAAGGATTTACAAAGGATGGCCAAATCACATTTCCTTGATCTCTTCAAGGACTCTAGTTTATGCAAGACTCATGCTCAATTGAAGGTGATTAGTCACATGCCTACATTTTTTGGGCCAAAGAAAGGTGTCGATATTGGGAAGCTTGTCACACTTTATGATATTGAAACTACTTTCAATAGTCCAGGTCTAGATGACTGGACTCTAGAACTCTTTATATCCTTTTTTGATGTGATTGGAAAGGATGTTTTATCCATGGTAGAGCAATCGAGATTGGAATTTTATATTTTTTGTACCTTGAACTCTACCTTTTTAAAATCTTATCTCTAAATGCAATAAACCAGAAAATTTTAATGATTTCAGACTAGTTGCACTTTGCAATCTGGCTTATAAAATCATAACTAAAATTATATCCAATGGATTTAAGCAGTGCCTCTCAAGATGTATGTCTAAAGAGCAATTTGGCTTTCTAGCCGATAGACAGATCCTGGATGCAATTGGTATCACTTAGGGAGGTATTCATTCTATCAATATTAAAGATATTGAGGCCCTTTTGTTAAAGATGGATCTTGTGAAGGCCGATGATCAAGTATATTGGGTATACCTAAGGCTTCTTCTTTTACAAATCGGGCTTCCCATTATCGTCACTAACTCGATCATGTCATGTATTACTTCTGCACAATTATCAGTGCTTATTAATGGATCTCCTTCTTAATTCTTCAAAATTTCTAGGGGCATCAGACATGGATGCATGTTATCTCCCTTACTATTCCTTCTTGTTATTGAAGGCTTAAGCCACATGATTTCAAAGGAAAAATCCGAGGGGTAGCTTAAAGGAATGAAAATATCAGCATATGTTTTCACTACTCATATTTTATTTTTTTATGATGTCATGTTGTTTGGGAATGGATCAGTTGAAGAATGGAAATGCTTTGTTGATATTATAAATTTATTCTATGCAGCTTCTGGGATGGAGATAAGCATTAAAAAAACTTGTTTTTACTAACACGAGGTTGATAGAAGTGTCCAAAATTGGATATCATCATTTATTCCATATAATGTTCTGGATATTGGGGATGGTTTTAAATATTTGGGATATTTCCTAAAACCAGTTGGATACAGGGTCAAAGATTGGTTTTTGTTAGTGGAAAATTTTGAAAAAAGGATCAATCACTAGACTTTTAGGTTACTCTCATTGGGTGGCATATTAACTTTGCTTAAAGCAGTTCTGATGGGAATACTTGTTTATTGGTTGTCATTGGATCGTGTTCGAATATTATGAGATGAATATGTAGGATTATGTTTAAATTTCTATGTTCGGGAAATACAGAAAAAAAGGAAAATTGCAGATGGCAAACTAGGAAAGGCTATATAAGCCAAAAAATTTGGGGTGGATGGGATATAAAAAACATCTATTGGTTTAGTACAACATTGTGTTTCAAAATATTTTGGAGAGGCCTCTTTGGAAAAGGATTGTGGATTGAAGTACTTCATGGTAAACATATTAAAGGAAACATCTTGAATTGGTTAAGGAACCCTGTGAAGACTACCCTAAATACTTCAAATTTCCGGTCTAGTTTCATTAAGGCCTACCCGTGGATGGGTAGAGGATTAGCGTGGAAGGTTGGATAAAGTACAAATGCTTTGGTTGGCATTGACCCTATTGTTGGGATGGAATAAAATTATCAGCTATCCTCATATACAGTTAGAATATTTGGCTGAATTGGATTTTTTCACATTAGCTCATATTAAAAAACTGTGTTGGATCACTTCGCCTAAGTCCTACTAGTTGTCTGCATTTGATCTTGGATTGGGTAGTAGATGGGCTATAGAATGGGAAAATTATATATCAAATATAAATTCTATAGGTATTAAACTCAATTCAAAACATGACTCTCTTATTTGGCACCCAAATGCCACTACAAGTATTATTTCAGCCAAGATTGCATATACAGTTATAGCACAAGAGTATACTTTCATGGCTCCTAGATGGTGGTACCAAAAATTATGGAAGTGGCACATTCCATTGACAATTAAATATTTTTTATGGCTTTTTTTTGAAAATTTTCTTAAAACTTGGGATAATTTATTGCATACATGATGGATTGGGCCAAACATATGTGCTTTATACAGGGAATATTTGGAAACTATGGATCGTATTTTTGTCCATTTCCAATTCACAAATAATATTTAGGATTCTATATTCTCTTCCTTAAATATCCCGCTATCCTGGGGTAGCCAAGCATTCGAACTAAATTACTATCTTTGACACAAGAATTATACTATGTAAAGTACAATACCTACTTTCATCACTTGGGGCATATGGAAGGCCATAAATTCTCTTATTTTTTAAGATAAAAATATGGTCATAGGTGAATTTTGCTTGAGGATTATAAGTCATTATAAATAATATTATGCAATAGGTGATAATATTTCCAAAGTTAGAAATGTGGTGTCTATTTCATTTTCTGAGGATGCTACAGGTTTTTTCGATGATGCTGCAAAGGATGGTTACTTTGCTGCTAGGGCTATTCTTAGTCTTAACAAAGTTCACATTTTCAAATTCAAATTGACCTTTGGGTAGGGTTCCAATACTAAAGTTGAGTTGTTGTCTCTATGGTGTTTATGCAGGATGGATTTGTTTATGGGGATTGACACTTTAAAAATATATGGTGATTCTATGGTGATTGTTAAATGGGAAAATAATCAATACAATTTGCCAGTCATTGCTCTCCATAATTGGTGTTGGAGGACAAAAGAACTCTTATATTCTTTTGTCACTGTGGATATTTCTCACATTTACCGTGAACTCAATATGGAAGCTGACTGTTTATTTAAAGTGGCAATAGATGGAGCAGAAGGTATTTTGTTTTGGGAGGAATATGTTGAAAACTCCCTGATCAATAGTGGTTCTCTCAATCCTTTTTCCTGTAAGTGATTGATTCTATCATCACTTGCTTTTCTTCCCTTGTGATATTTTTATGTTTTGGGTTGTCATATGTGTTTCTAGACACTTCGTTTATATAGACAAGGACAAAGCTCTCTAGTCTAAATGTGATAGATCTAGAACAAAGCACCATAATACATGCAATCTTTCCTAGATTAAGCAAATTACAAAGAGTGTAGATGGATTACTCACCTTGCAAACATAGTGATATCTACTTGCTTTATGTATCCCTTGAACTCTAGCTGAAAAACAAGAGACAACAAACAAGTGGAAACACGCAAACGATAATACTATGCAATATTGATCAATCTAAACTAGTGGTCAAGGAAACTAATTCTAAAGATCTAAAATGAACAATAAAACTTTATGGAAAGAGTGTATATTACTGTATTAATGAAAATAAAAGAAGAGGAGATTACAACCAAGCCTTGACGTTGCAATTTATTCCAAATGACTTTTTCCTCAAGGATCCAATATTTCCTCCAATGGATGACAGGGTTTCAACTCTAGCATAATTTCACCAACATTTAGATACTCTAGTCATTCCTTCCCTAACTATGAAGAGGAGGCTTGTATATATAGGACAAAGAGGATAGAATGGGTTGAGGATTTGATGGATAAAACTAAGGGATCATCCCAAGAAGTTAGGGGATCGAATGACACCTTTACTGATTTGTTGGGATAGGCTTCCATGAAGAGATTCGTTCTATAAGGTGCTCAAATATTCTCTTTTTCTCCTCTAACTAATAGTGATGTACCTTGCTAAATAACATCCTGCGTCAGGGATGGGGTGATACATGTTGATTGAAGGAAAGAAGGATCAGTGATGCACATTTCCAGTGGGAAGAAGGCATCACCATAGGTCTAACACTACTTGTAAATGTGCTGAGTGCATCGGTGTCAAAATATGAGGAAAAAGGTATGAAAATACTTTTTTTTCAGACAATTTGGCATCAATGCTTTAGGAATTAGGACAAACCAAGGGTACAAATGTCATGATGAGAGGATTTTGGTATAACAGAATGTCCCCCCAAAGCATGAAGCTATAGGAATAGGATAGGTGAAGTGCTTTGATGGATGGAATTTTAAGGCATAGATCATCTATTGAAATGTTGAACAAGGAATTTTGCAGTACAATAGACTCTGATATACATGTCCCAAATGACTCAAAACATGTCTTCCAACGAATACATTGCAGATCCATCTTAGTATTGATTGAATAAACACAACCATTGATACTAAGATACAAGCGTATATCCATGATGAGATAATTACACAACCACGACAAATAAAGGAGTGGGTCTGTGTGATATGACTCAAAAAATCTCCATCGCAACCTAGGTAAGGTGCATAACAAAAGTACCCCAATGTCTTCACCTTGAACCTGAAATGATATGAATCTAACCATGTGATTACAATGTGTTGAAGTCGAACATGGTATAAACCACTTGATTACCGGTCAATAACATAAATTGTTAACAAGCACAAGGGAAATCATCATTGATGTCAATGATCCCCAAGGTGTGATAGTACATATTGTCAAATATGAATCAATGAGCTGAGGTCAAACATTCAGTGGAATATTTCAATCATAATTCAATGTGATAATGGGCATCCAACCCCAAGGGAAACAGTCGGCCATGATAGACATAAGATTCCTAGAGGACAGTCGACGACCTCTAGGATGAAGGGCGATAGTCGACACAGGGTAGTGAGTTGTGGGGTTTTCGACCACTAGGGTCGATGGCCGACACTCAGCCAAAGTGATGGAAGTGGTAAGAGGTGATATCGACCAAAACAAGGGAAGCACTCAGGAGTTGACACTGACCAACTGAGCCAGTTGGAAGACCGAGAAGAGCAGTCAACAACATACAGTCGATGAGGATTGGTTGAGGTGGAGACTAGAGAGAGTCACGGCACGATTCACTCACAGAGGGTGGATTCCTTCTAATAGGAGAAAAGGACAGTTGGTCCAAGGGGTCAATGGATGACCAAGAGTAGACTTCGGTCGAAAGGCCAAGTTGTGTTAGATCAGAGGCTAGTCAGAGGACTAGACAAGTCGGTGTTGACACCGATGTAAAGGAAGTCGACTACATCATAGTGGTCGAAGGATAAAGATGATGAAGGCCAAGAGGGATTAGAGGGATCGATGGTCGAGTCACAGAGCTGGTTCGATGTAGGAGAAGATCGAGTAGAGGAAATATTCGAGTGCATAAGCAGAAGGAAATGACATCCAGTTGTCATACCAATGAAATTGAAGGAGAGATGATGGAAGCTAAAGTCACGAAGATGTGTCGAACAAAGGATCGACATGGTGGGCTGAGTGAGGGCCAACAAGTAAGAGTATGGTTAGGTTGATGGAGTACCGACTGACCATAAGAGTACAAGTCAAAGGTGATCGCCGCGAAGAAGCCGACTAGAGGGGGTGCTGATGACCACTGGTGCGGAAGGGAAGACTGGCAAGTCAAATCCAGGAAGTCGAGCAGAAGCTGTCAATGAGAGGTCGACAAGAGGATAGAGGTCAAGAGTCGACATGTCAAAGGTCGACAGATGACAAGAAGCAACAGAAGGCATCGAAGGTTGACATGTGGTCGAACGACATGTTCGACAAGTTTGCAGCAGAGGCCAAGCATGGAGGAACGGGTGGAGTGGAAGTCACCCAAGCATAGTAAATCCGACAGGATTTTTGAAGGATGACAGAAGGAAGTATGGTTGAGGCGGTGATGGGATCAAAAACTGTCAGAGAGTCTGAAGGACGTGCAGAAAGTCAAACATAGTACCTAGTATCCATTCAGGGTTGCTAAGGAAGTTATGAGAATTTAAGATGGTGGTTGGATCTATGTAAGACGCCATTGCAGAGGGGAGGTTTTGTAGGAACGGTCAGGTGTACTGAGAACTGCAAATCCGTTGGATCAGAGATCGAGCGACGAATGTAGATAAGGACGTCTCAGGGAGTGTAGTGGACCTAGGGAGCAGCAATAGAGCGAAGTAGAAGAGCGGTGCAAAGGAACAGAGAGAGGGATCTTTCATCCATTGATCAGTGAGCACTTTCATTCAACATAGGCAGTGAGAGGGAGGAGGATCACACATAGTGAGAAGAAACACACTGCAAACAATTCATTCTGTATATTGTAATAGGCTGAGGCTAACTTGTTTAATAGATTGCATGTAACTTGTAATTCTTTCAAGTAATAGAAGAAGAGGACTTATCATCATTTCCAGTTCACATATTTTCTTTATGAGCAACCTGTGTGTTTGCTTTGTGTGTCATAGCTAAGCAAGAATTTCATAGAACCGACTTGTGCTAGGTGGTATCAGAGTGGGAAGAGAATCCTGTGAGGAGAAATCCGGTGATACCAACTTGCTTTGCACTAGGTAGTATCAGAGCAGCAATATCATGTGGATGGGAGAAACTACGAGTCCGTCGACAACTCCAGCTATGGTTGGGTACAGTTGTGCATGCGTTGTGAAAGTCTAGTTACGATTAGGCAAAGGAGAATAGCACCAACTGCGGTTGGGTAGAGTTGAAGACTGACGAAGTGGATGAAGGGATAACTTCCACAGGAGGTGGAGTAGAGTTTCCCAAAACTAGGTTGCAGAGCAGAGGCAATTTGTGGAAGTGTGAAAGTGTAACTCCGTAGCTACGGTTGTGGGTAGAGTTGCAGACAAAAAGATCAAGGATCCGACCAGTGGAAGAACACAAACCATGGAATATGTGGTGAAATTTTTGTTGAAGAAAAGAAAAGCCCAAGTAAAACCTGGGATATTGAACATGAAAGCGAAGCTCTATTCAAGCCCACATAAGACAATGGTTCCAGTAGGAAAGCTGGGTAGAACTATTGAAGAAGGGCCAAAGAGAGATAGACTCAGTCGAGCGGCCCAAAAAAAATCCGCATGGTGTAAGAGTGCAAAAATCCCAAGGTCGAGGGAGTAGATGACCTTGACGAGGATGTGTGATGTGCTGAGAGAAACAGTACTCCAAGTGGAAGCATGGGAGGAATTGAAGAACCTTCCCTCCTAGATGAGTTGATAGATACCTCGATGACGGGGAAGAGAGTCTTCTCGATCAACGAGATAGACGAGGTTCGACAACGAGTCAAGTGAAGAATGGAAGTGATGACTAAGGGGATACCTGAAGAGTGCAGAGAGGAGTCTACATGTGAAAAGGATTTCAGTCGGGACTCGACAAGAAAGAACAAGACTGAAGAATGTTCCCCAGGGGAGGGAAAGATGTTGGAGGATGTCCATGAGGGGAACCAACTAGAAGATAAAGAAGATTCTGAAGGAGTGGTTGAGTCATCACGACCATAGGAAAGGATGGGAGGGTCGAGTGGGGACTCCCATGAACAATCAGATGAGCATAGCACCGATAAGACAGAAGCGCAGTCAGATGAGAGGACTGTAGCGGAAGCGACACTTTCGTTTAAGGAAGTGATCGATGAGGTGAAGGGGAATAATGACCTTCACGCAAGTGGATATGAAGTAGACTTGAAACTGTTGGCGAAGTTGTCAAAGTGCATACCGACGAGATGGAGGAAAAAAGTAGTAGGAGTGTAACTTCCATATTCAACGAAGACAGTGGAGCGGCTGCTGTGGAGAAAAGGGTTGGAAAGTGTGCCATGAAGAGACCTGATGAGGAAACAACCGATATGGATGAGTGTTGACATCCATGGTCGGAAGAGGAGAAGCAAGACAAAGAAAAACTTGCATTGGAAGAGGATTCCATGATGACAATAGCGAGTCTATTTATGTTAGAGGAGGAAATTGCAGTCGAGATGCAAGCCACCGAGTTCAATATGATAGGTGAAGTGGGAAGAAGATCCCAGGAGAAGGCTGGAGAAGTAAAGGAGATTTTGACAATATTGTTGAGGAGAAGCAAAACCACGGACAAGTTAGCCCTTGGAATGCATCTGAGGAGCATGTGATTGTGACAGACAATGTCAACTGCAAGGGTCAGACAGAACATATGGGTTCTAGAACGATCGAGCACAAGTCCGACAAAGGCAGGAAGACATGGGATGAGTGCCCATTTGAGGGCTATCTGTGAGACTAGAATTGGACATGGGTTCCAGATGGAGAAGACAGTTGACTGGAACAGTTGTTGGAGTGAAGTTACGTACTTCAAAAATATTGGCGACAGTAGAGGAGGAATCCAATTCTCGAGTAGGAATGATGCCATGGTCGAAGCCATGAATAAAATTATGAAAGATGAAGTGAATGTACCAAGTTTCATTTGGTACCAAGTCTAGCATCGACGCCGACAAAAAAGGAAGGTCAGAACTGAGGGCATAGTTCTTTTCGTACCGCGGGAGTCTGATGTAGGGGCATCTGAGCCCAAGGGAAACAGTCGGCCATGACCGACAGACGACGCCCATAGGACATTCAATGAACTCTAGGATGAAGGGCGATAGTCGACATAAGGTAGTGAGTTGTGGGGTTTTCGACCACTAGGTTTGATGGCTGACACTCAACCAGAGTGATGGAAGTGGTCGGAGGTGATATCGACCAAGATAAGGGAAGTAGTCAGGAGTTGACAACGACTAATGGAGCCAGTTGGAAGTCCAAGAAGAGTAGTCGACAACATACAGTCGATGAGGGTTGGTCGAAGTGGAGACCAGAGAGAGTCATAGTGTGAGTCGCTCACAGAGGGTGGATTCCTTCTGATAGGAGAAAAGGACAATTGGTCGAAGGGGTCAATGGATGACCAAGAGTAGACTTTGGTCGAAAGGCCAAGTTGTGTTAGAGCATAGGCTAGTCGAAGGACTAGACAAGTCAGTGCTAACGTCGACGTAAAGGAAGCCGACTACATCAGAGTGGTCGAAGGATAAAGACGACGAAGGCCAAGAGGGATCAGAGGGATCGATGGTCGAGTCACAGAGCTGGTTCAATGCAGGAGAAGATTAAACAGAGGAAATATTTGAGTGCATTAGCTGAAGGAAGTGACGTCCAGTCGTCAGAACAGTGGGATTGAAGGAGAGATGATGGAAGCTGAAGTCATGAAATATGTGTCGATCGGAGGATCGACATGGTGGGATGAGTGTGGGAAAACAAGTAACAGTATGAGTAGGTTGATGGAGTATTGACTGACTAGAAGAGGACAAGTTGAAGGTGATCGACGCGAAGAAGCCGACCATAGGGTGTGGCGACGACCACTGGTACGGAAAGGAAGACTGGAAATTCGAAGCCAGGAAGTTGAGCAGAAGCTGTTGATGGGAGGTCGATAGGAGGATAGAGGTTGAGGGTAAACATGTCAAAGGTCGACATATGATAGGAAGCAGTGGAAGGCATCGAAGGTTGACATGTGGTCGAATGATGTGTCTGACAGGTTTGAGGTGGAAGCCAAGTGTGGATGAAAGGGTAGACTGGAAGTTGCACAAGGAGATTAAAGACGACATAATTGTTGAAGGATTATGAAAGGAAGTATGGTCGAGGCGGTGACGAGATCGACAATTGTCAAAGAGTCCGAAGGATGTGCAGAAAGTCAAACATAGTACCTGGTAGCCATTTGGGGTTTCTAAGGAATTTATGATAAGTTAAGATAGTGGTTGGGTCTATGTTAGATGCCATCACATACGGGAGGTTGTGCAGGCATAGTGAAGTGCACTGACGACTACAGATCCGTCGGATTAGAGATCAAGTGGCGGATTCAGAGAAGGACGTCTCGGGGAGCGGAGTGGACCTCGAGAGCAGCAGCAGAGCGAAGTAGAAGAGTGGTGCAAAGGCATAGAGAGAGGGATCATTCATCCATTTCTCAGTGAGCACTTTCATTCAGCAGAGGCTGTGAGAGGGAGGAGGATCACACACAGTGAGAAGAAACACACCGCAAACAGTTCATTCTGTATATTGTAACGGGTTGAGGCCGACTTGTTTAATAGATTGCATATAACTTGTAATTCTTTCAAGTAATAGAAGAATTCAACTTCTCGACATTTCCAATTCACAGATGACCTTTCACATCCTTTTAGAAGTGTGAAAGAGACAAGTTTGCTTGGAAAATTTTTCATGTTTTGGGAGTCTGAAAAGGGATTAAAGAAAACTCCAACGAGGTTCCTTTTTTCGTAACAGTTTTACGACCTCGAAAAAAAGATAAAACTAAACTCGGTGACTTATTCTCATGTATTTACGAGCACGAGAAGGAACAAAGACTAAGCTTGACATCATTTTACTAGTTTTTTAATGAGCACGATCATGGTTTAAAAGGAACTTGGAAGCTTTTCCATAGTTAACGAGGAATGAAAAAGTCAAAAATGATCTCCGTCATAGCCAAATGTCATTAATTTCAACCTGTAAACTCCACGACAAGTGTTAGAATGATTATAGGACTCAAAACATAACATATAATTGACTTGGTAAAAATAACTTAGGATAAAATGAAATAAAACATTAAAGTATTCTATTTCAAATGCATAAAAGCGGTAAAAAGTGAAAATTATTTACCATTTGTGTTTTTACCAAGTTGTGGGTGAGTAAAAAGTCCTTTTTAGCTATAATTTGTGGTGAATATTGTGAGAGTGTCAGTCAACCATTCAACATTCCGTCAGGACCAAGTAATTCTAATCCCTTTTCTCTTCCATTTCATGGTTAAAATTATTGTTTTGATGCACATTTTAGTGGTTTTGAGGGTCATTCCATGGGGGAAAATGCGCTCCCTCGGTGACACACTTATCCCTTTAGAGAAGAGAGTCATCCAATGGTGACGCACATCTTGTAAAGGGTAAGTGCATCATTGATTCCCTGTAATCAAAGCAAGGGTGTTTTGGCGGCGAAGTGACCCAAAAAATCAAATATGAAAGCAAAAAATTATTTTTTGTTGCCATAAGATGGACCTAATGTCTCTTAAATTGGTGTCCATGCAGGGTTTATCAATCAAGATGGTGCAATGGAAGGAATGTGAACACAAAGTAAAAGATTTCCAAGCGTCCAATGACCCTCATTCGATCAACGCTTTGAGAGAATGTGGGTTTTTGAAGTTATTCCAAGTGCAAGGGATGAGGGCCCAAATTCATTTATTAGATCACTTGATCCGAGTGTGGGACCCAAATCAACAACATTTTCAAGTTGGTACACATATTCTCACACTGGATATTGAGGATATCTATTTCCTGACCAGGTTGTCAAGGCGTGGAGCCCAAGTATCATTATTCAGTCCTATGGGAGGAGATAGGACCACTTAGGACTTAATCACACAATTTTGCACTCTTGGAATCCCAAATGTTAGGTGGGAAGATTCTGATAAAAAATGTGTGAGATAATCCTTTGAGGACCATATTGTTCACCATTGAGAGAGTAGTGGGGGCAGGGCTCTGCATCAGGATACTAGGGCCCATATGCCTTACTCCATCGAGTGTATGGTACCTACGGTATTCAATTGGTTTGAGGGGATCATTGGAAAAAAAATGTAGTCTTATTTACCATTTGTGTTTTTACCAAATTGTGGGTGAGGAAAAATTCCTTTTGATCTCAAATTTGTGGTGAAGATTGCGAGAGAGTCAGTCAACCATTCAACATTCTGTCAGGACTAGGTAATTCTAATCCCTTTTCTGTTCCATTTCATGGTTAAAATTCTTGTTTTGATGCACATTTTAGTGGTTTTGAGGGTCATTCCATGGGGGAAAATGCATGCCCTGGGTGACACACTTGTCCCTTTCGGGAAGTGTGTCATCCAATGGTGACACACATCCCGTAAAGGGTAAGTGCATTTTTTATGCCCTATAATAAAAGTTTGGGTGTATCGGCAGTGAAGTGACCCAAAAAATAAAAGATACAAGAAAAAAATTACTTTTTGTTGCCATGAGATGGACCTAATGTCTCTTAAATTGATGTCCATGTAGGGTTTATCAATCAATATGCTGCAATGGAAGGAACAAGAACACGAATTAGAAGATGTCCAAGTGGCCAATGACCCTCATTGGGTCAATGCTTTGAGAGAATGTGGGTTGTTGAAGTTATTCCAAGTGAAAGGGATGAGGGCCCAAATTCAGTTATTAGATCACTTGATCCAAATGTGGAACCCAGATCA
The DNA here is from genome assembly GCA_027924585.1 of Larix kaempferi. Lineage (NCBI taxonomy): Eukaryota > Viridiplantae > Streptophyta > Pinopsida > Pinales > Pinaceae > Larix > Larix kaempferi. Next base: position 16,325,096 of record BSBM01000619.1, on the reverse strand, counting down.
ACGACATTTTCAAGTTAGGACACATATTCTCACACTCGATATTGAGGACATCTATTTCTTGAAGGGTTTGTCAAGGCGTGGACTCCCATTATCATTATCTAGTACTAGGGGAGGAGACAGGACCAATGAGGACTTAATCGCACAATTTTGCACTCCTAGAACCCAAATGTTAGGTGGGAATATTCTCATAAAAAACGTGCAATATTGTCCTTTAAGGACCGTATTGTTCACCATTGAGAGATCAGTGGGAAATAGGGCTTTGCATCAGGCTACTAGGGCCCATATGCTTTATGCCATCGAGTGTATGGAACCTACGATATTCAACTGGTGTGAGGGGCTCCTTGCAAACCTCAAGGAACAATTAACCAAATGCAGGAGGGGAGAAATCAAACAATTTGGCTATGATTCAATCATAGTTTCTTTCTTCCTAGAGAGGGTCCCCCTACTTCGTCCACAGATGGAGATCAATGATATTGAGCCACGAGATCCACGCATGTTAAGGTGGACTGAGGTGATGGATCGAAATGGCGGTGGTGGGCCTATGATCACCTATGGGCATACCTTCTTCAAGTGGCTGCGTAGACAATTTCTTATGGTTGAGGAATATATGCATATGTAGGAGAGTATTTTCGAGGGGATCTAGACCTAGTGCTCTTGGAGGGATAGCACTGGGGTGAGCTAGGTAAGAAGAGAACTTAATTGTTTTTTCATTTTCTATGCATTTTATGATTTTTGCATTTTTTGTAGTACTGATATTTTATTCTTTGATACACAGATGTTGGGGCTTCAAGACCTGCTAGATCATCACCTATTGAAAGGCTTGGATTAGTCAGGGAGATGGTAGCAGCCAATCAAGAGGATGTGGAGGAGATGGAAAATATTGAGGAGAACCTATAGAGACTAATCATAGATATTCCTGATATATCCATAGATGACTTTCCACGACACTATCTTCATCGGACAACTGGTTTTTTTGGTCTCTTTGGACAGCTACTCCATCGAGTGGAAAGGGCCATCATATGATACCATGAGCACCACTAGAAATAACATGTTTATGCAGTTATGTACTCAAATACATTAGCTTCATATTTTTGTAGATAGACTGAAATCCATGGGATTCAGATTCTTGTACCAGTACTTTTTTGTAAAACATTTTACCAGGCTTAATATAAAATATTACTTAGTGGTTTATACAATGTGTCTCTATGATGAATGCAGATCTTATGTATGTTTATACTAATGGATAATTTACATCTAGTGCCAATATAAACTCTTAATAAAATGTTTAAATATGTGCAATGTGCCAATCTAATAAAAATTTAGCCAATAAATCCGCAACTATGTTCATACCCCTCCAGATATGTTGGTATTGAATGAAATCAAAATACCTTTCCAAGAGACGTACTCGCCGAAACAAGCAAATTAGTGTAGGTTCATGGATGGCGTAGAATCAGTTTAGATGGAAGACCACCAGTTGGGATTCGGGAATCCAGATAGACGATTATGTGGTCCACACCAAGGGAAGATGCGTCGGTTAACAATCCAATAACTGTGTGATATTCAATGATGTTATTAGTTGCAGGACCTAGGCAAGTTCCTCTTGAGTTTATCAGTTCACCAGCAAAGGAATAGAGTACCCAATCTTTCAAAGTGAGGTTCCGGGTATGACGACTAGCACCGTCCACAAATCCATAACAGGTTTCCATCTGCACAACCAGGCATAACATGGTATAAGCAATAATCAAAATAAGATCCTAACACACTAACTGAAAAATGTCACACCAAATCAAACACACATTATATACAATATATACAAAGTAATGATGCAGGGTGATCTAAGCATAATACCGTTTTAGGTAGAACCTATTTTGAGGATCCCCTATGGATATTCTGTCATAATCGACCCGTCACCTACCCAAATTTCTGAAATTATTATTTTATTAGCAAAATACTTTATGTTAAATTTAATTACAAAGTTTTGTAATTATGATCAATTTTGATCAAGGATGAATGTAATTACTGATTATTATTATTTAAATAAATTAATTAGGAGACAAACACCCAAGGGGACTGTTAAATGATTGTTCACTGACCCACTAGGAGGAATGGAAGCTGTTGGAAGGTATGGGACAGATGGAAGCAATTGCACCACACCACTAGCTGTTGGTTATGGGACAAATACCCCTAAAAATGTGGCATTATCCCCTAGGTGGTGGGAGTGGGTAGGCAGCTCATTTAATGACCAAGTAACAACTGAAAAGGCCTAGGTAGCTTGCATAAGGCAAATTCGAATTGAGTAGGCAGCTCTTACACAATATTTCTGCAGAAATATTTCCTCATGCGCATCAGGTGATCAGTGAGAGATTCGAATAGGGAGGCTAGTTCTAAGTAGAATCATAAGTCTGCATACTATTTTTCTAAGAAGAACCAGAGGTGCTGGTGCAGGTCTTTTGGACTGCTAGTTCTTGAAGATTCGACAGTTAGTGCTACTGCAAGTGGAGATCCTAAATTCCTAAGTTTCTTCCTCCTGGTGGTTCAGTTAATAGGCTCGAGGGTCCTAAGGCAAGTATTTGACTGTCTTCAGGAATTGGTTGAGTGGAACAGTCTTCTTGGGTTGTTTGTTTCCATACAGATTTATCCAGGTTTTACTGTTTCCTATTTTATTTCAGCTAATAGTTCTGTTTAGTAAAATTTGTAATCTCTATTTTTCTATTTGGAAGAAGAATTTATTTCTAATTTTGTTTAAAGTCTGAATGTTAAGTTTAAATGATGATCTGGATTGATAAACCAATCTCTACATTTTTCCACATGTTGTTTTATGCATCGTACTCTATTGCAGAGAAGTAAATTAACTATAGATGAAAAGATAGGAAAATTGCCATTGATTCGATAAATAAGTACAGTGATTGAGTTTTGTTTCATTTTCTGCCCTATAGCTAATAACAGTAATAATAACTGTATAGTATTTAATATATTATAGAATACCCCGTTGTTTCATGAAAAACAAACATTGTTTATTTCCTATATAAAAACATTGTATTTTCTTATCTCTACTATGTACATAGGAAATAAATGAAATTCAAAATTTCATACATCATATCATGTCTGCAAATAAATAGGTATTTCCGCAATAGATAAAATTGCTAATTGTGGACTTAAGCCACAAATCACAGTCACTATACAGTTTCCATAACTCACACACACTATGTTTTTCCTTTACAAATATTTCTGTTAGAATATTTCTTTTAATTATTTAAGTATCATTATAACCAAAAAACAAAAGATATGTAACCCTTATCTCGTTTCAATTATTGTAGTTTTCCATTCCTTTTGCAAACGGTATATATATTAATTAAAGCATAGAATCATATCTTTGTGAAACCCTAGATAGTATTTCCAGGTTTTCACCATAGTTATCGACAGTTACACAAAACAAGAGTTACATCTATATTAAATCTACAGTACAAACCCTAGCTTCAACCTAAGGGTTTCTTTGGAGTTACATGTGAACAATATCTTTCATTTGCGAAGATAAGACTAGAATCTAGGCATGGCCTTGTTCTTTTCCTTTTTCAAACAAAAACCATTTCATCATTTGCAACATACAAAGTATAGTCATCTACGAAAATGCATACAGATTTTGCATAAGCTCGACAGTCACGTTTATCTACACAGTACCCAAAATTATAACATAAGACGATTACAGATAAATACAACCTTTTTATTTGCCGAGAGTTAAAATTTAGCACACAGAGTTAACAAGCTTTTGTATCAACTATCATATTATCAAACTTAAAAACCAAAACCTTTTCAAGTTAGAGTTTCAAACCAAGACAGTTTCCAGCATCACAAAGGAAGCATCTTTGCACAGGTCGACTTTACATTTCCAAAAATGAAAACCACATAGGGTTTATTCCCACTCTTAAAAACGAGTTTTACAACTCCTTTTTCATGAAACTAGACATCTAAAGTAAAAGACAAAGTATCATTTAACTAGACAAAGGTCCTTCCCTATAAATTTTTCACTTCAACCTTAAAAATATTCATAGAGGCTCAACTGACACACAACACTGAAGCATGGAAAGATTGGTTACTCATTTGCGGAACAACGACATCAACCAAGACTGAAAGAGCACCTACGAGTGTTTGAAGACCCATAGCTTACCAGGAATGGAGAATTGCCATTCTTTTTCCAAACCCAAGTTCACGTTTTTCTTCCCAAAAACGATACCTGCCATTCAAATGCTCATAGGTTAAACATTATACTTCTCCAGCTGTAAAACAAACATCACAAACATTACTGAGTTTTGAAGGCACTTACCCTTTGTATTCGGTGACCGAGCTCTGAACATACACCTTTAAAAACAACGAGCTCCTTGCTTCGGACGAGACCAGGGTATCGTCACTATTGTTGCAGGAAGGTATTTTTCCACTCAGAACTTAGAAATGAATTAGCTAAACCTATCAACTCGACGTTATTTCAAACTTGAGACACAACAAGTTTACACATCGCTTGGGCAGAGGAACGAAACATGAAACTATCACCTTAAACCTGCAACTATCATCTTAAACCTACAGGTTTCGAGGTTGAATCCCTTGCATTCTCTACTAACCCTAGAATTCAGTAGCCAGTCGGCCTCCCAGACCAAAACAATAGTGAATAATGAAACACATTAACTTCTATCAATCAACACCATGACGAAATGTTATGGTTGTAAATCCAATGCTCCAAATGCACTACAAATCAATGATCACAAACGTGCCAACACAATTGCATTGGAATAAACAACCATTACATTAAATTGTTCATTCATTGCCCAAAGCACGACCTTTCCACGTATTATACACGATGGATAGATCAACAACCAACTCAGAGGAATGCCATCATAAAATATCATACAAGAACCTTTGCAGTCACCTTATGAACGAAGTTGCATTACATGGAAGATGGATTATCCCCGTCACCACCGTTGGTGGATGGATATTAGTACTGGACTGTAACACGATCACCAACGCCAGCTAGAAAAGCATTCCAAGCAACAACCTGTCATTTGATAGTTATTGCGAGTTAGTACTAGATTTAAAGTTTAAACGATGTAGTTCTAATTGATGTTTTATGAATTATAATAATTATGTTATGTATATTTCATATTTAAAAGGTTCACGTAGTAATCGATATAGTTCCAAACCTTGCACATAAACATAGTTGTAATATATGATACATTTATATGAATGTTATATTGTGAATGTTGTTCATTTCTAAGCCATAAGACTCATATACATATTGTATATAGTTAACATGGTCAATGTATCATATGATAAATAATTCATAAGAACTATAATGTTAAATATTAGCAACTCTTTTATTATTGATTTCATTATTTATAATTCTATCATTTCAATTATGTGATTATATAGTTGTATTATGGTAATCAAATGAATCCAATGCTATATATATATTTAGCATGAAAACTATTTTGAAGGCTATATACTTTACCATAATTTCTCATCGCAAACAATTAATGAATTTGCGGTACATTTACTACATCAATACTATGAAGATATTAATTATCTTAAAAAGACGACAAAGTTAGCTACAACAACGACGATTATTACATCGACGAACTTATCAGTTGATGGTTTTAATAGACGACTATATTTCTAAACATTATGGAGTTGTAATACAGCGTTCGAAAACATTAAATATAACCTTGTAATTCATACCTGCATGCTCTTCGAGAATCGCAACAGATTTCATACATTCTATCTATTTTTTATGTTGAATTGAAAAATACATGTACTCTTAATTTATGTATTCATGAAACTTCTTACCTGCCGTCTGCACATAGAACAATTCAAATGCTTTAGCGTTGCAGCTAAGTAAACTCCAGGGTACCTCGTAGGACACCCTTAGACATCAAAAAGCAAACTGTTAGTATCATGTCAAAATAAAAGTATCGCATCATATTTCTGACCTGTCAGTACATTTATTAAAATAATCATGTTTGTCAATTGTGTGTTAAATGTGTCACTATCACAATGCTGCTAATACAGAAATTAAATTATGTTTAGTACTAACAACTTTTTAATCATTGCTGTCGTAATCTAACATTTATTATTTTCCGCAACTATAATTATCATATTTAATATTGTTTTCAAAATTTTTAAATTTTTATGAAAATTTGGGATGTTACATGTGGTATTAGAGCTCATGTTCGAACTATAGACTTGAAAGAGGTCCAAGAACACGCAGCGGAAAATTTTATACATCAAAAAAATTTATATAGCAGCAAATTTTATACAGCAGAAAAATTTTACTAATTTGAAATTTAATTATGATGTTATACAAAAAAGTATTTTTAAGTTACAGGTATGGAGAACTCAGCTGAACATGTAGAAGACAGATTTCAACCAAATAGCTACAGCTCGAGACAACACTATGCAGAAGAAGGTCATGGTGAACTAAATAACAATTCATCAAATTTGTTAGTGCTTTCCATTAATTAAAGGCATAAATCATATCTGTGAAACAAGACAATGAAAGAATTCTATAGGCACAAGAACAATTAAACCATGTGTTGTTTGAACAGTGCCCAACTGAGGAGCAAGAGAGATATAATGAAGATATCTCGAAAGTTGAGAATTTGCCTCATGCTAATAAAAATAAGAAAATGAAAACCAGTGAGGTGAACAACAGTTCAACCTCATCAGGAGATGCTATTGAAGTGCGTAAAAAGAGACGTAACTATTCAAGTGATAGCAGTAAACGAGATTACAAACCCAGAAAGAAAATCCATAAAGAGTATGAACAAATTTCTGGGGATTTCAAAAAGATTAGACCTCCAACATTCAATGGAGAAACTGAGAAGGGCGAGATAGCTGAAGCATGGTTGTTCGGTTGTCACGTCCCATCCCATCATACCAACTAGATGGAGAGGATTGTGAGGCTAAAACCGGGCATCTAGCCCCATAATCTTTTAACCAAGCATTCACATAATTTAAAGAGATATGGGATGTATAATTATAAGAAATAACACAGTGGAAATATTCAATTACACATCCATTATACATTCAATATATGCATGTCGTTCATCAATCTAAACAATATCAAATTAGCAAATGAGAATACTTATCTTAACCCAAGTAATCCCCGAGCAACCAGCTACGCTTCTGCAACGTTCCACCCAACCGTAGGCTAGTGTGCTCCTCAATCTCTCAGCACCACTGCCACCCCCGAGCTGGGCATGATCTCCACAAGGAAAAGGGGAAAACAGGCTCTCACATAGCCAAAGATACACCAGAATCAGCCAAGCCAAGCAGCAATTGGGTTTCTCAGGCTATAAGAGATGGACAGAGGTGGATTACTTAGCTAGTGGCTCACCCATTAAGCTATGGATACTTCATTGGGCTCATCAAGCCAAATCTGTCCTCTTCCACTAGCTCAGAAAAACGTGGGGAGACTAGAAAACGAAATGGAGAAAACGGGAATAAACCATGGAAGGCACAATTCGTTTTCAGAAAACGTTTAGGGACAACCTAGGAGCAAAAACGACCTCCATTAAACCCACAATTTGCGGCTCGCTTCTCCCAGCCATCGTGTTATCCAAAACGAGTTTCCAGGCATGGGAAAAATGCAGGAAATGGTGAAAAAACGTGAAGGATAAAACCCCAACAAGCTCAGACTGTGTGGGAGGATGAATGCCATGGGTGAAGAATGGCTTTGGGCCAATTTCGTGGGGGTTTTCTTGCCCAGCAAACCAAAACTCGATTTCCCAGGTTGCTGTCTTGCCCATACATGAAAATTGACAGCCATACCTCTCCCATCCCAAGGCATTAATTGTCTCAACCAATTCTTGGAAGAATTAAATGATTGGGTGCATGAGACCAAATGGGTAGTTGAGAGTTCATGGGTTTCCTCAATGAAATGGCTTAACACCATGGCTCAAGGGTTTGGTTATTTTCCCTCCCTATTCCTTGTAAAGATCATGCCCCCATCTCTTTGTTGCATTGCGTAGTTGGTTGTGGGATTTTCATTAAATTGCATATTTACATGATGTCCGATTTTACATTGTGCACCGCTAGCACAAGGACTCTATGCATCTAATTTAATTACCGATACATAAACGCTAAATCAATGGTGGGGCCTTGGCCTTGAGCTCCTCACCATGATTAAATATCAATATTTACATCATTTACAATATAAGTGCAATAGGGTCAAGGTGGGGACGTGACATCGGTATGAAGAAATATTTCCAGATTTATAACTATTCAGAATCCTTGAAAGCAAAAATGGCTATATATAACTTGATCGAAAAATTGGATATTTGGTTGCAGGACATCAAAAGAGTAAAGGGCATCAAGGATAAAGATGTAAGCTGGAGTAATTTTAAACGATACTTTAAAAAGAAGTATTTATCTGAACAGTACTATGAAGAAAAATCCAAAGAGTTCTACAATTTGAAGCTGGGAGGTATGTGCCATACCTCATAGAAGAAAAACTGAAAATTCAAAGATACTTGAGCTGCCTACCTTTCAGTATTAAGGATAGAATCGAGTATGACAGTCCAAAAAACTTGGAAGAGGCTATGAGAAAGGCAGTTTTCTGTTATGACACAAATCAGAAAGAGAAGGAATGTCAAACTAGAAAAGTCATAAGCCCAACAATTTTGAGCTAAAAAGGAAAAATTCCAGTTTCAGTGAAAATTTCGGTTTCCAAAAGAAAAAGTTTCAGAATCGGAATTATTAAGGGAATAATTCCAGAAACAATCAACAGCAAAATTCTACAGCACCCAGAAATGCACCTAATAATACCAAAACCAATGAGAAAAAGGCACCCATAAAATTTTTCGAATGTCAAGGTCCCCACTATGCATCAGAATGTCCCTTGAGGAAGCGAAAAGCTAACAACATCAACTCTATTCAGACTGAACCTACCGTTGGAGACGTGGCGAGGGAGATGCCCATAATTAATGTAGCACTCGACAACAGGCAAGTAGATCATCAAGTCTCCATGGTAGATATTGAAGATATGCTACAAAATCATCTTGTTACTGTTTTAATTAACCCAAGTGCTAGTTTAAGTTATATATCACCAGATATTGTGGAAAGTCTTAGATTGAAAACAGAAAATTTTAGTAAATATTGGTTAGTTAGACTAGCAACTGGAACAAAGAGGAAAGTATCCAATTTTATAGAAAGTTGTACCTTATCCATGAATCAGTTACAAACACAAATCAAGTTGAATATTTTACCTTTAGGATCCTACGATATTATAATCGGAATGGAATGGTTAGAATCCCATCATGTCATTCTGGACTGTTACGGAAATTTTTTTACATGATTAAATGATGAAGGAAAAACGGTAGAAATAAAAGGCAACCCTTAGACAGATTTCAGCCATGCAATTTAAGAGGGCAGTTAGGAAAGGATGTTAGTTGTTTGTAGTAAATGTAGTAAACGATGAGTTTATCTATAAAGAGGACAAACTAAAATTAGAAGACATACTTGTCCTAAAGGATTTTAAGGATGTATTTCCTGAGAAGATTCCAGGATTACCTCCTAAAATAGATTTAGATTTTACCATCGAGTTAATACCAGGAGCAGTACCAAATTCTAAAGCTCCATACAGAATGAATATACTGGAATTAAACGAATTAAAATCATAGTTGAAGGAACTGATTGATAAGAATTATATAAGACCCAACATGTCTCCTTGGGGAGCACCTATCATCTTCGTTAAGAAGAAAGATGGAACCTTAAGACTGTGCATATATTATCACCATCTTAATAAGATGACAATCAAGAATCGGTATATGTTTCCCCGCATAGATGATCTATTTGATTAGCTGCGTGGAGCAACGATATTTTCAAAGATTGATATAAAATCAGGATATCATCAAGTATGGGTTAAGGATGAAGATATTTTCAAGACAACTTTCAGAACTCGATATGGACATTACGAGTTCATATTCATGCCATTTGGCTTGACTAATGCCCCAGCTGTATTTATGTGTTTGATGAATAATATTCTGCACAAATACTTAGACAAGTTTGTTGTTGTGTTTATAGATGACATCTTAGTGTATTCTAAAAGTAAAGAAGAGCATGGTGAACATTTACGGATTATCTTACAAGTTCTGAGAGATCATCAACTATACACTAAGTTTAGTAAGTGTGACTTCCACAAAGACAAAATTCAGTATCTAGGACACATAATTTCTAAAGAAGGAATATCGGTTGACCCCGACAAGATAAAGGCCATTAATGACTAGTCGGTTCCTAAGGATGTGTCATATGTAAGATCATTTATGGGTATTACTGGATATTACAAAAAATTTATAGAAGGTTTTTCGAGGATTGCCAACCCCATAACTTCTTTACAGAAGAAAGGGAAGAAATTTGTATGGGATCAGAAATGTTCTGACAGTTTTAAGAAATTAAAGAAATTATTGACTACAACACCCATCTTGAGGATAGCAGATCCTAACAAAGATTTTATCGGTTTGTATAAACGCACGCAATGATGGAATCGGTGGAGTCCTAACGCAGGAAGGGCATGCAGTGGCATATGAATCTAGAAAACTGAAAGTGCATGAGAAGACTACTCTACTTGTGATTTAGAGTTATTGGTTGTAATTCATGCCTTAAAAATGTGGTGACATCACCTTATTGGCAGAAAATTCACATTATTGACAGACAATACGGGTCTAAAATATTTATTAGACCAGACAAATCTGAATGCTAGACAAGCTAGATGGTTAACTTTCTTAAGTGAGTATGATTTCGAAATTCAGCATATTAAAGGAAAGTAGAATAAGATTGCAGATGCTTTGAGTCGTAAGGCAAAACTGAATTTTATTTCAGCCATCAGTACTTATTCTACAGATTTGGAAAATCAAATTCTTGAAAAGACTGAAACAAATGAAGAATACAGAAAAATAAAGGAAAAGATAGCAAACAACAGTTCTGAAAATTTTATGGCAGATTACAGTACGAAGGAAAATGGGTTATTGCTGTATAAAAATAGATTGTATGTACCAGACATACCATAAATAAAAATTTTGATTTTAAACGAGATGCATAAAATTTATTATTCTGGTCATCCAGGTTATCAAAATACCATTACTATGCTAAGGAAGGAGTATTATTGGCCCAGAATGAAGGATGAATTAGCAGAGTACATAGCTAAATGTTTGGATTGTCAAAAAGTGAAGGTTGAACACTACTAGATTGTTGCAACCGTTACCTATACCGAGTTGGAAATGAGAAGTGATAAGCATAGACTTTATTACTGGATTACCCAAAAACCAGAAACAAAATGACTCTATCATGGTGGTAGTGGACAAATTCAGCAAAGCATCACATTTTATACCTGTGAAGACTACTCATAAAGCTCCATACATTGCATAAATCTTTATGAAATAGATTTTTCGACTACATGGGAGACCAAAGGTGATAATCTCAGATCGTGACTCTAAGTTTACCGGAAACTTTTGGAGGTCACTATTTAATGGGTTGAATACAACCTTAAATTTCAACACAGCATTTCATCCACAAACAGATGGACGGACAGAAAGGGTAAATCAAGTTTTAGAAGATTTGTTAAGAATGTATGTTAAGGATCACCCTGGTAAGTGGGAAGACTACTTGCACTTAATAGAATTTGCTTATAATAATCATTATCATGCATCAGCTAGACTTAGTCCTTTTGAAATTCTTTATGGTAGGAAATGTGATACACCTATTTCTTGGAATGACCCAGTAAATAGAGTTGTTTTAGGACGTGAATTATTGCAGGAGTTAGAACTAATTGTGAAACAGGTACAAGAAAACTTGAAAGTTTCCCAAGATAGGCAAAAAAGTCAAGCAGATTTAAAAATGACTCATAAAGAGTTCCAGGTTGGTGAACATGTATTTCTCAAGGTAAGACCGAAAAAGAGTTCATTGAAATTGGGAAGCTGTGCCAAGTTGGCACCCAGGTATTGTGGTCCTTTTGAAATATTGTCCAAGGTTGGACGAGTGGCATACCAACTGGCTTGGCCACCCAATTTAAAAATACATAATGTTTTTCATATATCATTTTTAAAGAAGTATGTACACGATAATACTCATGTTGTAAACTGGAATGATGTATAGGTGGGACAAGACGGAAATTTTCAGGTGGAACCATACTATATCCTCAAAAGGAGGGAAACTCTACTCCAGAATCGCACCATTGGACAAGTGAAGGTGCAATGGAAGCACCTTAGCCCATAAGAGGCAACCTGGGAGTTGGAGAGTAGTATGCAGGCAATATACCCAACTTTTTTTCAGGAACACTGAAGGAGTGATTAACCAACATCAAGGATGATGTTGAGACTTAAGGGGGGTGTATGTCACCTACCCAAATTTATGAAATTATTATTTTATTAGCAAAATACTTTATGTTAAATTTAATTACAAAGTTTTGTAATTATGATCAATTTTGATCAAGGATGAATGTAATTACTAATTATTATTATTTAAATAAATTAATTAGGAGACAAACACCCAAGGGGACTGTTAAATGAGTGTTCATTGACCCACTAGGAGGAATGGAAGCTGTTGGAAGGTATGGGACAAATGGTAGCAATTGCACCACACCACTAGCCGTTGGTTATGGGAAAAATACCCCTAAAAATGTGGCATTATCCCCCAGGTGGTGGGAGTGGGCAGGCAGCTCATTTAATGACCAAGTAACAACTGAAAAGACCTAGGCAGCCTGCATAAGGCAAATTCGAATTGAGCAAGCATCTCTTACATAATATTTCTGCAGAAATATTTCCTCATGTGCATCAGGTGATCACTGAGAGATTTGAATAGGGAGGCTAGTTGTGAGTACAACCATAAGTCTGCATACTATTTTGCTAAGAAGAACTAGCGGTGTTGGTGCAGGTCTTTTGGACTGCTAGTCCTTGAAGATTTGACAGTTAGTGCTACTGCAAGTGGAGATCCTAAATTCCTAAGTTTCTTCCTCCTGGTGGTTCAATGAACAGGCTCAGGGGTCCTAAGGTAAGTATTTGACTGTCTTCAAGAATTGGTTGAGTGGAATAGTCTTCTTGGGTTGTTTGTTTCCCTACAGATTTATCCAGGTTTTACTGTTTCCTATTTTATTTCAGTTAATAGTTCTGTTTAGTAAAATTTGTAATCTATGTTTTTATGTTTGGAAGAAGAATTTATTTCTAATTTTGTTTAAATTCTGAATGTTAAGTTTAAATGATGATATGGATTGATAAACCAATCTCTACATTTTTCTACATGTTGTTTTATGCATCGTACTCTAGTGTAGAGAAGTAAATTAAGTATAGATGAAAAGATAGGAAAACTGCCATTGATTCGATAAATAAGTACAGTGATTGAGTTTTGTTTTGATTTTTTTCCCTAAAGCTAATAACAGTAATAATAACTGTATAGTATTTAATATATTATAGAATACCCCATTGTTTCATGAAAAACAAACATTGTTTATTTCCTATATAAAAACATTGTATTTTCTTATCTCTACTATGTACATAGGAAATAAATGAAATTCAAAATTTCATACATCATATCATGTCTGCAAATAAATAGGTATTGCCACAATAGATAAAATTGCTAATTGTGGACTTAAGCCACAAATAACAGTCACTATATAGTTTCCATAACTCACACACACTATGTTTTTCCTTTACAAATCTTTCTGTTAGAATATTTCTTTTAATTATTTCAGTATCATTATAACCGAAAAACAAAAGATATGTAACCCTTATCTCGTTTCAATTATTGTAGTTTTCCATTCTTTCTGCAAACGGTATATATATTAATTAAAGCATAGAATCATATCTTTGTGAAACCCTAGATAGTATTTCCAGGTTTTCACCATAGTTATCGATAGTTACACAAAACAAGAGTTACATATATATTAAATCTACAGTACAAACCCTAGCTTCGACCTAAGGGTTTTTCTGGAGTTACATGTGAACAATATCTTTCATTTGCGAAGACAAGACTAAAATCTGGGCGTGGCCCTGTTCTTTTCCTTTTTCAAACAAAAACCATTTCATCATTTTCAACATACAGAGTTTAGTCATCTATGAAAATGCATATAGATTTTGCATAAGCTCGACAGTCACGTTTATCTACACAGTACCCACACTTATAACATAAGACGATTAAAGATAAATACAACCTTTTTATTTGCCAAGAGTTAAAATTTAGCACACAAAGTTAACAAGTGTTTGTATCAACTGTCATATTATCAAACTTAAAAACCAAAACCTTTTCAAGTTAGAGTTTCGAGCCAACACAGTTTCCAGCTTCACAAAGGAAGCATCTTTGCACAGGTCGACTTTACATTTCCAAAAATGAAAACCACACAGGGTTTATTCCCACTCTTAAAAAGGAGTTTTACAACTCCTTTTTCATGAAACTAGACATCTAAAGTAAAAGACAGAGTATCATTTAACTAGACGAAGGTCTTTCCCTGTAAAGTTTTCACTTCAACCTTAAAAATATTCATAGATGCTCAACTGACAGACAATGCCGAAGCATGAAAAGATTGGTTACTCATTTGTGGAACAACCACATCAACCAAGACTGAAAGAGCACCTACGAAGGTTTGAAGACCTGGAGCTTAATAGGAATGGAGAATTGCCATTCTTTTTCCAAACCCTGGTTCGCGTTTTTCTTCCCGAAAACAATACCTGCCATTCAAATGCTCATAGGTTAAACATTATACTTCTCCAGCTGTAAAACAAACATCACAAACATTATTGAGTTTTGAAGGAACTTACCCTTTGTATTCGGTGACCTAGCTCTGAACATACACCTTTAAAAATAACGAGCTCCTTGCTTCGGACGAGACCAGGGTATCGTCACTATTGTTGCAGGAAGGTATTTTTCCACTCAGAACTCAGAAACAAATTAGCTAAACCTATCAACTCAATGTTATTTCAAACCTGAGACACAACAAGTTTACACATCGCTCAGGTAGAGGAACGAAACCTACAACTATCACCTTAAACCTACAACTATCATCTTAAACCTACAGGTTTCGAGGTCAAATCCCTTGCATTCTCTACTAACCCTAGAATTCGGCAGCCTGTCGGCTTCCCAGACCGAAACAATAGTGAATAATGAAACACATTAACTTCTATCAATCAACACCATGGCAAAATGTTACGGTTGTAAATCCAACGCTCGAGATGCACTACAAATCGACAATCACAAACGTGCCAACAAAATTGCATTGGAACGAACAACCATTACATTAAATTGTTCATTCATTGTCCAAAGCACTGCCTTGCCACATATTATACACGATGGATAGATCAACAGCCAGCTCGGAGGAATGCTAGCATAAAATATCATACACGAACCTTTCTAGTCACCTTATGAACGAAGTTGCATTACGTGGAAGCTGGATTATCCCTGTCACCATAGTTGTTGGATGGATATTAATGCTGGACTGTAACACGATCACCAACGCTAGCTAGAAAAGCATGCTAACCAACAACCTATCATTCGATAGTTATTGCGAGTTAGTACCGGATTTAATGTTTAAACGATGTAGTTCTAATTGATGTTTTATGAATTATAATAATTATGTTATGTATATTTCATATTTAAAAGGTTCACGTAGTAATCGATATAGTTCCAAACCTTGCACATAAACATAGTTGTAATATATGATACATTCATATGAATGTTATATTGTGAACGTTGTTCATTTCTAAGCCATAAGACTCATATACATATTGTATATAGTTAACATGGTCAATGTATCATATGATAAATAATTCATAAGAACTATAATGTTGAATATTATCAACTCTTTTATTATTGATTGCATTATTTATAATTCTATCATTTCAATTATGTGATTATATAGTTGTATTATGGTAATCAAATGAATCCAATGCTATATATATATATTTAGCATGAAAACTATTTTGAAGGCTATATACTTTACCATAATTTCTCATCGCAAACAATTAATGAATTTGCGGTACATTTACTACATCAATACTATGAAGATATTAATTATCTTAAAAAGACGACAAAGTCAGCTACAACAACGACAATTATTACATCGATGAACTTATCAGTTGATGGTTTTAATAGACGACTGTATTTCTAAACATTATGGAGTTGTAATACAGATTTCGAAAACAGTAAATATAACCCTGTAATTCATACCTGCATGCTCTTCAAGAATCACAACAGATTTCATACATTCTATCTATTTTTGACGTTGAATTGAAAAATACACGTACTCTTAATTTACGTAGTCATGAAACTTCTTACCTTTCGTTTGCGCATAGAACAATTCAAATGCTTTAGCGTTGCAACTAAGTAAACTCCAGGGTACCTCATAGGACACCCTTGGACATCAAAAAGAAAACTGTCAGTATCATGTCAAAATAAAAGTATCGCATCATATTTCTGACCTGTCAGTACATTTATTAAAATAATCATATTTGTCAATTGTGTGTTAAAGGTGTCGTTATCACAATGTTGCTAATGCAGAAATTAAATTATGTTTAGTACTAACGACTTTTTAATCATTGTTGTTGTAATCTAACATTTATTATTTTCCGCAACTATAATTATCATATTTAATACTGTTTTCAAAAGTTTTAAATTTTTATGAAAATTCGGGATGTTACACGACCAACTTGTAAGATCCTTTTTCCAAAACACGTTTTACGATGTATGGGCCGTGCCACATGGATTCAAGTTTACATGCCCCTAGTTTATCATGTTTTTGGTCATATGTCAAGACCAAATCACCTTCATTAAAGATACAGGGCTTTATGAATTTGTCATACTAGGCCTTGATGCATTTCTTATGCAATTCATTGGTGAGGGCTGCATCACAACGAGTCTCATCGAGTCTGCCTAAGTATAAGAATATCTCTTCCTTAGCAGTAGTGTTTTGTAAGAGTTCAATGGCTAGTTTCAAAGACATGATTTCACAGTCAATAGGAAATATTGCCTCTAATCCATACACCAATTGAAAAGGTGTGAAACTAGTGGCGATTTTGACAGAAGTCCTATATGTCCACAGGGATGAAAAAAGCATCACGTTCCAATTTGACTTGTGAGTTCCTACCATACGTTGAATCGTGGTTTTCAATACCTTATTAATGGCCTTTACTTTTCTATTCGATTGAGGATAGTAGGGGGTTGAGTTTTCATGATGAAAGCCCAACTTGGTGCTTAATTCATTTACCATCCGATTTTGGAAATGTGATCCATGGTCTGTGACGATGGCTCGCAGGACTCCAAATATAGTAATGATATGATTAAACATAAAGAATGCGGCAGTTTCACCTCCTTCATTGTATGTAGGCATATCCTCAGCCCATTTTGTGAAGTAATCCACAGAGACAATGATATAACCATGCCCTCCAACCGAGGTAGTATTACAGTGCATGAATTCAATGCCCCATTTTGAAAAGGGGTTGACGACGATAACTGGATGGAGTGGGGCGGGGTGTGTGATATTTTTATGATGAAAAAGATGGAAATAAGGACACTTCTTGACTGCTCCCATATAATATTTGAATATGGATGGCCAGTAGTATCCATCATGTAAAATATTCTGGGATGTAGCCATCCCAGAGAGATGACCGCCACTTGCCCTCAAGTGGCAATATTTCAAGACATGCTCGGCCTCCTCATGAGTTAAACATTGATGTAAGATGGAATTAATGCCACGACTATATAGGGTATCACCGATGATTAGATAATATTTGGCATGATGATGTATACGACGAAATTCATCACGGGATAAGCGAGGTCCGAAGTGTTGTGTTTGAAGATACAAGGTGATATCTTCGTACCATGGATCAGAAGTACTGATCAAGAACAATGACTCATCGGGAAGAGATTCAATGGGCTCAGGGTCTTGATCAATACAGGGAAGATCTCAAATTAGCTCTGTGAACACTAATGACTTTTTGGATTTTTCCTTCTCAAACTATCGATCGAATTCTTGAAGAATCATGATCCAGCATGAATATTTCCCCCCTAGTACTTGACGCGTTAATACGTGGTACATAGGATTATAATCGGAAATGATAGTGGTTGTACGGAGTAAAATGTAATGATGAAACTTCTGGACAGCGATGACAGCTGCCAGAGCCAACTTCTCAACATGAAAATAACGAGTTTCAGAGTCAATAAGACCCTTGCTAAAGTAGTAAATCATATGTTCTTGCGCGTTGCTATCCTCCTGCACTAAAACCATAACAATAGTTGAGGTAGAGGCAAAAAGATAAAGGATATAATCCTTGGTGTAATCATGTGGTTGTAACACGGGTGCATGGTTAATGGAGAGCTTGAGATTGTCAAAGGCACTTTTGGAATATTCATCCCAAATAAATGGGATGTCCTTCTTTAACAATCACATATAACCATGTCTTTTCTCTACAAAATTACACAAGAAAGGATGCAAGTAGTTTTCCTTCCACTGCAAAATTTGAATTTCGATGATGTTCGTGGGTGGGGGTAGGGATAGAATAGCCTCTAACTTGAGGGGATCGATGCGGATCCCATATTTTGAGATGATGAAGCCAAGCAGACGTCTGAACTTCACGTAGAGTATGAACTTGTGGGGATTTAAACGGATGTTATAACATTGACATCTAAGGAAAATGGCCATTAGATGATCGATGTGAAATTCACGAATATTTGAATGAGCTGTAAAATCAGTGAGGTAGGGTTCCAAAAATCCTTAATATCGTGAAATGCATACAACATGGATCACTGGAATGTGGCACCAACATTTTTAAGGCCAAAAGGTAATTTGCGGTATGCAAATGTACCCCATGGGCAGATAAATGCAGTCATAAGTTGGTATGTTGGTCGGATCTCAATTTGATTGTGTTTACCAATTTTGTTTCTAGACACTTCGTCTATGTGGACAAGGACAAAGCTCTCTAGTCTAAATGTGATAGATCTAGAACAAAGCACCACAGAACATGCAATCTTTCCTAGATTAAGCAAATTACAAAGAGTGCAGATGGATTACTCCCCTTGGAAACATAGTGATATCTCCTTGCTTGATGTATCCCTCAAACTCCAACTGCAAAACAAGAGACAACAAACAAGTGGAAACACACAAACAATAATACTATGCAATATTGATCAATCTAAACTAGTGGTCAAGGAAACTAATTCTAAATATCTAAAATGAAAAATAAAACTTTTTGGAAATAGTGTATATTACTGTATTAATGAAAATAAAAGAAGAGGAAATTACAACCAAGCCTTGACATTGCAATTTCTTCCAAATGACCTTTTCCTCAAGGATCCAATCTTGCCTCCGATGGATGAAAGGGTTTCAACTCTAGTAGAATTTCACTAGCATTTAGATACTCTAGTCCTTCCTCCCCTAACTATGAAGAGGATGCTTGTATATATAGGTCAAAGAGGATATAAGGGGTTGAGGATTTGATGGATAAAAAAAGGAATCCTCCCAAGAAGTTAGGGGATCGTATGCCACCATTTCTAATTTGTTGGGATAGGTCTCCACCAAGAGATTCGTTCTAGAAGGCTCTCAAAGCTTCTATTTTTATCCTCTAACTAACAGTGACGCACCTTGCTAACTAGCATCATGCGTCAGGGATGGGGTGACACATGTTGACTAAAGGAAAGAAGGGTCAGGGATGCACCTTTCCAATGGGAAGAGGGCGTCACCATAGGTCTAACGCTACTTGTAAATTTGTAGAGTGCGTCGGTATCAAAATATGAGGAAAAATAAATGCAAATCCTTCTTTTCAGATAATTTGGCATCAATTCTTTAGGAATTAAAACAAACCAAGGGTACACATGTCAAGATGACATGATTTTGGTGTAACAAGATGACTTATAGTTTTCATTGTCTCCTTTTTGAAGATTGTCAAGATGTATTATTGATTATGGATATCTTGGCTATATTTTGATAAACTCCTATGATTGATCATCTATCTATTGGATGATAAGACAGATATATATACTTTTTGAATCTCCAAAAATAACAAAAATATGATTTTTTTTCTTACTAAAAAAATTTAAATATAACATAAAATATAATAATTTTTTTTTTCACAAATATAAATATGCATTAGCATTAAAGTTCTAATCACTCAATCTAATTATGATATTATATTTTTGATTAATTATGTTTCTCATTTATAATGATATTAAAAATTAAAAATATTCATAAAATTACCATTATTTTGTTCTCTAACTCTTTAATTTATTGCGATTCCACTTTTTACTAAGTATTAACTTATATATTCCTAATTCTTTAAACCATAATTTTAAAGTGAGTTTATTATTTATTAAAGAGTATCCAAGTTTATAGTATGCAACCCAATATCATATATAAATAGATTCAAAGGAATTGTTTGACGTATATTTACCTATTCTTGATCAAATATTTCTTTACATTTATATTAATTTTATTATCTATTCTCTAATAAAATGATTTTTTTAACAATATTTATTTGATGATGATGATGGTGATGATGGTTAACGGTTGTTGAGACCAACTTTTTTCTATTGGACCTTAAGAAATTACTTGATTTGCTACAAAAATTTATTCATATGCTCAAAAATCTTAGAAAGAAGTGTACCGAGGTCACCATAGTTTTGACAAGTTAAAAGATTAGCAAGGTTAGTATTATAAATAAATATTGTGAAACTATGATCTAATGTGGTTGTAGGAATGACACTCTAACAGAAAGTAACTTTTATCCTTAATGCTCTGAGTCTCGGAGAGATGGCAAATCCTTTCTATATTATTTTTACTATTTATTTTCTAATATTAATATACTTATTGTAGATTTCACATTATTACAACATATATACATTTTAAAATTCATAATCATATTAAAGATAGCTAACTAACTATTTATGTCAATAAAAAGCATTCCATATATGTCATTTAAATTATCCTATCAACAAGTAAAAAATATTATTTCATACCATGTTGTGTAACTTCCTTAATAACTTTCATCTCTCTGAATTTATAATAAAAATGATATGGGTTTATGAGGGAACGAAATGAAGTATAGAAATATTCTAGAAACAAAGAATTACATTAAAACTCAATATGCAAGAACTATAACAAAATGCAAAGTGAAATGAACTCACTAGAATAGTGGCAGCTTATCTTTGAGAAGAGATGTAACGATTATGCGCATTTACAAAAAAATGGGTTACATTGAGGACAAAAGGGCCTTTTAACATAAATAATTAATGAAAAAACCTTACAAATCCAAAACCCTAATCCAAGAAGATGAAACACCAAAAGGTTTGTGGGCCCCGTTTTGGTTAGTGGATATGTCAACTTCACAGGGGCGTAACTTTTGCATCCGATCTTCGTTTGGGGCACTTGGTATTCTATTGAAAAAGGCTAGCTGAGAAGTACACATTCCAAACAACCCAATACATAGACAAAGGATATCTAATGGGAGATATCGTGTCAAAAAAAAGTCATTGAGGGCCTCAAAATAGTTTTGAAAGTTCAAAACCCAAAAAAAACAATAAAAAAATTGCTAAGATGGAAAATTATGTTTTGATCCAGTGGACTAGTTGGGTGGACATCGATGTCCACCTAGATCAGTCCTCCCCCATTAGGAAGCAATGGTATCCATTGTTTTGAGTGCCCCCATCAAATGTGGAAACTATTGTTGAACTTGACACTTTGTTAGCCACTTGCCTTAGTGTAGGATACGTCTTCCATGAACCGTTTCCCATCATTCCCCTCCCTATAGACATTTCTTACCATGTTCTGAGCTATTTGTAGGTTGGCATATAAATTATCAAGTGTGGATCGTGGTGTTTATGGGGAAAACATGTTGGACATAAAGACCGATTGGATTGTGTTATGAGTTGTGAATAACATATTGGGACCTGTCAAAGCTAAGAAGAGATGAAAAATATACCACACAATAATACAAATGCATGAATATCTAATGGTATACAAAGTATACAATTCCATGGAGTAGACTGGAGGAAGTTTGATAAAAGTGCCCAACTACAACAAAACTCCCCAACAAAGAATTTTACCAAGCAATTAAATTCACCTAAAAAGACTCTGCATGGCCTGAAACCTAATAGAATTCGATACCACGGTTGGAAACCTCCGAGAATAGAATAGAAAAATTGTGTGTGAAAGCACATTTTTTCCATTAAGATGATATAATATTAATACATCGAATATGACGCTTAGCTTCATCTTCCAAGTTGTCTCTTGGTATCCAAGATGACTTTTCCTATTCACTAATAACAATTGTGAAAAGTAAATAAAATTTACCATAACCATAATGGATTAGGTTTCCAACAATCAATTTAGATTAATTGAAACTTATATTTATCAAGAATTGATGGGAATCAAATTCCCCAAGGTGCAAACCATTTTTAAGTGTTTACGTTCTAAAATAAGTTTGTGTACTATGCTCTTGATAAACCTAGGGTTATGACATATCTCATACCTATTAATCCTTATCCTTAATATTGAATATGCCAAGATGTAATATTATATTTATTTATTGCGTTGGTCCACTATGGAAACTAGTTATGTTTAAAATTGGGTTAGAAAAGATTAATCCTTCTCCTTGAGATAAAGATTCTAAGTTGCAATTTTATTTTTTTATTAAATTCTTGGCCATTAACAAACTTAATTATATTTAAGAATTTGCATACAAGTTAGAATTTTTATTATTATTATTTTTAAATTATGATTATGTATAGCTAAAATTACATTAATTCATAATATCAAAAGTATGCTTTTACTATAACTAGTTTAAGAAAGAAAAATAATATTGCTAAAATAAAAGAAACAAACTTATGATTTTCATAGTGAAATTGAATATTAAATAAAACATTAAAATATCATGATAATAAATAATATGTAATCTTTGTATTACTAAGAAAATGGAGGATTAAAAACCCTTTCTCATAAATTTCATGTATATGCATATATTAGATCTCAATTTCACAATATTTCTAACACTACAAATATTCATAAATTGCTAATGCATGTGACAACCAAAAAGATTTATGAAATTTTCTTACCGTTAAATAAAACAAAGTTGGTCTCTTGAATGATAATCCTCCTCCTTCTCTGACTTTGAAATCCTCATATCCCATTATTGTAATTTATTTGTATCTACATGGATCAGACTTCAAAATTTGGAGTTAAGTTTTAGATTCCAAAGGAAAGCTCCATATGAGAATCAAACCTAGGGTACTGATGGAAAAATTTCACCAATTATTAGTGGACCACAACTCATTTGACCATAATGTCACGAGTATTAAACTCAATATTTAGTGACAATTTCCCTCACATATTGAGTTGTAGAATGAGTAGTCAAAAAGATTTGTATAATGGATCTCTCTACAAAATATTTTTCTTACAATATGTTTGTAAGTGCCTTTGCAAGTTAAAACTATAAAACCATATTCATTGGGATTGGCATAGGCTTATTAGTGGCCATGGTATTTTTGAAGGGTGAAAAATTAACTATTCTTTGTTCGTTTTAAAACTATTAGAACCATATTCATTGGGGTTGATATAGGCTTATTGGTGGCCATGATATTTTTTAGGTTGAAAAATTAACTTTTTTTTGTCATTTAAAAAAAAAAATTGCTAATTGGATTATAATTTTGTCACTTTTTTTCACATAAAATATGATTAAATTAATAAAAATAATCAAAACTTGTTTTTTATTGAATATTCATTTCCATATTTTTTTTAATGTAGATAATCACCTAAAATATTATACATAGGTATAATATTTGAATCCTTAAAAAATCATTTATAATGGATACATTTGTGATTTCCACATTTAATGTCGCATAATAGTTTGCTTACAAAATGTTTTTTAGTTCTTTTGCACTTTTTAACTAGTACAATCACATTAGATATGGTTGATATATGGTTATTAGCAGCATTTATGTTTTCCATCTTTAATAATGCAATCAACTTACCATATTCATCCTTTTGCAATTTTTTTTGGGTAAGATTCAAGATTATATTAAAGTGGAAAAAAGAAAAAAACTATACATGTCTAAAGCAGAGCCACCAACATCACTCTATGTCTACATCGCATAGATGGGACAATTGTCCATGAATTGAAAAATGCATGTGAAGTATTGCTAATAGCCTAAGAACTAGCAGTCTGAACATGTTTATCAAAAGAGTCCCCCACAGGCTGGGGGTTATAACCAATCCATCAAAAAATATAATATTTAAATTGAAAAGAAAGCTAATTTCAAAACCATAAACAATAATGCCAAATCTATTCATCATCAGAGACAATAATGAGAGGAGTACTAGAACCTCGAATTTTGTTCTTGAAAGGATTGTGCACAACTTGAGAGCCAACATGCAGGAAATGGTGATAGGCCATATGCAGGGTCAAGGAAATGGTAGGGGAGGCTCCACTGAAGGATTTCCCTATGAGCTCCTTAGCCAAAGCATTTAGTTTAGCATTGATATGTTCGTCACCCATCACTTGGTTATGGGAAAGTTTGTGCATGCCTTCTTCCAAGCTCATAAGTCTGGATGGCAAAGAGACACTGTGATGATCCTCTTGGATCTTTCCCTCGACACTATCATCCAAATCCATGCTGAACAAAGGTTTCAAGCTCCAGAGCATGCCCAAAATTTGCATGTATCGTGTTTCCCTTGTTTTGGTAGAGCCAAGGCTCTCTACCATCCCCCCAATATCATCTACAAGCTACTTCGTTGCAGGGAAAGCCATGTTGTTTCTCACACACATTTCCATATGCTCAATGCACTCATGCACTTGTCGCTTAACTTGATTTTAAAAGAAACCCTTAGCATTTTCCATTTCCTTAGTTGCTTGCATCATATGGGTTTGGTGTGGGCCATTAAATGAGAAAATATTCCTCTAGGTAACCTTGTAGCAGACCATCATGAAGAAGGATTTATTAGATTAACGAACTAGGATATGCTTGCCACAGAGGGGATGTAGACTCAACAGAAAAAGCGGGGAATAATTTAGACTAGGACATACGCTTTGTGAAGAGACCATCTGTAAGGAACCGGGCAAGGTGCATGTTCTAGCATATCCATAATAGAAACCAAATCAAGGTACAATCATCCACCCCAAAGTGGCCAGGACGGTCTTGAAGAACCATGAAATCTCGCATGAAGGAAGGAGCAGAGAGGTAGATGCCATATAGAGGAACCTCCTCAGTGTGGTACCAAGTTCATAAATGATCCATAATGTTAGGGTAAGTGCCATAGGATTGAGGATTTTGGGGTCAAACATGTGCTTACATGCATGGTCCACCCCACCATTTCCTATGATGAGGACACATTGGCATTTTGCAGAGCCAGAGGATTGTGGCACCATTGTTCCTTTTGCAATTAAAAAGTAGTACAACCACATTAAATGTGGTTGTAGAGGCTTATTGGAGACATTTGTGTTTTCCACCTTTAATAAAACAAGCAACTTACAAAGAAGTATTTGAATAGAGTGGAAGTGTGCTCATTATATACCACTTAATTGTAATAGGTTTTTACACATCTAGAAAAAAAAAAAAAAAATATTAATATTGATAATAAAAAAAATTATAAAATTATTGATAAAATTATAAATATAAATAATGAAAATGAATGTGGTGATATGCATACATTATCAGAGCATCCTAACTTCCATTTGAATATTTGGGGAGAGTGATTGCTACCCTTACTACCTTACTACCATTGTAACAACCTAGTTATGATAAATTTTTCCATCATTAAAAAACAGAATTTGTGAAACGTAGTTGCATTCCCTACCTTACCTTTCTCTGAACTAATCATTCATTGACAAACTTATATTTCCAATCATGTTATATGACGTGTGTCATTTTAGGGTTTGAATTTCAAACCGCTTGAATAGAATATTACCTTTTCGGAGGCTTGAACCATTTCTTTCGTTGCACATTAAATTGTAAATACAACTGAGTCATCTGTAGCTTTCTTTGCAAGCAGAATATATACAGTAAAACATTAATTGTCGGATTATGCAACCAAGCTGCAGGCAAAATCAAAACGTCAATTCCATAGAAATACTAGTTCCCAAAGATGAAAAGGATAAGTTATTTCTCTAAATAGAAAAACAAGCAGCCATTTTTTGATAGTTATCTAAAAACATAGAATTCCGTTACAAATTTTGAGATAACAAAAAGAAATTCAAACGAAAGACAAGATGGTCGTTTTCGTATAGTGTTCTAAATCAAATCGCACATGAAGAAATATTCGAGCATCTTTGTTTTCCTTAGGTGTGATGTATTTCAATTATTGGCAAGCTTTGCATCGAATAATTTTGAAGTACTGACTTGACTTGATCACGCATTGTCCATAATGTAAAAGTCTTAAAAGAAATAATGTAAAATAGACAAGTTGGCTTAGTGGGTAAACTGCACCAAACAATGGGAAAAACCACCCCAGTCAAGTCGGCCCAGCTAGGGAAAAAGGACCAGTTTGTGACTGGTATAAATAGAGTGGCGCCTAGCTCATTTGGTGCATCACTCACTCAAGCAAGTTCACATGAGTAGAGCGAGAAGGACAAGTTCTCTTGTGAGAACAAGTGACTTCATTGAAGACATCTTTTCTTTGGGTTTCAATTTTATCTTATTCTTGGGTTATTGTACGAGATTGACATTGTACTCTCTAACGAATCTATAGTGAATAAGTTTTGTTGGGTTTTTCCTGTGAGAAGGTTTTTTTAAGGTAAATCTTTGTGTTCTCTTGTTATGTTTTGTGTGTCTATATTTCAATGATCCTATTGCATATGGTTGTTGTGATAATATATATAAATTGTTTGAATATCTAACATAACCATCCCGGAAGTATCAAAACTCTAACATGGTATCAGAGCTAGCGTGAAAGAAGACCTTGTGTAGCAAAAACTATCAAAAGCGAAAAACAGGGTTTCCTGTTTTGGGCACTTCCCTCCATAGATCAAACTGAAAATGAGGTCAATATAATTCACCCTGGGAGCACTAGTAGATTTGAACCCAAAATATGACGAGCAAATCCAATGACCTTAGACGAAATGGATTGTGTCGTCGGATTTTTCTTTCAAAATTACTTTTTTTTGTTTTTTTTTTTAAATTTCGAGAAGTGTCCGTCGGATATCTGACATACTTTTGAATATCCGATGAGGCTCGTAGGATATCCGATGGCTCTGCGAATATCCGATGCCTATTTGGGTATCCAATGTTTTGGATGTCGGATAACCGACTCCATTTCGAACCCGAAAAGGTCGGATATCCAACGGATTTTTTCCCAACGGTAACTAGATTAGTTTTGTCGGATATCCGACGTAGGTTTGACTTTTTGACTTTTAAAATTTATAAATATCAAACCATTCTGACATGTTTGCCATACCAGCGACGGTTTGCGGATTTTTTTTTGTTCGGCGGACTGTTTTTCGTTGTTTTTGTAATTCAACTGAGCAAAGTACTCTGGAGCTTCATTTTCTAAGATCGATAATCTTCATTTAAGCTCTTTACGAGAAAATGTCAACTACAAATATTCCTAATCCAGACGAACAAAATCGACAATTGCTTGCTAGATTGTGGGAAGGAGTTGAAAGAAGGGGTGATGGTAAATGCTATTGTCCATGTAATCAATGTAGAGGCTTTAAGAGGAGAAGAATTTTGATCACAACAGCCGCAAAACATTGTAGGGAGCATGGGCACGCCGAGGGGGGACATGAATACCATCCATTCGTAAGTTTTGCATTATATATGTTTTTATTTTGATTGCTTTTGTAAATTTATGTATTATTATAATAATATTTCTTATGTATTATTATAATATTTCTTATTTTTGACCAATAGTACAATTGGTCATTGTTCTTTTCATCCCAACGGTACAAAATTTGTTAAATTTTTAATGTATCACATAAAATTTTACATTTTGCATTTGAAATTTTTACATTTTGCATTTGAATTTCTTATATTAACTTTTATCTATTGATTGTTTCATGTAATTATAAAGGAAAGACATCCTATGACATATCATCCGGATCAGCAAGTGCTTCCAGAACAAGTACCGGAGGAACATGGAGCTATGAATATTAATGGAGAACAAGTTAATGATCACATTGAAGAAGATGATCATACTGATAACATAGTTGAAGATGATGTTACAAATACTTTGATCCATGATTCATTTAATGTTGGAATGGATGATGATGATGATCATGAAAATGATGAACATTTTGATGATATTCATGATATACCTCTTCTTGACAAGGCATACGAACCCCTTTATGACGGATCTAAGAAAAATCTTCTCTCTGCTATATTGTTGGTAATGAACTTGAAGGTTATGAATGGTCTTTCAAACATATCAGTCACACGGATGTTAAGGTATGTAATATATTCCATCACAAAATATATATGATTGTCATGTATTTTATTGTTAATTCATATATAAGTCGAATTACTATGGATGAAATTTGTTTCATTAATATTATTTCTATATTATATTAACTAGATTTTTATTTTAATTTGTTGTAGCATGATAGGTGAATATTTGTTACCACCTTCAAATATTTTACCTCGCACATATCGAGATTTATCTACCATCATGAAAGAAATTGGAATGCAGTATGAAGCAATTCATGCATGCCCCGATGATCATGTTATTTATTACAACCAGCATGAATTTGCAACAGAATGTCCTGAATGTCATATCAGTAGATATTGCACAGATCAAGTAACTAAAAAGGTGCCTCGCAAGGTTCTACGTTATATTCCCATTATTCCCCGTTTGCAACCACTGTTCAGGTGCAAAAACATAGCACAGTTTATGGATTACCATGCACGGAATATAATTCAAGACGACATTATTCGGATGCCTGTAAATGGTCTGCATTTAGAGATATGGAGGAAAAATGGCCTCACTTTAAAGATGAACCTCGTAATCTTAGGATTTCTTTGGCAGCAGATGGTGTCAATCCTTTTGCAGAGATGAGATCTTTTTACTTGGTGTGGCCTATTTTTGTTATCAACAACAACATTTCTCCATGGTTGACAATAAAGAGGGAGCACATAATGTTGTCGATGATTATTCTAGGTACGAACACTGCAGTTTTTTTTTATTGCAGTGGTATATTCTCATTTGTCTTTTTTGTCTCATAATGTTATATATATATTTAAAGTTTTTCTATTGTGAAATATGGTTTATATATCTAAATGGTACGTTTCATAATCAGAATATTTATTTTATATGTTCAAATCAATCAGGTGAGTACCAAGTCAAAGATATGAATGTATATATCTAAATGGTACGTCTCATAATCAGAATATTTATTTTATATGTTCAAATCAATCAGGTAAGTACCAAGTCAAAGATATGAATGTATATATCGAACCTCTTATTGACGAGCTACTGAATTTATCGAATGGCATCACTATGTATGACTTATCTAGACCAATACGACAAAGGCAATTCCAATTCCATGCAATGCTTGTATGGACAATACATGATGCCCCAGGGTTAACCCATTTCTATGGTATGTCATTATAAGTTCCACTTTAGTTGCATTTAATTTTACGAACTACTAGTTAATATAATATGCATGCATTTTTTTCTAAATAATCTAGTCATTTTTTATATAATTATAATAGACATTAATATTGATATTCCATCTTTTTATTTAGGTCTTCAGACAAAGGGGAAATTTGCATGTCCAGTTTGTGGTCCTAAGATCAAATCTCATCGTTCAAAAACCTTAAGAAAGGAGGTGTTTGATGAGTATAAGCACTTCCTCTCCAAGAATCACAGGTATCGAACTACCGAAAAACATATTTTCAATGGCAAGCAAGAGACTGCATTAAAACCAAAGAGAATGACACCTCAGCTATGGAAGTTGCAATATAATAGAAATCGTCAAGGTACATATAATCAATCATTGTATATGATCATATTGTATTTTATTATATTGTGTGTTGTTTAGTGTAATTGACATTGATTTAATATTTAATTTCATCATTGTCGTTCATGTGATCATCATGAAGGCATTAATGGGCTTCCATGAGGAATGAAAAGTTATCCTGGACAATTTAGTAGGTTTCCCTATTATGAGCACCTACAAATTGCTCATCTATTTGATACAATGCATATCGAAAATAATATGACTGAAACATTATGGCGAATATTGGATGGAAGGAGTGACAAAAAAAAAATTGTCAAAAATTTGCAAAGACTCAAGATAACAACCATGCAATGAAAGACGTCATTCAATTTCATAGCAATGGAGAGCAAATTAATATAAAATCACTTCCATGGATGTTAACGGACTAGAAAAGTAATGTTGTAGAAAAATTCATTCGAAAAATTAAATTTTCCACTGGATTTTGTGCGAACATGAAGAATATCATAACAAAGAAAGGTGATTTCGCGGGGGTAAAAATGCACGATTGGCATGTCTTCATGAAGGTAATAATTAATATGGTATGCATTTAATAATTTTTTTTTTCTTTTTCTAGTACTCTTTTTCGATATACTGAAACTATTTGTATATTATTGTTACAGTATGTTCTACCTCTCTCTATCCCGGACAATTTTGACAACAATCTCAACCAAATAATATATAGTCTCGGGAAATACATGAGGTAAGTGGTGATTTTTCCATGTGCTTACTGTTTGTTTAATTCAACATAGAACTTATTCTTAATTTGATTTTCATTCTCTACTTCATGTTACGTAATATAATGACTTTTTTCTTTAATCTCTTGATTGGCCAGTTGTCATGTCACTTGTAGATGGTTGTCATCTAAAGAATTCCATAAAGAAGACATAAAGTATTGGAGGAGAGAAATTCCTCGTCTCATGTTTGAAATGCAGAAGCATCTACCTTCAACATTTTTCAATGCACAGGAACACTACCTCATACACCAAGTTGAGGAGATTAAACTGTGTGGACCTGCGCACTCAAGGTCCATGTGGATGGTTGAGAGGCACTTGAAATTTATGAAGGGTTTGGTCATACAATGAGCATATGCTGAGGGTTCTATGATGGAGGGATATATGGTATACCAAAACATGTTGTACATTAGTGAATATCTTCCTATATTGGCGTCAAAGCTCAATTTACGTCGCATTTGTGATCCAGACTCCAAAAACGATTTCGAAGGGGAGTACTCGAAGGGGAAAGGTAGATCAAGGAAGGTGAAAGGTAATATAACACATTTCACTAGTGATTTTTATGTTTATATATCATACATATATATTCCATTTTTCTATTTAGTATTTTGCATCAATTTATAGTGTAATTATATACTTTTTTAAGTGACTAATATACATTTTCATTGAATTTTAATTTTATTGTCATCAAATAGTTGGTTGAGAGTGGGATGCGATTCATTTATACATCGCAAACAATCTTGACTGGATGAAAGTATGGATTGAAAAATGTGAACAATCTGATCATGGAATATCATGGGAAGGTGTGGCTTCATTGGTTAAAGTTGCACATCGCAATGGAGACACCAATCTAACACAAAGGGAAATCGATTTAGCAAGAGGTTTAAAAGATAAGTGGGAAAGCATATTAATCAATGACACTATTTATTTATTTTTTAAAATATTGTCATTGTACGTCACACTGGGTTTTTTTTATGGCATTATAATAAACATGCACTACTTTATCATAAATATGGTGTCATTATCTAATCTTTTCTTGTATGGCTTGTTGTACTAGGTAAAACACCATAAGTCTATGTGGTGCAATGGATGTAGATATCACATCAAAAGTTGGATGAAACAAAGAAAACATCTAATTGTGGGATATCTGCAGTCTTTGAGGTGACCAATGTTTCTTCTAGAAGTGATAGACATCCATAACTATCTGAAAATCGATACTATGGGTATCTGGAAGACATTCTTCAGAGTGACTTTAACTCCTTCAAGGTATTTCTGTTCATTGTCAAATGGTATAGGTGTTGATTGAATCAACGTGAACCCGATAGAATAATTATTGAACATGATAATGGTTTTACCATGGTAAATATAAGGTTGTTTGAGCCAGGAACGGAGCCCTATGTTCTTCCAACCCAATGTGAACAAGTATTTTACTCTGAGGTTCCAGGTAGAGTGGGTTGGTCATTTGCTGTGAGACACGATCCAAGGGGAAGGCCGGTAAAGTATAACATTGATGAAGGTAATGAAGACGTTCTCGAAGAAGAAGACGCCGCAAAAGATGATCATGATCAACATGAGTTAGATGATCATGGTCCAGAAGAAGATGTCGAAGAACTTATTGAATCAGATGATGTACTATCAGACAATGTCCATAAAAATGATATCGACGATGACATGTTGATCGTAACTGACATCGATGACGAGGATGATATGGCCAATCCTTACAATGTTGAATCTGGATCATCGAATGATAGCACAGACGATGACCCAGATGAAGAAGATGATGAAGACCATTGAAGTTTACGAGGTATGCAGTAATAATAAATTAATTGTTTCATAGTGAGTTTCCATTTTCCTATATGCTATAATTAGAAACATTGCTTGTTTTAGAGTATGTCAAAAAACACATTTAAAGTTTCTAGTGTACACAGATATTTTTGTCGGGTTATGGGGAATTGAGAGTGATGTGAGGGGGGGGAGGGGCCATAAGATCTTCCACCTTCACGTGGTTGGCCTTGTTTAATAGAGAATATTAAATTATTCTTGAAACAGAGAGAAGCTTAGTAAGGAAATGTACAATTATCAAGACTCAAACATCATCATCATCATCATCGTCGTCGTCGTCGTCGTCATCGTGATCATCTTCATCATCATCATATTTTTCTTATTGATAATCATCTTCATCATTGTCATCATCTTCATCAGCAGCAGCATCATGATTATCGTCGTCGTCACGGCCACCATCATCATCATCATTGTGATCAGCATCATCGTCATCATCCTCACCATCATCATCATCATCATCATCTTCATCATCATCATCATCTTCATCATCATCATCAACAATATCTTCATCATCATCGTCATCATCGATCGTCTTCATCACCATCGTCATCATCATCGTCATCATCATCTTCATCATCACTGTCATCATCGATCATCTTCATCATCATCGTCATCATCAATCATCTTCATCATCATCGTCATCTTCATCATCGCCATCTTCATCATCGTCATCATCATCATGATCATCATTGTTATATGATATCCGACGCAGCTAGTACCTAGAAAAACCAACGGTGTTTGTCGTCGGTGGTTTAGAAATCTCGTTGGATTCTTTTGAAGTCAGAAGTCTAATATTGATGGTGTGGGAGGGTTTCAAGACTCGAATGAATGACACTCACCATTGCAGCATCAGAAACCATACCTATAAATTAAATAATGTGATACATGGGGCCAACGTTGAAATTTTTTAAATATGTGTTGGCTTGGATTGAAATTTGGCATGGTTAGACTAGATGCATGCATTGACGGTGTGGGAGGGTTTCTAGACTAAAAAGTGACTAACACCAACCATTAATGGAGCATTAAAAACCATGTAATGATACTCAACAAGGAGTAATTTGATCATCATGGTTTCACTCTGAAATAACTTATTTTTTTGTGGACTCGCTAGTACCATTGCTTATGGACCCTCACAAGGAAATCCTCTTAGGTCGTTGATTGTGTTGGGATAAATCATCACTAACCTCTTTGATGGACCTAATGGTCCCATGATAAACACTCATAACATGTAAACTATAGAGGACATACAAAAAATGGTTGATTCTCTCATCCAATTAGTTAGCAAAATGGAAACCAAGAATTACTTCTCATTTTCTGACCCTTCCAATAGTATGGTGCCTCATTTTTCTGAAGTAATTCTAAACAAGTTTGGCTGGTCAGATCCGATTGGTTGGTTCGATCGATCAAATGAAGCACTAACTTTACCTTAATATAATATTTTATTACCTAATGAAATTCATTATAGGAGTCATCAAAGTTCATTTGTATTTTCATAAAAATTAATTGATTTTTTTAAGCAATTCCTTATTAGTGGTCTTAAAGAGGAAATTAAATCCCACTTAGAGGTGAACCACCCTACTACTTGGTTGGAGGAAAATAATATTTATTGTCATGCCTGTGTTATATCCTATGCTCAGTCCAAAATCCCCAACTTTATTTCATTTCCTTTCCCCAACTATGGTGGCTCTTCAATAATATCTTCCACCTTTCAAGGTCCATAAGTTGGCATAGGACAAAATGGAGGAACATCAACTTAAGGTTCTATGCTACAATTGTAATGAAAAATATTCTCTTGAGCATAGATGTAAGGAACATCAATTATTTGTGGACGTATTTGAGGACATTTATGATGATAAACTTGATGGAAGAACTCAAAAGGAATCCCCTCCCATCATTGAGGAAGTTTTTCTTCCTAACCCTATGAAGAACCCTATATCTCCCTTATTATTTGACTAGTATTTATTCTCCTCATTAATGTTAAACATGGTTGGCTATATCAAGAAGAGAAAATTCATTATCTTGATTAATGGAAGAACCACCCATATTTCATTCCTAATTGAGTTTCCCAAGAAACCAATTGAAATCATTGTTACTAAGAAATTTTAGATAATGATCATTGGTGGGAGATCTATGAAATATGGTGGAAGTTGTGAAAATGTGATGCTTCAAATGGGTGATTACTCCTGGAAAACTAACATGTTTTCCATTGAAACGGGTGGGCATGATATTGTTCTCGGTGTGAATGGATAATAAGATTATGTCATATCACCATGGATTTACTGGAATTACAAATGAGAGAGCATGATCATATCATCTCATTGCTTCATCGTATCCTCCCATCTAATGTGTGATCATATTGTCATACTTCTGAACAAAATAATATATGAAATTAAAAATATTGTATCGTTGTTCTTAGCTATTGGTATCATTCATCCTAGTACCAACCCATACTCTTCTTTGGTTGTCATGGTCCTTAAAAAACAAGTCACTTGGCACATGTGTCAATTTTTTATCTCTTAACTCCTTGATAGTGAAAGATAAATTTCTCATTCCAGTCATTAATTATCTCTTATATGATACATGGAGATAAATTCTTCATTGATCTTGACCTTTGCTCTAGTTATCGCCAAATTCACATGAATGAAGAAAATAATCCTAAAATATCTTTCCATAGTCATTAAGGTCAACATGAGTTTTTGGTGATTCCTTTTATCCTTTGCAATGACCCTTCCACTTTTCAGAGCCTGGCATGAACCATATTTTTTAAGCCCCTTCTTGAAAGTATGAGGAGGAAGGGTGCATATTTTCCTTATCTTCCCTAGTAACCAATTGGCTATAGGAGGTAGTTAAGAATGGTCAACATATACCAAGATCATGATGGTGGCAATGATTATGTAACAAACATTAAAAAAGCATTATATATATAACAATTAGATAATAATTAAAAAAACATTATATATAACAATTAAAAAAAACATTATATATAACAAAAAAAAACAATTAAAATTAAAAAAATGAATATATAATAAATAAAATTAAAACATGAATATATAACAATGGTTTTTTTAATTTGTTTTAACTAAATATATATAAAATTTAATTGTTATATATAATGTTATATATATATTTAATTAAAAACAAATTAAAAAAACCAAAAAACAAACATTATATAAAATATATATAGAACAAATAGAAAAAGCCCATATGCATTTCATACACCACACCCATAAACCCTCTGCGATTTGGACCTGCGCCTCTCGACTTGCTATCGATTTGGAGTGACTTGCTCTCGATTTGGAGTGACCTGCTCTCGATTTGAGACCTAATGCATTTTCTGATTGCGGCGAGGGAGAGGGAGTGACCCTATGAGCAACCAGTGGGATTGACCTGACAAGAAAGCAGTGGGGGAGGTGGTTTGGACCTGCTCTCGACCTGCTGTCGATTTGGAGTTTTCGGAGGCGGATTGGACTAGTGTTCGATAGTGGGAGAGGCGGTTTGTGATTGTGGCAGGGGAGAGGGAGTGACCCAATGAGAAAGCACTGGGAGAGGCAGTTTGGACCAGTGGATAGTGGGAGAGGCGGTTTGCGATTGTGGAAGGGGGCAGGGAGTCCAAGCAAAGAAACTATAAGAGGAGCCGAAAATGCCTCCCAAGTCTGTGAGTACCAAGCCCTAAATTGTTTTGATTTGAAAAATTTAAAAATTAGGTAGCAAATCACTGTGGTTTCATTGGTAATTCGATCTTCCAAGAGGGTTTCATTGCTAATTAAATCTACATTGGGGTAGAACCTTTCAATCTACATTGGGGTATTTTTATCTTATTGAATCTAGTGTTTTTTTTAGTTTGATGGGTGAACCCTCACCTCTTTGTCATTTCCCATGGAAGCTATTATGCTTCTCATCAGCCAAAAAGATGGTTGAAAATGTAGATGCTACAAATTTGGAAGCAGGACTGACAATTCATTTTTCCTAGTTTTGAAAACAAATGACTTATATGAAATGAAAATGACCTTAATATCTCATAGAAAAAAGAATGTAGTGACTTTTCATTATTGCCTTTCGTTTTGATTCTGGAAGGGCCTTCATCAGAATGAGAATATTGTGGTTGACGAACATAGGCTTGTTGTCCTCGGGCAGAGGAATCAATGTTCAACATTCATTGAAGCTGAGCATTGTGACCAATATCATGAAATAGATGTATTAGATCAAAAATTTGAGGTTCAACATTCCAAACAGATGATTGCCTACGTTGATTCAAAATAAGATCCACATAGTGTCCAACAGAAGTTGGCAAGTGATCATCAATTTCATTTGCATCCACATCCAAATCAGTTGTGACATTGCTGGAAACATTGCCATCATCTTTCTTTAGCAGCGCCTTTGAATCCTCAGTAAGTGCAACTTGCCATAGTATTTCTTGATGTATCATCCCAATATCAAGAAGCACATCCTTGTTATCATTTCCAAACTCTGTCGTTAATGTTACCAACCATCGATTCTCTTTATTATCATCAGCTAGAAAGACAAAAAATTGTACCACAAACAAGCACCAAAATATTTTTCGAATCAGCCCATCTTTTGCAGCTAATAAATTAGTCCCTGCAACATGATCCAAAACATTTAATGTAGTCTTGAGATGTTCCTTCAGATGAGCACAAAATACCCTTGCAAGGGCAACTGAGTGTTGTTGTGTGAATGCTTTGCAAACTGCCACCATGTGCACAGCTACAGACATCCCTTTTGAAGATAGTGGAATACTTAGAAGAGTTAAGAACCTCATAGCTATCACACCACACCACTCTTCACTCTTCACTCTAGCTCTCATGCTTAGAATTCATGTGCACCTCCTTCACTTTTGTAGAACAAAAGATAGGGGAGTTACAAGTTACATTTTAAATAGAAATCAGCTCTAGAAAAATCAAATTAGCATACTGAATATGCACCAACAATCACTTGTCTTTCTATTATAGTAGAAAAGAGAATTACATAATCCAAAATCAGAGTCTCCCAAGCTAACTATACAAAACCAACCACCTTCTCACAACCTCATAAAGCAATACACTTTAAATAGAATACCCTAGCTATCACATCACACCACTCTTCACTCTATCTCTCATGCTTAGGAGTCATGTGCACCTCCTTCTCTTTTATGGAACAACAAAGAGGGGAGTTACAGGTAAAAACATTATACTAGGTCCACAAAAGAGAATGGGTCCACAAGTGGATCACTCCACCTTGACAAGGTCCATTTTAACAGTTAACATAACCAACTCATGCGCCTCACATGGGCTAAGGTATGTGGTGACATGAAAACTTGTTCCAAGCATGCTTCTCCAAGTAACTAATTCAAGTAGTTCACCCCACATGTGTCAAGGTGGGAAGCTGAAAGTTTCAGTTATTCTGAAATTGTAAGTGTGTATTCTTAGTGCATAATAAAGGAAAGTGCAGCAATATTTATTTTGTATCATTTCTTCCATCTCCATGTGATGTTGCTGCACATAGTATTTTCTCTGTGTGTTGTTCCTGTAGCTGCAATTCCATGCTTTTTTGTGTAGGTTCCCATGAAGGCTGGGGAGTGCAAGGCGTATCCTCCATAGTGATACATTGCTCCTTGTTGCAATCACTACCCTAGCCTAAATTTTTGTTCGATGTTGGACAATCTATATTCCACACATCGATTTCCCTATCCAGTTTAACTAATGCTCTAGATACAGGTTGGTATAGAGGTATTTTTTGTCCAAGGGAACAATATTAGTGCCTGTTGGCTTGAACCTTGATGAAGTATCATGTGCTTTGTATCCAAACTGTAGAGAATTGTTCTTAGTTGGTTTCCATATGTGCAACTTTGAGATTTTATCCCATGTATCCTAACCTTACTATCTAAGGATGGTATGTTTCTCCATGTTATTAGTCAGGCCAATAAATGGGAAAGGAATGGAATACCATTGTTGTTAGGAGTGTGTGTGTAATGTGTGAAGTTTGCAAAATGACAAAAGAATAAGTGGACAAATTCTAGGTGTGCATATGAGTGAATAGGAAATGATAAGCCATTTCGGAAACAAAGGGATGAATTTGATTCATAAGAGAGCCAAATCACTAAATGGTCTATCTGTTATCTCAAGCTTACATATGTTTATACAACTTGATAGAACACATTGCATCCCAATGTCACTATCACCAACAAAAGCAACACTAAGCCTCTCCAAACACTTTGCATAAGTACCAGACGACCAAAAGTCCTTATTTTTATGCATACCACTCAAAGACAAACAAAACTGAGGGAGAAGTAAGCATTTTTGTTTCTTGCAATAGTGACTAATGTTGCATTTGTTGTTTCACAATAAAAAAACATAGTACAGAGGTGAACCTAGGATAAGAGCTTGAAGTATCCATAAGGCCTTCCTCTATCACAATGCCTTAATAATTAGGTCTAATGGAAAAAAAATCCAATTCCTACAAATGTTTGCAAGTTGAGGAGATGATTTCAAGCCCTTTATCTTAATTTTAATCCAATACATGTAGTTGCTGACAAGTATAAGCCTTATGTGTAGCCAAGATAAAACTAGAATTTGAGATACAACTAGTGAACTTCCAAATAGATTGGTGGGATATCTTTCTAGTGAAATTCCGAATTTGCAACATATGATAAGCACTTTAACCCCATAGTGCTCATCATTTCCTCCATGCTTAGGAAGAAATTGTCCCCCGTTTCTATTGTAGATGGAAACATTGTTGCTTGAATCTGTACTGGGACTTGGGAGATCCATTTATCTTGCAAAGGCAAGTTTCCTTTTCTTTCAATAGACTATGCCTTTTAAAGGAGCCACTTTTGCATTCCCACATTGTATCAACACCTTTGTACTTAGGGGTCCCATTGACCTAATTTTGTAATTAACTTATCTTACCTTCTAGCTTTGAATTTTTTGTTTTGAAGATGCATGTTTGTAAGACCCTGTCCAAGATTTTTCAGAGTTTATCAATATTGAGTCAAATTTCTGTTTTATGTTTGGTGGTTTATGTTTAAGTTTCATGTATGTAAAAATGTAAAGTTTACATTTACAGGTTTGAATAACTATAGGTGCTATTTTATGGTTTCTAACAGTTACTATCTTTCAGGTGTAACAACATAAAATATATGACAAAACTACTTCACTTAAATTCTTCATTTTACAAAACATGGAAATAATGATTTACAAGGTTAGAAATTAATTGTATACCTGAATGAGAAATACATCTTAATAGATGGTAGATCCCCCTTTTGTTGCTGCATCTTTTGTTGCCCTGCTTGTTGTTTCCCTACTTGCTGCCCTGCAACCAATATCTTCCCAAACCCTTGAAACTCAACCTTCCCAAACAAGTATGCCACCCTACCAATTGGCGAGGTCTCGCCGGCCACCCAGCTCCAAAGGTACCCCTTTGGACCCCCGAGCCCAAACCGAGTACAAGCCAACCAGTATTTCCCTTCTGCAAACTCTCCAACAAGAACCCCCTTCTTTTCTACTCCCTCCTATCTCTGCTCCCTTTCCTGTGTAAAATATCCAAGGTGAAGAAGACCCCTTCTCCTCCCTCTCCTCTCGACCTTATTCCCCCTCTTTGTCCTTCCACCGACTCCTCCTATCATAACTACCCCTATCCTCCTCATTAATTTTATCCAAAGTCAGTCCTCCTCGAGCCCACAACATTTGACTCATAAACCAAAGTTTGTATTATTTTATTATTAAATTAAATTTTGGATTGGTTCATCTTTGAACCTTAAGTGCTTTCCACTCAACCGACAACCTCTCGGCAATATTCTAACATTCTTTCCCTTTTCCAAAATAATAATTAATAATTAATAAAATGTTATATTATAAAATTAAAGTTTTACACCAATCACAAATGTTTTACACTTACACGTTTTACCCCAATAATTACTAGTCCACTCTCGGTGACCTCATAATTAAATGTTTCATAATTAATTTATAATTAATTCATCATTTTTATTAAACAACTAAAAATGTGCATTCTGACACTTGTTTATAAATTGCATAATATATCTATTTGCAATTTACCCTAGGTTCTAATTAACTTAGACATGATCATAATTAAATTAATAATTATAAATTAATTCTTATCCATATGTTTTAATTAATTAAATAACCTTGTAAATAATACTAACCTATCAGATTAATATTACTTTAATTAATATTACAATAACCATTTAACATTTTAACCCTTACCCCTAACTAATTAAATTCATTAATAATCAATCAAGCATTACTAATCAATTACATTAGTTACTACTTAGGTTATCCATAGTTCATTTACTAATCAACACTATTAATCATTAACTGATAAAAATTAACATTAATCAACTTACTAACATTCATCGACAATATTTAACATTATTATTCAGTATTATTAACTTTAATCAATGATAATTACATTAATCAATACTCTTAACATTAATCGACAATATTTAACATTATTAATCATTAATCAGCAATCACTAACATTAATCAATGTTATTAACATTAATCGACAATAATTAACACTATTACTAAATCATCTTTCATTACCACCTAGTTTACTCTATTATCTTATTTAGTTATTAAACCAAAATTTACTAACTCGACGTATTAACTTAATCTCTTAGTTAGATAAGTAGTAATAATGTAATTAATGCCTAAATGTTATAGTTCAGTTTTATTTCACGCAATTTATAAATATGTAGGCGAGTGATGTAAGCGTAGCTACTGCTTACATATATCGCGTAAGTACACTAACAGTAATAAATCACACACATAAATCAAAATCACGAAACTTATTGTTTACTGACACAGGTTTAAACATAGTTTGCGAGGTACATTCTTTTACTAAAAGACATCTTATTAAGTTACGACAATTCATACATTACCGAGTTACGACACATAATCAATCAAAGGTTTTTCAACAATCATAGTTAGATCGCGTTTTCTTTTCGGCTTCAAGCTACACCTATCTACCTACATCATCTACCTAATCACAACTAACTTCCACATCCTATCCTTTCCTCTACTGGACTACCTTGAAGTGTCAAGCCATGACCGAATCCAGCTAGAACCTGTAAGCGGAAGTGTCGACTACATCGACCAAGCTTCCCCAGCAGGAAACCACCAGTCATCATCACACACCTTGGGGAGCGCACCGTAGCACATCCCTTCCATGACTCTGGGTTTCGAGGATAAACAATGGGTAAATCCTCCACCCCCCCTAATGGAACAAGGCTCTATGTCTACCCGACATAATAATTGCGTTGCACCTGTACTCGGTTTGTCATCATATAACCAATTTGGGTGGTTGAGTTTCCTAAAACCCTACCCAACCCATACATCATAATAACAACATAATAATCATGCGAAAGTAAATAATGCATCACCTGCATACCATTTATCTTTCAGAGTCCATGTCCCCGAGGATCTCCCACCTCGTAGGATACAGCTACCACTTAGCCATTTTAACCTGTAAGTCAGTCCTCGACATACAATATCGAATATCATGCGCAAATCCTCAACATGTACACAGACATTTCGTCATAACATAACCACAATAATCAATTCATTATTTTCACCATGCACCTGGTATAACATTCTTTCGTTCAACAATAACTTTAACAGTATCTATGTACCCATCATTCCTTAACTTGCATATATGAGACATAACTAACACATGATACATATCTAACATGACTATGTATCCTACTACTAACATCACACACACACACACACATATATATCGGCCAAACAATAGAACCACATGTCCACAGTGTCGTCAAACCGATGAAGTCTCATAATCAAGCGAATACAACATATAATAATAGCTTAGGTAGTAATGTCAAAATGGGGCGTTACATACACCCACCCTTTAGGAAACTTCGTCCCGAAGTTATGTTCAAGATAGTGTGGAATAATCACGATGCATGATATGTGCGTCCTCCCAGGTGGCTGAACCTAGGATGTACCTGCCCTACTGGGACACCTCCTAAATATACATAACGACATCTACAAAGTCTATTCATTTAATTTTATTGGAGGTGTTCTTATATTTCGTTTAACATTCGCATAGGTTGTTGGTTTGATTACTCAAGGTTCATTACCATACTTAATCCATAGAATATTCAACATCCTTGTTAAATTAAATTAATTTGCACGTTCTATAATTTTATTCATAAGAACACCTTGTCTTACATATAACTTTTAATTTAATTCTTAGTCATTGTCATGACTCTTTAATTAGATCTCATCTTTAATTAATTTTACTTTGACTTATGCCATTTCTCTATATCAAG
The DNA here is from genome assembly GCA_027924585.1 of Larix kaempferi. NCBI lineage: Eukaryota > Viridiplantae > Streptophyta > Pinopsida > Pinales > Pinaceae > Larix > Larix kaempferi. The sequence continues at coordinate 16,282,281 of BSBM01000619.1, read as the reverse complement.
ATTTATTATTAGTGATAAATTATGAAGCCATCATGCTCTTTAATTAGAGGTAGTTGGTTTAAATGATACACCCATTGAGACTACAGTTTAAACATTAAGGAGAACTTCCATATCATCATTGACATCTTCCCAAGTTCAACTAGAACTTATCTTTGATTGCATTTCCATTCATCTTGTAATCCTTACATCATTGTCCTATGTTTGATACTATTTCGCTAACTATCCCTGCCTCGATATACCCATTTCCTTCATTCACATCCTTATGTTGATCTTCTAATCCTATCTACTCTATTACTTTTAGTATCTAAGTTACACTTATTAGTTTTTTTTTTATCCCTTAATTACACAAGATGATGACTCTTACTTATTTGTGCACACTAACATTATAGTCATTACTCATCATTACTTATATTGCATTAACAAAATCTCATCAGAATACGCTAATGAGATCATTTGTTCTATCACACCATACCGAATACTATGGTTGATGCTCATGTTGTTTAACCCCTTTACTTATTTTAATGGTCATTTGTCATTGACATGGCTATAATTGATATGCTGCGATTGTGTTGTTGTTGTTTTTAAACATACATAAATTCATTCAATGGCCAATATTATTTGTTGTGCGATCCCTTTTATTACTCATACATGAAGTGTACATGAATAGGAGAAAGCTCGAAACTAACTCATCATCAACAACATATGCTAACGTGAGGTACCTTAGGTAATTCCAAACTAGGCACACTCCACAATGTCCTTCAAAACACTATATAACCATACTTAAGGCTAACAATTAGGTTAAAATCAAGTCGAATTCATTTCAAAATCCCAATTATCCATTAAGTAAACGACTACTTCTAAGTCATACATCACACACCATTTTCCCATCAATGTATTACCTTAAGAACCACCTTCAAGAAACTTGACTTATGCATCTTGCGACATATCATTTTTGTTGTTTACAACTTAAATTATGACATAAGGTCGTTCCCTTACAGGATAGCATCACACCCTCACGAATTTCCTCCTAGCATGACTACATAGGTTTCTTATAAAATTTTACAAATTTACCACCCTGTCTATTGTTGATCAACTTTTAATTTATCCTCGTAGAGTGAAGATGAAGACCATGTATTTACTTGGCGTACCAAAATTAATTTTATGTCCTACCATGTCTTGATGAATCATGCACATATTCTTCTATTATGATCTTTTCTTTATTATTACTACCAACTACTTTAGTTTCAGCAACCTCTCATGAATATATCGTGTGTCATTATACTCTTCCAGTTAGGGACTAAGTTAAATGTCCGAATGCATTCGTGTTACTTTACGCTATTGCTACCTCATACCATCGTTGGTTTGATATCTATCTGCTTCACACATTTTAGACGTAATGATAATGCCACTTTTTTTTTTGTTATTCCTAGTCATTATCCGTACATCATTCACCAACTACTTCTCCTTATTTGATTATCTCATCGTTTATGTTATTATCAACTCCTATCCCACCCATGCCTTAGAGTATTTTTCTTGCACAAATCTATCTTCTGATGTGGTGTTACTTCCGTTCTCTACCTTCATTACAACTATCATATATCCTATTACTTCTATAATGTCACCCCACATATACCACATATATTTATTGGTAACTTCAATAATGGCCACACTTTGTATATTATTTCGTTTAGCTTGCATGCCTACCATATCATTTGTCGTAACGAAATTTATAATTCACTTATCCACACTCTTTCTATCACTAACACTCTTATGGTAATTAGGTTTCATTTAAAACAAATTGTCCTTGGCCTACTTTAATTTAGCTTCGCTACAACATGTCACAACTGTTTACCTATTGATATCATTATTAATTTAAAACCTTTTAGTCCTTACAAATTTACATGCATAATCCTCATATCAAATTCCTCCCCTTAACTTTCTTTAAAATGTATCTTCACACCTTTAATATTTTCATTAATTCAAACATATTCTCACAATACTACTAATTTTTCCCACAATGCAATCACTCATGTGTCCCATGAATCCTGACCTACTATACCTACATAGGTACTTCATACAACCATATGATTGACATTCATAACTTAGGGCATCCTTAAAAGATGAATGGAACCTTTAGATAACGTAATATTTTGTTTACTCACTTGACACACATGACTAGTCATGAGACAAGCATACTAATCCATAATTAATCTCATCATCTTATAAACTAGGAATGTCTTAAGGTGATTACTACAAAATCTTAATGAATCTCTCATTTCCATTTTATTTTAACACGTCCACTTGTTAATTAGTTAATCCACATATGCCCTTCCTTATTACTCGAGGTCATCACTGCGCTAGACTTGACTAATTATCATTAAATAACAACCCAATTACTTATCCATTGGCTATATACTAGTCTTTTGTTACAACTTTTATTGCTTAAGCAACCTTTGAAAGGGGTTCTCCCTTTAGTTGGTAGTTGATACCACACATAGAACACCCTTGAAGGGTTTGGAATACAACCATCTTCCTTAACTTATGAACATTTACTAAGATATTACTCTAATTGTTATTTACAAATATAGAGACTTTAGAGTTTCTTGTTTGTCCCTATCAATCAAGCTCTCTTTACTAGTAATATAGCTCATATTCTAACAGGGCAAAGACAAGGTTTATGATTTTTCTTCATCCTATCTATGACACATACTATAAGATACGACTTAGTTACCCATAGGTCCATTAATATAATTTATATCCACGATTGTGCACCTCTTATTATTTCAATTAAATATATTATTCTCTTAAATTAAGTTTTGTATGGTTTCCTCTATCCTTATACTTACATCTTATTGACCACGATGGTCCCTAGTCCTTATTACATATCCCAAGTTCCCCTGAGATCTAGTCATACAATGATTTCCTTGGCTTTGAAATATAGGAATAACTATCTATGGGTACTTTTCATCATATCTAAGCCACACCATGTCCCCATGAACAAGAATTTTACAACCACAGACAAAATTTAAGAATAGACTTCCTACATGGATCCATGACTGCAATTTATAATTACTATCATGCAATTATTACTGAAAAAATGACTTGTCCTTAGTAATTTATTCTCAAGCTACAACTTTAGTCATATGCGACACTGGCCACTTATGTCCTCCAACCCCTTACTTGTACCTATCTGGATACTTTAGTTCATTATAATTATTACAAATTACCATTATCGATATAATGAACATCCTCCTTGTTCACAGTTAGATTCAATAACCTATTAATGATTTTCACTCATCATGACACACTAAGTCTTAATGTCGTGAGTCGCGGGTATGACATTATGGCTCAGGCAAAAGGTGGGGTATCACATTGTCCTCATGGCTTGGGTAGTCGTCTATGCCCGCATCTACAGTCGGGGTCACAGTTGTCATGGTTTCCCAAATAAACCTACTATGTTACTCGATTTGACTTAAATTCAGTTTTATTGGTGCCACCTCCTAACCATATATCCAAATCAAATTACTTTTCCATTTAAAACTTTATAATTTTAAAAAAAAAATCTTGTAATAAACTTATAATTTTAAATTGTAAAGTTAATTACTTAATTGATTAGGGCTATTTTAATCCAACATAAGACTTAACTCTTAATTAATTTAATCTCATGATATAAGATATTAACAATTTAAATTTAACTAAATTTAAATAGTTAACAATTTAAATAATTAAGTTTGATAATTAACAAATTAAATAATTAAATTTAACATATATATATATATATATATAGTTTAATTAACCTAAATTAAATATCAACTAATTTAATTTAATTTTAACAAATTAGACAAATTTAATAATAGTTTTCATTAAACGTATTAAACCTATCTAGTTCAACTCGGGCCCTTGCATGAGGGGCCACACGTTCCCTCCTCATATCTCCACGATATACAATCATTAATTAAATAATCATGTGAGTCGGTGATCAAAACCCTCTGTCTCTCCCTGCTGGAGACATTTCTTCTCCAAACTTTTAGCAAGAGGGTGTTGCTTTGCATGTAGCTCCTTTAGGGTTTTCGATCAGTTTAGGGTTTTGTAAGAGCGAGTCTAAGCGGCCATGGGAGATGGAATTCTTGGCTTCTTTTAGCTCAACCCACAGCATTCTTCTCAGGTGAATTATTCCCTAGCCTTGTCTATTTCTTTTACTATTACTGTCACTCGTTTATTTATTCTTTTACATGGAGCTCGGAGCGGAGGTATCCCAGCTAGGCACCCTCCTTTCCTTCCCTTCACTCTACGTTGTTCGGGGATTCTCCCCACTGTTGGCCCATGGCCGCAGGCCATGAATTTTTTTTTTTCTCATGTAGATTTTCTTTTGTATCATAAATATTTTTCGACCCTTTTGGAAGGTAACGGTTCATATAGAGTATGCTTTTACACGGTAAACTAGCACAGGATCTCGGTTTGGATCTTAAACTATACCAGCTTCTAGATAATCTGATACTTGGTCATAAACTGGCATTGCAACTAAGCGAGATGATGGTGGAAAAACTACTGCGTAAGGTGCTTTCTCTGCCACTTGCTATGTTTCCTTGGTTGGTGGTTCTGATTCACCTCAGGTTCCATTCTTCTTCTTTTTTTGTATAAGTATTAATATTGTTTTCCTCTGTTTTAATTTTTTTTTCTTTTTTTGTTTGGGTTGTAGAGGGCAGCCGAGATGTTGGTATCTCCCTCTGTAGGGAGTCACGGCTCCAAGGCTGCTCGAGGCTACACCATCCCTCCGCTTGCTTGCAAGCCTTTGTAGAAACACCAATGCTCGTCGTGGCTCCTACCACGTACCATCCCGGTTATGGACTGTGGGATATCCGCTTGCGCTGCCAGGTTTTTTTTTTTTTATATTACATTTTTTTTCATAGAGGAGCTCAGAGTGGCGGCAGCCCAGCTGGGCGCCCCCTCCTGCTCCTCTCTGTACCCACCTGGACGGGGCTTTCCCCTGGCTGAGGCCGTAGGCTTGGCTATGCCATGGCCGTAGACCATGGTTGCGCAGAGGCCGCAGGCCCATGGCCGCGAACCTCTCGCCGTGCCATCTCCGCTGGCCTGGTCGTGCTAAGGTCGCAGGCCATGGCTGCGCAGAGGCCACAGGCTCATGGCCGCAGTCCTCTCGCTACGCCATGTCCGCTGGCCTGGTTGCGCCCAGCAGCCCGAAAACAAAATTTTAATAAAAAAAACATTATTATATATATATATATATATATATATATATTTATTTTTTTTTGTTATGTTTTTTTTTTTTTCTTTAAACAAATTTATATGTAGTTTTTTTTTATCTGTTTTTAAAACTATAAAAGAGATTTGATATAGTTTTTAAAAAGAAATTTCATATATATAATTTGTTTATTTACTTTATAAATAAATAACAATAATTATTTTTATTATTATTATTTTTTTTATATAGTGAAAAAAATATTCTTATAACATTTCAATACTTATTTTTTTTTGTCATTCTAATAAAGTTCGAGACATTTTTTTTCTATTTTATAATAATTTGATTACCATTTTATCCTCCTGGAAACGCTCTTTTTAACCTGATATGAACCTACCAACAACAATAGTAAAGTGACACTATATCCAGGGCCTTCAGGTGCATTTTATTTTTATAATATGCCATTGCTTTTTACAAGTAAGTCTCAAGGATGAAGGCTCTCCTTTGAATGCCATTGAATTTGGGCTTTCAGTTTTCTTGAAGCGAGGTAAGCCCCACTTCCCTCTTCGACTTTTACTTGAAGGAATGCAATTGCCTGTTTCAGAAATATATTATATATGTATAAAAAGATATAATATATATTTGCTGATTTTTTTTTTTTTAAATTGAACTTAGAATGTTTTTTTTTTGTTATATATATATATATATATATATATTTTCTTTATATATATATATATATATATATATAAAGAATTTTATTTTTGGCTTAAAATCTTCTTGTTATCTATATATGCATAGATATAGTTTACCATATACTTATATATACATATATTTTATTACAATTATAATATGTGTAATAGCAGAAATCCTAGATAACATGTGTAATAGCAGGGAATCCTTATTGCATTTCTACGGTCATGTTTTCACTAACTTGTAACTATTTTTCCTTTTGTTTTGCAGGCCTAAAGTTTCAGCAATTATAAATACTTGCAGTAATTACTTGCAAATGAGTCATCATTTTTTTTTTACTCTAATGTTCTTTTCAACATTAGTGAGCCCTCTGGTTCCAGATTTTGAACCATGGCTCTGATACCATATGTAAGACCCCGTCGAAGATTTTTCAGAGTTTATCAATATTGAGTCAAATTTCTGTTTTATGTTTGGTGGTTTATGTTTAAGTTTCATGTCTGTAAAAACGTAAATTTTACATTTACAGGTTTGAATAACTATAGGTGCTATTTTATGGTTTCTAACAGTTACTATCTTTCAGGTGTAACAACATATAATATATGACAAAACTACTTCACTTAAATTTCTTCATTTTACATAACATGGAAATAATGATTTACAAGGTTAGAAATTAATTGTATACCTAAATGAGAAATACCTCTTAATAGCTGGTAGATCCCCCTTTTGTTGCTGCGTCTTTTGTTGCCTTGCTTGTCGTTTCCCTACTTGCTTCCCTGCAACCAATATCTTCCCAAACCCTTGAAACTCAACCTGCCCAAACAAGTATGCCACCCTGCCAATTGGCAAGGTCTCGCCGACCACCCAGCTCCAAAGGTACCCCTTTGGACCCCCGATCCCAAACTGAGTACAAGCCAACTAGTATTTCCCTTCTGCAAACTCTCCAACAAGAACCCCCTTCTTTTCTACTCCCTCCTCCTATCTCTGCTCCCTTTCCTATGTAAAATATCCAAGGTGAAGAAGACCCCTTCTCCTCCCTCTCCTCTCGACCTTCTCCCCCCTTTGTCCTTCCACCGACTCCTCCTATCATAACTACCCCTATCCTCCTCATTAATTTTATCCAAAGTCAGTCCTCCTCGAGCCCCCAACATTTGACTCATAAACCAAAGTTTGTATTATTTTATTATTAAATTAAATTTTGGGTTGGTTCATCTTTGAACCATAAGTGCTTTCCACTCAACCGATAACCTCTCGGCAATATTCTAACATTCTTTCCCTTTTCCAAAATAATAATTAATAATTAATAAAATGTTATATTATAAAATTAAATTTTTACACCAATCACAAATGTTTTACACTTACACGTTTTACCCCAATAATTACTAGTCCACTCTCGGTGACCTCATAATTAAATGTTTCATAATTAATTTATAATTAATTCATCATTTTTATTAAACAACTACAAATGTGCATTCTGACACTTGTTTATAAATTGCATAATATATCTATTTGCAATTTACCCTAGGTTCTAATTAACTTAGACATGATCATAATTAAATTAATAATTACAAATTAATTCTTATCCATATGTTTTAATTAATTAACTAACCTTGTAATTAATACTAACCTATCAGATTAATATTACTTTAATTAATATTACAATAACCATTTAACATTTTAACCCTTACCCCTAACTAATTAAATTCATTAATAATCAATCAAGCATTACTAATCAATTACATTAGTTACTACTTAGGTTATCCATAGTTCGTTTATTAATCAACACTATTAATCATTAACTGATAAAAATTAACATTAATCAACTTACTAACATTCATCGGCAATATTTAACATTATTATTCAGTATTATTAACTTTAATCAATGATAATTACATTAATCAATACTCTTAACATTAATCGACAATATTTAACATTATTAATCATTAATCAACAATGACTAACATTAATCAATGTTATTAACATTAATCGACAATAATTAACACTATTACTAAATCATCTTTCATTACCACCTAATTTACTCTATTATCTTATTTAGTTATTAAACCAAAATTTACTAACTCGATGTATTAACTTAATCTCCAAGTTAGATAAGTAGTAACAATGTAATTAATGCCTAAATGTTATAGTTCAGTTTTATTTCACGCAATTTATAAATATGTAGGCGAGTGATGTAAGCGTAGCTACTGCTTACATATCTCGTGTAAGTACACTAACAGTAATAAATCACACACATCAATCAAAATCACGAAACTTATTGTTTACTGACACAGGTTTAAACATAGTTTGCGAGGTACATTCTTTTACTAAAAGACATCTTATTAAGTTACAACAATTCATACATTACCGAGTTACGACACATAATCAATCAAAGGTTTTACAACAATCATAGTTAGATCGCGTTTTCTTTTTGGCTTCAAGCTGCACCTATCTACCTACATCATCTACCTTATCACAACTAACTTCCACATCCTATCATTTCCTCTACTGGACTACCCTGAAGTGTCAAGCCATGACCGAATCCAGCTAGAACCTGTAAGTGGAAGTGTCGACTACATCGACCAAGCTTCCCCAGTAGGCAACCACCAGTCACCATCACACACCTTGGGGAGCGCACCGTAGCACAGCCCTCCCATGACTCTGGGTTTCGAGGATAAACGGTGGGTAAATCCTCCACCCCCCTAATGGAACAAGGGACTATGTCTACCCGACATAATAACTGCGTTGCACCTATACTCGGTTTGTCATCGTATAACCAATTTGGGTGGTTGAGTTTCCTGAAACCCTACCCCACCCATACATCATAATAACACCATAATAATCATGCGAAAGTAAATAATGCATCACCTGCATACCATTTATCTTTCGGAGTCCATGTCCCCGAGGCTCTCCCACCTCGTAGGATACAGCTACCACTTAGCCGTTTTAACCTATAAGTCAGTCCTCGACATACAATATCGAATATCATGCAGAAATCCTCAACATGTACACATACATTTCGTCATAACATAACCACAATAATTAATTCATTATTTTCACCATGCACCTAGTATAACATTCTTTCGTTCAACAATAACTTTAATGGTATCTATGTACCCATCATTCCTTAACTTGCATATATGAGACATAACTAACACATGATACATATCTAACATGACTATGTATCCTAATACTAACATCACACACACACACACACATATATATCGGCCATACAATAGAACCACATGTCCACAGTGTCGTCAAACCGATGAAGTCTCATAATCAAGCAAATACAACATATAATAATAGCTTAGGTATTAATGTCAAAATGGGGCATGACAATGTTTGACTGTGGACCCTAGCAATCATGATCCCTTTTGTTGTACTTATGTTGACTATGAATGCAAAAGATTGAATTTTTAATGAGTTCAAGTATGATGACTACGCCACATAACTTGAGCTATAGTAGAAGTGATTTGAATTTGGTGAATAGATTTTGGATTGTGACAAATATTCTTGGTCTTATACTTATGAGATCATTTTGTAATTTAAGTCTCCTAGCGTACATTAAATGGGTTTTAAATTGAAATAATGTGTCCTACCATACACGATTATTCACAATATCACAATGTCATGCTTATGCTTGCTAATTAGGTTTAAACATTGTCATGCATTTTAGTCATTACAAGTAGAAGAAAGTTATTGTTAATGGATTCATTTAATTTGAAAGAGTAGTTATAGTTTGAAAGAACTCTCTCCTTACCTTAGCTAACATTCATTGAAAGGAAAGACTTATTTTATTCATATGCATTTGCATGGTTTAAGTCAATCATCACACCACGAGTTTCACTTCCATCACCCGATTGAGTAATACAACCACTAAAATTTACACCCCCTAACTAAACACACCATAACCTCACTTAAGGAGAAAAATAATTTGCTAGTTAGGTAGGACACCGGGGATAGGAATCCAAATAATTCCCCCTTGTCATTATCATTTGAGACATAGTTGTTGTCCTCTAGGGTACCAAAATCCTCTAGTATTTGTTGACACAGTCATACACCAGTTTGTGGAGGGGCCTCTTGTTGTTTCAGGGGTTAAACCGCCGTGAGATCGAGAACCGGACGGACTATGTGGAATGCCGCACTCCACTTAGCCCTAAGGAAACATTGATCATTTTCTTCCTTATATTCTCTGGCCACCATATTGGTGATACAAGGGTGATAAGGCAGAAGCGCCGAAAACCTTTTCCGACGTGTCATGAACGAGTTAGCTTAGTGACTTTTCTAATAGGGCTCTTTTACCCAGGATCTCTTTCGGTAGAGGGATATCCTACAAATTTGGTCTCACTTCATATTGTTCAACTTGGATTTCATCACCTTGCGAAGGATACGATTTGTCGAGGTCTCCAGCTCCTAGTTAGGAAGTTTGCTTGCATTTTCACCTTTTTAGAAGGTCTTTTTTTTTTTAGTGCTACTTGTTGGCATTCTAGCCACTTTTGTTTCAGCTCGCTTACTGTGACATCAGTCCCAGTACAGTTTTTTGAGCTTGTTTGTTTGGCCTACGATCCTTTTCTTTTCATAGCTCCCCTTTTGCACGCTCGGTTGCTTTAGGGTTTTTGAGTTCATACACAGTAGTTACCAATACTTATTTGATGATGTGTGATGTCCTCTTCTCCTAGGTCTTCAAGATGGTTGAGTTAGATGGTATTCTGAAGGGACTAAACACCCCTTCATGGAGCCACTAATGCTTGACCGTAGGATTAGTCTAGAGGACCACATGATCACATCACCCGTGTGGAATTTTCCATTTACTGTGATGATGGTATTTCGAGTTATATGGAACAATGGTACATTTGAGAGAGAGATGAATGGTTGTACCCCACCTTGGTCGATTGTCTTATGGTCATTTCATTTTTTTGATAATATTTTTGTGGTACCTTGCCTTTTACCTTTTGGTTGTTTTACTGATATTGGGATATCTTGTGATTTGTACCACCTTTTATGTTTTAGATCTTGTGGGTACTATGGTAGTTTGTCCACATTTGAGGTACACCTACTTTCTCCAAATTCTTATGAGTCTTTATACCCACTTCGTACCACCCTGCTGACCTTAGTTAGGAAGATTGCATGCTATCATACCTTTTGGTGGTACTATTTGAGTTACAAGAGGTAGTTACAAGGAGCTATTGCATATATGAGGTAGTTACAAGGAGATATTGCATATATGAGGTAGTTGCAAGGAGATATTGCATATATTGATTTGTACCACCTTTTATGTTTTTGGTCTTGTGGTTATAACTATGGTAGTTTGTCCACGTTTGAGGTAGTGTACACCCTCTTAGTCCCAAGGGTTATGAGTCTTTATACCCATTCTTTTTTTTTTTACTTGTACCTTACTGGTTGGTCTTTGTACTGAGCCTTTTTATTGTCACTGAATTTCTTTGATTGACCGTACCATAGCCCAGTCATCTCTCTCTCTTTGGTTTGTACTAGCCCTATCATAGGGTCACTTGGTTCCTAGAGTTGATTGGCCTCTAAGAGGCACAGTCATTTCTGAAAGTAACTCTTCTGAGTATATTACAGGAAACATCTACACTAAGGTAATCAAATATGTGGTAAATAGTTTTCATTAAGTATCTAGGACTTGTAGTATTAGAGCAGATGTTGTAACGTGTATGTGTAGTGTTTCATGTGTGTTACATGTGTGATGTAGCATTAAATCAAATAGTAAAAAACAACTCATAAATATTGCATGACTTTCTACTCTTAAGAAAGATAAGTTGGTCGTCTTCCGATCATCACTTGAATGCCTACATGTTGACAAATGGAATGAGGATCAAGTAAAATTATAAAAGGCGATACACGTCAACTTTTAAGAGGCGCTATGCCTTGTGGTCGAATATAAACTTTTTTCCAATGGTGCAGGTAGAACCAAATAGGTATTTTTCTGATCTTTCTTCCTCGAGCGAGGGGAGTTTAGGAAGGCTAGAGGAAAGTGAGACATCCAGTAGGTCTAGAAGAATTGTATCAACTAGATGTCAAAAAACCAAAAGAAGATTCCATAGACGCAATGAATTTTATCACGGTCAAGGGGGGCATGTTCCTATGGTGATGAGACAAAAGACGATGAAGAGGTGCCCTTGAGGTACAAAAATTTAGTGAAACAATGGGTACCGAAGGATCTTCCTCCACTGAACACTGATTTTTGTGTGAATGAGAGGAGATATCGAATTGCATCGTCGTCGATACATGGTTTCAGGTTGTTTTCCATGGATTGCATCTTGGTTGGTTACGGGACATGTACAAAATTGATGGAGTATGTTGGACCCATATACAACTACAACGATTGGATGCGCCTTGTCCAATATACAAAAAGTATGCGTAGCTATGGATTGTCAACAAACTATTTACAATTGAAAGACAAAAATCAAAATAAAGGAGGAATGTTGTACATGGATGGAAGGCCAAAGGCCACAGGGAATATTGCGGGGTTTATAAACAATTCACAACCAGGGTCTACAATTAAGCAACCAAACTGCGAATTTGAGAGGCGTGAAGGAAACCATGTTTTTGTAGTTTCTATTAAAACAATATCTGCAGGGGACGAGTTGCTTATTAATTACCATGTGAACCGAGTAGATACTAACAAGGTTACTATAAAACATTTTACCCAACCTTTTAGTAATAAATTAAACATCATAATGATTTTTTGTTAGTTTATTTCGTTTAAATTTTCCATATTTACTTTGCATGCCATTCATTGGGATAAATCCCTGCTAATAAATGGTCGGAGGAGTACTTCTTCCTCGACGGAGCAGGTATACATCTTTCTAATAGTGCAAATATAATAAGAAAAAAGAGTTTTTATTTGCTTTGTTTTTTCATTATTAATAGCTTGGTTTGTTCTATATAATGTTATTTATATTTGATGCAGAACATTGATCGGGAAATACACCCGTCGAATGTTGATCAGACGACAACACCCTCGGGGAAACAGGTAGACCTGATTTGAATTGTACAATTAAAATATGTCAAAATGTTTTTGCATTATATTATTGTTTCAATGAATATTTTGGTTTCGTTTATGTAATTTTCTAGTTTATGTTTTTGATGCAGGTCGGTTCCGTAAGGTCGGCCACACCAGGGTCCGTGCAACTGGTATACATCTTTGTAATATTAAAAATATAATATGAATAATAATTTTTTTGATGTGTTTTCTCATGAATAGTTTTGGAATCGTTTAGGTGACTTTCACTATGTTTTTTTATTAGGGTGTCGTTAGGGGCATCTCCCAGATATTAGCAGATAGGGGCAAGTCACCTATGACCATTGATCCAATGAGTGGATCGCGATCCTCGAGGTCACAAGTATAATTCATTTCAATTGTACCAATATAATACATAGAATAATGTTAATTTTGTTATGTATTTTTTGTGTGTATACTGGTTTCGTTATGATAATGTAAACTGTGTTGTAATTTTACGAATCTATCATGATAGATATGTTACGTTAATATAAAATTTGGAATCTATCAATAGAGAACTCAGTAGTGCTTTATATATGTTTGTTGCATCCCACTAGTGAATCCCAGTATGAATCAACATCGTAAGATTTTTCATTAAAACCTTAAGTGGCAGAGGTGCTTCACGATTGCGAAAAAATTGGTGAAGCCACACACCCACTAAAGATGGTAGAGAAATTGTTGAATAGATATATTGCGGAAATCCTTTCTCTACTAATCTAGGTTCCGCAGACAAGCACAATTACAGAAAGGATTGCATTGTTGGAACATAGATCTAATAACTTGAGAGTAAGTTGAGGAATCTTGAATCATAGAATAATTCGTTTAAATCTTTATAATGTTCTCTTTTATATGATAGTATTAAACGTATAAGACATGGTGTGTATTTACAAAATTATAAGGGACCAGACAATAGTGGTCAAGGTGGTGTTGGCCCCAACGAGGCTCGTGGAGAGACTTCGCATCATGACCAAACGACTCCACATAGTTCAAATCCTTCGCCATTGTTGTCGACCGAACAGTCGGCAACACGTTCCGAAACACCATGGACCCCCGCTGTGAGCGCAACATCCACTACTGACCAACACACAATGGATCGTCCACAAGAAGGGGTCGATACCGAGTCCCCTATCAATTTTGATGTCAAAGAAGCTACATTTCCAGGATCTTCCCATGTCAAAAGCACGAGAACACTAGAGACAACATTTTTGGTGGATGAAGATCTCGTCCCAATAAAGATACCGACGATCCCAGGTAATTAATCATAGTTGATCAGGTTAATTAGTGTTTATAATTTCATTGTAATATACCGATAAAACATTTTTTATCAACTAATTATGATCATGGCATGATCGTTGTGCAGGAAACAATGTTTTCTATAAACATATGAATGACTTTTGTTAGAACTGTAATCCACACTTAGTACCATAATCCATAAATTTTATTGCTCATGTGCTTAATTAAACCATAGTTTGGACTAGGTGACTACAGTTGGTCAAAAACCCACTTTTGAGAGTGTTCACACCCACTTCCAAGCAAACCAGTTCACCCAGCCTCCTGTTTTGTCCACAAGTGCACCCTCATTAATTGCTGGTGTGCCCTCTCTCCTTGTTTTGGGGAATTTTAGTTGACCAAGGGCGCTAGGGTGGATTTTTGCCCATTTTTTGCTAGATTTGGAGCATTTAATGCTCCCTTGGGCCCCCAAACCTCCTCTACTTGCTCACCCACGCCTTCCTTGAGCTCATTAATGACCCAGCATGCTTCAGCCACCTCCACACCAGAATTCGTGACTGTTTGGGGTGATTGGGATTGAGTTGGACCCACCTAGGGGGGATTGAGGCCAATTTGGCATTGTTGACTTGTACACTCAGCTTGAGCCATCTAATGCTCTCGAATTTCTCATGGATGTAATAAAAACATGTTAATAACATTTTCACATGTTAGACAGTCAGTTAATCAAAGGTTTCAGCATACATTGTGTGTAAATTTATCTTCTTTTTCAAGTTTTTCCACTGTTTTTGCAAATTAATTCGATTTTGTGAGGTTCTCCATAGCTCCTAGATCTTCTGTGATCAAAATACTCACATGGTATCAGATCCATCGTGGAGTTAGTGAGTTGCAGGTCAATATTGAGCATTGAACTGCATTCTAGAGAGGATTTCCAGACAAAAATTGAGTGTTTTTTGCAGGTGTTTCAGTAGTTTTCTCACCATTAACGCAGCAGTCATGGAAGCAAACCAAATGTTGCTCACACCCTTCAATTTTTTCGATTGGAAGGCTGAGATGGTTATCAAGCTGAGATCTAAGGGTCTCTATAGAGTAACCATGGGCACAGAAGTGGAGCCAAATTCTGCTGTGGAGAAAGCAAAGTACTACAATCGACTTGATGAAGCTTATGGATTGCTATGCCTGAGCATTTAAAGGGAACTCTTGTTTCATACAGACAGTTTTACAACCCCCAATGAAGTATGGGTGAAGCTAGAATCACTCTTTGGGAAAACTGATGAACTGAGAGGCCACCAGCTTGAAAACGAGCTCATTAGCTTGAGCCCAGCGCATTTTGAAACCATCCAGGAGTTCTTCATGAAATTCAAGTCACTGGTGCTTCAACTGCAACAATGTGGAATTGTTAAGAAGGAGGAACAACTGATTCTGTCCATCCTTTCGAAGCTAGGCCCAGAGTTTTCTGTATTTGTTAGCACATTTCACTCAGCCAAAATGACCGTTCGAAATTGCCAAATGCCATCACTAGCTACCTTCATGGAGTCTCTCACTCAGGAGCAGGACAAACTAGTTCAGATGGGCACCATAAAATCAAAGGACCAAGCATTGGCAATGGGTGTTTCAAATGCAACCAAAGGAAAGCAGAAAGCCAAGAATTCGAAGCAGCAAGAGAAGAGGAAGTTTGACAAGACCAAGTCTGCAGATGGGGGTTCGAATCTGTCAAAGGAAAAGGACAAGAAGGGAAAGGAAAAGACCAAATGCACCTATTGTCATAGGGGATGGAATCCAGAGAGCTCATGTATGAAGAAAACCATTGACTCAATGGCGCAGCTGCTGGAGAAGAACAACATCCCAGTCCCTGAGGGTGCAAGGAAGAAGGAGAGCACCTCAAACCCTGACAATAAGGAGAAGTGT
Organism: Larix kaempferi; assembly: GCA_027924585.1. Classification (NCBI taxonomy): domain Eukaryota; kingdom Viridiplantae; phylum Streptophyta; class Pinopsida; order Pinales; family Pinaceae; genus Larix; species Larix kaempferi. The sequence goes on along the minus strand of BSBM01000619.1, from coordinate 16,266,238 downwards.
CATGCTTTGGTAGCAGGTACTTCGAATCCCTCATCCTTTATCATTGATTCAGGAGCTTCCAGACATATGGTTTCATCCAGAGAGCTCTTCTCCTCTATGCATTCGAATGGTGGCCCAACAGTTCGAATGGGAGATGATTCAGAAATCCAGACCAAGGGGATTGGTAGGATTGACATGGAGCATGGCTATTTCAGTGATGTGCTCTATGTACCTTCATTGGCTGCAAATTTGCTATCAGTTTATCAAATGACCCATACAGGAGAAGCCAAGAGAGTAACATTTACTCCAGATTTGGTAGAAATCTCAGAAATTTCCTCAAATCAAGTTGTGGCAGTAGGGTATGCAGATCATGATGAGAGAATGTACAAATTCTCAAATTTCATTCCAAATTCTAGTGACCATGCTCTTGTCTCTCATGCCAACGAGACTTCCAAGTTGTGGCATGAAAGATTTGGCCACATGAACTACAAATATCTCCAACAATTGCACAAGGACGAGATGGTGGAAGGACTTCCAGAAATCAGATCTTCAAATGGTGCATGCATTGGGTGTGTAGTTGGAAAGCATCCTGAGCGCAGCTATGAGAAGGGAATGGCAAGGAGAGCCACTCAACCACTTGGATTGGTACATTCAGACCTCATTGGTCCCCTTCCCACTCCATCATATGGTGGATCAAGGTATGTACTTACATTCATAGATGACTACTCTCGATTCTGCTGGGTTTACTTCCTTAAATTGAAGTCAGAAGTGTTTGAGAAATTGAAGATTTGGAAAGCCCTAGTGGAGAACCATAGTGGTCATAAGATAAAGATCCTTAGGACTGATAATGGAAAGGAATATGTGAATAATAACATTCAGCACCTTTGTGAGGAATGTGGCATCCAAATGCTACATTCAATCCCCTACACACTTCAGCAAAATGGTGTGGCAGAGAGGAAAAATAGATCCCTCAAGGAGATGGCTACTTGCATGATTGAGGCTAGGGATCTAAGCCCTAATCTATGGGATGAAGCCATCAATTGTGCTGCTCATATTCAGAACAGAGCCTTTCACAAATCAGTCAAAGGAAAAACCCCCTATGAGGCATGGTTTGGCCAAAAACCAAATGTGTCAAATTTCAGGATTTTTGGGTCTAGAGCATGGGCTCGAATTCCATCAGAAAAGAGGAAGGCTTTGGAGCCACAGAGCAGGGAATGTATCATGGTTGGATATGGTGAGGACACAAAGGGCTACAAGCTCTTTGACACATCCACACTCAAAACTTTCATTGAGAGAAGTGTGCAATTTGAAGAAGAACCAATTCCATATTTTGAGCTTGCACCGGGGGAAAGCTCCTCTCCTCCACACCTTAATGAAATTAGTGATGATTCCACCTCTGATTTTTCTGATATTGCTGAAGATGACATGTCTGAAGATGACATTGCTGTACATGAGTCACCATCAAGGCCCATGTGGGCTGAGAAAATCATACAAGCTGCAGGTGAATTGGCAGGCAATCCCCAAGAGCCTAGGAAGACTAGATCTCAAACAATCAATGCTTCTTTTGCAAATGAAAGTGAAATTTCTGATCACTGTTATATGATGATTGGATCTGATCCAACATCATATCAGGAAGCTCATCATGATCCAAGGTGGAGAGCAGCAATGCAAGAAGAATTCCAGTCTCTCCAAGAGAACAAAACATGGGATTTGGGGCCTCTTCCTCCCAAGAGGAAACTTGTGCAATGTAAGTGGATTTTTCGAACCAAACCTGTTGCTGATGGTTCTGATATGAAGTATAAGGCTAGGTTAGTGGCTAAGGGATACTCACAAATCCATGGCGTGGATTATACAGAGACCTTTGCACCGGTTGCAAAGATGGACTCAATTAGACTAGCTCTTGCCATGGCAGCTAGTAAAGGTTGGGAAGTTCACCACATGGATGTCAAAAGTGCATTCTTGCATGGTGAGCTACAGGAAGAGATATATATGCAGCAACCTACAGGATTCCAAGAGGATCCAACACTTGTATGCAGGTTGAAGAAGTCACTCTATGGACTCAAGAAAGCCCCCAGGGCTTGGTATGCCAAAATGGATGCTTTTTTGCTCTCAATTGGTTTCTGTCGATGCAAGTCTGATACAAATGTTTATTTGCAGCATTGTGATAATAATTTGCAGGTCATTTTACTGTATGTTGATGATCTCTTAATTACAGGGAGCTGCACCAAACAAATTGGCTCAAATAAAGCTTCTTTGCACAGTGAATTTGCCATGAGCGACCTAGGATTGCTAAGGCAATTTTTGGGTTTGGAGATGGAGCAATCTGAGAGAGTTATATTGCTGAGTAAACCTAAGTATGATTCAGACCTGTTATTCAAGTTTTAAATGGCTGAATGTAAGGCAGCCAAGTGCCCATTCCTTTCAGGCATAAAACTAGGTGAATTTGAAGACTCTCCATTGGTGGATTGCACTCTCTACAGGCAGCTAGTCGGAAGTTTGTTGTATCTTACACATACAAGACCTGATTTGTCTTATGCTGTAAGTGCTGTAGCAAGGTATATGCAGCAGCCACATGAGATCCATTGGAAGGCATCCAAAAGGATCCTTCATTATGTCCAAGGAACAAAGAACTTTGGGGTACACTATGCAGCTGGTTCTTCACTTCAACTAGCTGTATTTTCTGATTCCGATTGGGCGGGAGATCCCATCGATAGAAATTCCACTTCAGGTTTTGTGTTTATGTTTGCTGAAGGTCCCATTTGCTGGTCAAGTAAGAAATAGCATACAATTTCTCTTTCATCAGCAGAGGCCGAGTACAGGGCAGCAGTGAACGCAGCCACACAGTGTGTTTGGTTGCAAGGCATTCTTCGGGAGTTTGGTGTTGCTATTGATTCTCCAACCAATATGTGGGTGGATAATCAAAGTGCCATCAAGATATCTACTGATCCAGTACAGAGGCAAAGAACAAAGCACATTGATATCCACATGCATTACATTCGGGGCTTGGTGCATGACAGGGTGATTTCATTGCAGTATTGCCCATCCACCGAGCAAACTGCAGATATTTTCACCAAGTACTTTACTGAGAAGACCTTCACTCACTTGAGAGATTTTCTTGGAGTGAGTGATGGATGGTGATTGCTGCAATTTAATTGCAGGTTCAGCCCCATGTCCATTTTAGAGGGAATTTTTTATCCCATGAGGTTTTACTTCTTTTCCTCGGTTCATATGGACAAATAAAATTTCTGTTTGTAATGAGGTGACTTGAGCCTTTGTTGCCAAGGCCTCCCACTTATCTTTCATGAGATGTACTAATATATGGTTAAGGGGGGGTGTTAGAACTGTAATCCACACTTAGTACCATAATCCATAAATTTTATTGCTCATGTGCTTAATTAAACCATAGTTTGGACTAGGTGACTACAGTTGGTCAAAAACCCACTTTTGAGAGTGTTCACACCCACTTCCAAGCAAACCAGTTCACCCAGCCTCCTGTTTTGTCCACAAGTGCGCCCTCATTAATTGCTGGTGCTCCCTCTCTCCTTGTTTTGGGGAATTTTAGTTGACCAAGGGCGCTAGGGTGGATTTTTGCCCATTTTTTGCTAGATTTGGAGCATTTAATGCTCCCTTGGGCCCCCAAACCTCCTCTACTTGCTCACCCACGCCTGCCTTGAGCTCATTAATGACCCAGCATGCTTCAGCCACCTCCACACCAGAATTCGTGACTGTTTGGGGTGATTGGGATTGAGTTGGACCCACCTAGGGGGGATTGAGGCCAATTTGGCATTGTTGACTTGTACACTCAGCTTGAGCCACCTAATGCTCTCGAATTTCTCATGGATGTAATAAAAACCTATTACTAACATTTTCACATGTTAGACAGTCAGTTAATCAAAGGTTTCAGCATACATTGTGTGTAAATTTATCTTCTTTTTCAAGTTTTTCCACTGTTTTTGCAAATTAATTCGATTTTGTGAGGTTCTCCATAGCTCCTAGATCTTCTGTGATCAAAATACTCACAAATTTTTCTTGGAGATCTTCGGACCCACCATCCGAACAAGGTGGGATAGAAAACCGAAACATTTAAAAGATGAACTCACTAATCAATTGGTTGGCCTGTTCAGGGAGAAAACCTTCAGTCATGCCAATGTCTTGAAAAAGGATTGTCAGCATGTGAAGGTTGTCCAAGACCAATATAGGACACACCTCGAAAAAAAACCATAGGTATGAGAGCCCACCAATGATTCCAGCAATGGAGTGGAGAGCTCTAGTGGAAGATGGAAAGGAGAAGGCTCTGAGAAGAGAAGGCAAGCTAACACAAGGCATAGGGAGGTATGCAATACTTTCCGCAATGTAATTCTAAACCTTATTATCTTTGATTTCTATATTGAACTTGGAACATCTAACGTATTTCTACACTTGCATAGGCTATCAGACACATCAAAGGCCACAAAGGAAAGACTAGAAAAAATAGGTCAGCACAAGCTTGGCCCTGGTGGTTATTCGAATTTGGAGGCATGGATTGTAAGTTTCGAAGAACCAACAATGAATACAAATAATAAATTGAAAATTATTTTTCATTTTATTGCACCATAAAATTTTAATTAACGACGATAAGCAAATATGCAGGCCAATCAATTCAATGAAGTACCCACAGAGGAAGACATGAAGCTTGGCTTCCAGGAAGGATTTGGAGCTATTGTTGAACGGCGAAGAAGCTTATCTGGGCAAACAAAGTCTTGTGGTACCAATCCATCTGGAGCACAGGTATATAGAATCTATATAATTTAATGAAGATTTGTCGCTTGTGGAATATTTTCGTCACAAATACTTGATGTAAAATATTGACTCTGTTTTTAACAGGAAAGCAATGATCCCATTAGTGTCCAGGAGGGACAACAACAAATCAATGATCAAGCTTCGAATCTTGGTAATGAATTTATTCATATGCTACAATTTTATGTATAGTATTGCAAATGGTGACCATTAATTGTAGTCCACCGAATTTCAACTACAAAGCATGTAGAGGATGAAACTGTATAGGTTGAGACTGGACAAGAACATCAACAACATGATTTGGTCACACCAAGTAAAAAAACACCTTCGTAATGAATTTTTTTAAATGAATAACTTGTCATTACAATAGAAAAATATAACGATGTAACATTTTCACATCGTTGCAGCAAATCCGAACCCCTTGCCGGAAAATCCACGTCTAGAACAATAATCAGCTAGGATATTGCAAACATCACCAAAAGCGCCTGCTAAAGAACGAATAACTGGAAGAGAAAGTCCAGATGATGTAGATGGTCCTCTTATAGATTATGTACCACTGAAGAGAAGAAACACTTATAAAAAGAAGGACGGGAAAAACGACGTCTAAATATTTTTGATAACAATATATCGTCCACAATTTTTGGTCTAATGAATGAATGAATAGTTTAATGAATGTTCTAATGTTTTAATGATTCAGTTTAGTAAACTGTTACCTGCATTGAATTTCAACTTTTATTGAACGAATGTGTTGACTGAATGATTAATTAATGGTAGGATATTTAGACAATTAGGAGTTAGTTAAGATCAACTTGTGTAATATATCCATTAAGGATAGTGTGTTTCTTTAGTATGCATTTGTAAATACTTAATCCGACGGTCACGATATGTTCCCGACATAGAGTGATCCGACGGCTCAACTTCTCTTAGATCAAACCTAACCTTGATCCGTGGCTTAACACCCGATTGGTCCATGATCTCTATTTAAAGAGCATGGAGGGTCATTGTTTAGTTGATCGATTATGAGAAGCTCATTTGTAACTTTCTTTCTTTGCATAATAAATTGTCTCGTAGAAGCTATTTGGTCGGGGCCGTGGAGTGTTTCCCTCAAGAGGGTTTAAACCATGTCAAAACATCGGTGTGTTGATCTGTGATCTGTTTGTGTGAAGTGGTTTCTCTTGGTGTTTGGTCCTTTGGTAGTACCCTGTGTACCCGAACATGGTATCAGAGCTTTTATGAAGTGCCGCTTCCGGCTATGATCTAGATCTTGAACTGTTGTTGTCGAAACTCGAAAAGGTTTCTAGTTTTTATATTTCTTGTGCATTTCTGGGCTGTGTGAGGTGGTCCATTGCATCCGGAGCATAGTTCCCATTGGGAAATAGTTTTTGTTTGATTGAAAACGGTTCCCGGTTGCTCCAGAAACGCGTATTTCATCAGATCTGAAGGTATAATGTTACAGTGACGCATTTTTTTTATTTTCTTTTTTTAAAAGGAAAAAAATCTCATATTTCATCATTTTTTACTGTTAGATTTTTTTGGGGTTCGGATTGTTGCTTTCCCGTCTGTGTATTCTCTTTGCCGTGCACCTTGAGCAATCTCGGCAAATCAGAAATAGAAAGGGAAAGGGTTTTTCTCGGCTGCGTATGCTCTTTGCCGTGCATCTTGCGCGATCTCGGTAAATCAGAAACAGAGAGAAAACGTAGATTTTCCGGGCAAGCTAACAAGATCTAACTCCAAAAATGTGGAAAAGTTTTTTTTGTTTCGATTTGTGGTTTGTTTTGTAGGAAAAAGGGCAAGCACGCAAACCGAGCAAGAAGAGTATATATATAATAAAAAAAAACCCCTTTCTCATTCCCATATTTTACATACCTTTTAATCTAGCTCACTTGGTTCAAAGTTGCTTTATTCCTTAATAGGTCTTGAGTTCAAGTCTTAGGAAGTTACTTTTAAAAGAAAAAGTGCATGCAATTTCTATTTTCAAGTTATTTTATTGTAAAAGTGCATCTCACTTAAATAATAAAAAAATAAAAATACAAGTGAGTCACTTAAGTTTTTTTTATTGATTGCACTATTTAAAAGTAATATCTTTGTAAAAGTGAAATCACTTATTTTACAAAAGTGGTTCACCTAAAACAACTTTCTTGTAAAGTGATTGTCAAAAGGTTCATCTTGGGAAGAGGGGGGTTCTTTTTTTTGCTGGACATTCTCTAGCTGCCACGTCACTATTGGGGACATCTTCAATAGTTTCTTTGTTCAAGCATAACTTCATCATACAGAGTCAGTTTTCAGTGTTGTTTTTTTTTAAACCGCCTATTTTTTCGAGCTCTTCACATCCAGACTATTGGTTTCTGCTTTTACTGTAATTAATTTACAAATATGGCTTCCCTTTGTGATATTCTACTTAACAGTTCCAACTATTTCTCATGGAAATCTCGTATGGAGGATGTTCTACGAAGTAGGGGACTTTTCAAAATTACCTCAGGAAAAGAAAAAGAACCCACTAATGATGATACGAAAATAAAATGGGCAAATAGATGTGATGAAGCTCGTGGATTGATTGGGATGTCAATCTCTACTGATTTGCGATTCCACATATCTGGAATGGATGAACCTAATGCTGCTTGGGACAAGTTGGAATCTGTGTTTGGTAAACACAATGAAATTCGAGGTCACCAACTCAAAAATGAGTTGATTTCTTTAAATCCAAGTGACTTTTCATGCATTCAAGATTATTTATCTAAGTACAAAACTCTTAAACTCTTATGTGCAGAATGTAAGATTGAGAGGGAAGACAAACAATGCATTTATCATATTCTTTCCAAAATTGGACCTACATATTCTATTTTTGTATCTATAGTTTACTCCATGAAAGCATCCTTGAATGCAGATATCTATCAAGAGCCTAGTCTTGAATCCTTTTGTGATTCCTTGATTATAGAACAAGATAAACTCATTCATCTTGGAATAATCAACAATGCAGATACATCTGGGAAAGCCTTATTGTCCCAACAGAAAGAAAAGTCCAAGCCTCCCAAGAAACAAAATTTTTGCAATAATAAGTCAAACAAGGGTCCAAAACCCTCTCAGTCAACTCCTTCTTTAAAAAATGACAAAGGATCCAAGCCAAAAGGCAAGAAGACTGAGCGTCATTGCAACTATTGCGGGAAAAAAAATCATGATGAATCTAAGTGTTTCAAGAAGATGGCAGCCTTGGAAGTAGCAATGAAGAAGCACCACATCAGCCTAGATTCATCTTCAGAATCTGCCTCTCATGGACATGCACTTTGTGCTTCTAGTTATTCTTATAATGCATCTTCTTCTTCTACTTCAAATGAATGGCTCATTGATTCTGGAGCATCTTATCATATGGCTAAGGATTAAGCCATTTTTTCTACTATGCATGAATGTAACACCAAACAAATATTTGTTGGTGATGATAGATCTCTAAGTGTTGTAGGAGCTGGAATAGTTACAGTAGATAATGGTCATTTTAGTGATGTACTATGTGTTCCAAGAATTTCCTGCAATTTGTTATCAGTCAATCAGATCACTCATTCTGGTGAAGGTAAAACTGTGACCTTTACACCTCACCAAGTTGTAATCAAGGATTTTAAAGATCCTCAATAGGTCCTAGCTATCGGAATTGTTGATGATCTTACCAGGTTGTACAAGTTTAAAAACTTTGGGTCATCACCTTTCCCTTTAGTTTTTGTTGCTCATAGTGATAACTTGAACAAACTTTGGCATGAGCGATTTGGTCACTTAAATTATCGCTCATTGCAACAACTATGTAAAGAAAATATGGTGACAAGTCTTCCGATGGTATCTTGCAGGGATGGTGTTTGCTCCGGTTGTGTACTCGAAAAACATCATCGGGACAGTTTTGACAAATATGCCTCTTGGCATGCCTCATCTCCCTTGGAGCTTGTGCATAGTGACTTGTGTGGTCCTCTTCCATCTGCTTCCTTTTCTGGTTTCAAATATTTCTTAAATTTCATTGATGATTACACCAGACACACTTGGGTTTATTTCCTAAAACTTAAGAGTGAAGTATTTAAAATGTTCTTGTCCTACAAGGCCCTTGTTGAAAAACAATCTGGTCATCAAATTATTAAGTTAAGATCTGACAATGGAGGAGAATATGTTAACAATAAGTTCACTACTTTCTACACTGAACAAGGCATCCAACATCACACTGTTCCATATACACCACAACAAAATGGTGTAGCTGAGCAGAAGAACCGCACTTTAAAAGAAATGGCTAATTGTATGATCCAATCTAAGGGACTAAGTCTTCAATTTTGGGTTGAAGCCATTAATTGTGCAAATTACATAGTTAATCGCACCCCCACTAAAGCATTACAAACTATAACACCGGAAGAAGCATGGAGTAAAACTAAACCTGATGTAAGTCACTTCCGTGTGTTTGGTAGTGAAGCATGGGATCACATTCCGGATGAAAAACAGAAAGCATTGTAGCCTAAAAGTGAAAAGTGCATATTTGTTGGATATTCTGAAGATTTAAAAGGTTATAGACTTGTTCAACCACATTCTCATGATATAATCATTAGAAGAGATGTTAAATTTGATGAAAATCTCTTGGCCTACAAGCCTAACTCGGTGATTTTGCCATCTTTGGCCTACGAGCCTGATTCGACATTTGTGCCTACTTCTTCTTCTTCCAACTTCCTTGACAGTTTTCCAACTCCAGTTTCTGATGATGACAGTGAGGATGAAAATCCACCTCTGCCTGCTCATGTTCCTCTAGTTGCACCAGCACACGTGCTTCCTCGATGGGTCCGTTCAACATGTGAAGTAGCTGGTGATCTTGCCGATGATCCTAGAGATCAACGTCGAACACGTTCTCAGTTTCAGCGAGCCTCTTCTCTTTTGGTTCAAGTTTCCGAGAATCATGATCCAGAAAATTTTGCAGAAGCTTCAGGGAATCCAGATTGGGATGCAACCATGGATGAAGAATATTGTTCCTTAATGGCGAACGATACTTGGGATCTTGTACCTCTTCCAAAAGGAAGAAAACTTGTCAGATGTAAATGGGTCTACAGAGCGAAGTATGCATCAGATGGAAGTGTTGAAAGACTTAAGGCAAGGTTAGTTTCCATAGATTTTTCCCAAGTTGAAGGGATTGACTACAATGAAACCTTTGCTCCCGTCGCAAAAATGAACTCCATCCGCCTTGTTCTTTCCCTTGCATCCTTACACAACTAGGAAGTCCATCAAATGGATGTCAAGTCTGCCTTCTTACATGGTGATTTACAGAAGGAAATTTACATGGAACAACCTCCTGGCTATGTTCAGAATAACTCTAGCCTTGTTTGCCACTTTAATAAATCCTGATATGGCCTTAAGAAATCTCCTAGAGCTTGGTATGCAAAAATGGATAAATTTCTCCTTGACACTGGTTTTTCTAGATGCCATTCTGACCCAAATGTCTATACCAAAAAAGTAGGAAACCATCTCATCATACGTATTCTATATGTTGATGACCTTATTCTTATTGGTAGTGACCCTCAGCTTATAACCCATGTTAAATCCAATCTTAAACAAAATTTTGAAATGTCAGACTTAGGACATTTGCATTATTTTCTTGGTCTCCAAGTCCTACAAACCAAATAAGGAATCTTTCTTTCTCAGTCCAAGTATGCTTGTGACCTTCTTCGTCGCTTTCACATGGAAGATTGTACACCAACCCCTTCTCCCTTCCAGTCTGGAGTCAAACTTTCTGCCACTTGTACTTCACATGAAGTCGATGCCACCTTGTATCGTCAGCTTGTTGGTAGTCTCTTATACTTGACTCATTCTCGTCTTGACCTTTCCTTTTCCATTGGTCGTGTTTCCCGTTATATGCAGACACCTCATGAAAGTCACTGGAAAGAAGCTAAAAGAATACTTCAATATATTCAAGGTACAGTTCAGTTTGGGATTCATTACAGTACAGGGGGAAAACCTTTGTTGGTTGGTTTCACTGATTCAGATTGGGCCGACGTTCCTGATGATCGAAAGTCTACTGCAGGTTATGTTTTCAGTCTGGGATCTGTACCTATCACTTAGGCTTGTAAGAAACAACAAGCTCTTGCTCTTTCTTCAGCAGAAGCAGAATATCGAACCGCAGTTAATGCCAGTCAGGAAGCTTTGTGGCTTCGACAGATCCTTTCAGAGTTTGGATTCAAGCAATAGCAGCCTACTCCACTTTGGTGCGACAATCAAAGTGCCATCAAGCTTGCCAAAGATCTAGTTCTACATCAACGCAACAAACACATTGAGCTACATATGCACTTCATCAGAAATCTTGTTCATGATCGTGTTTTTGAAGTGCTCTTTTTCCCTACAAATGATCAAGTTGCAGACATCTTCACCAAGTCTCTTACAGAAGCGAAGTTTTCTAAACTTGGATCTATGTTAGGATTTCAGGAACTTGTCATTAAGGGGGGATAGGCTCTAATGCCTCCTTCCTTCTCCTAATAGTGTCACTTTTGTAAATCCTTCAACCCTATCCCAAGTTGTTCTTAAGGGGAGATGTTAGGATATTTAGACACTTAGGAGTTAGTTAAGATCAACTTGTGTAATATATCCATTAGGAATAGTGTGTTTCTTTAGTATGCATTAGTATGCATTTGTAAATACTTAATCCGACGGTCACGATAGATTCCCAACATAGAGTGATCCGACGGCTCAACTTCTCTTAGATCAAACTTAACCTTGATCCGTGGCTTAACACCCGATTGGTCCATGATCTCTATTTAAAGAGCATGGAGGGTCATTGTTTAGTTGATCGATTATGAGAAGCTCATTTGTAACTTTCTTTCTTTGCATAATAAATTGTCCCATAGAAGCTATTTGGCCGGGGCCGTGGAGTGTTTCCCTCAAGAGGGTTTAAACCACGTCAAAACATCGGTGTGTTGATCTGTGATCTGTTTGTGTGAAGTGGTTTCTCTTGGTGTTTAGTCCTTTGGTAGTACCCTGTGTACCCAAACAATGAATGGTCTATTGAATGTTATCTTTTATTGAATGAATGTGTTGATCGATTGAAATGATGGTTTAGTGAATGTTAGCATTTATTGAATGAATAATGGATGAAAGTTCATGATGAAATATGGATGAATTTGCACATATTTGTTTTTTTCAAGTACATGCATTAGGTATGGGGAATTGATAGTGATGTGAGGGAGGGGGGGCATAAGGGCTTCCACCTTCATGTGGTTGGCCCTGTTCATTAGAGAATATGAAATTATTCTCGAAACAGAGAGGAGCTCAATGAATGGCTATGATGCCGGCTTTCTACAACCCACTCGCATGTCATCTAAAATTTGTCAATTTCTTGGAGCTTGTTGTGATTTTTGGTTGCTCCTCATAACCAATTTCGAGTTTCCACATGATGAAATATGGATGAATTTTCACATATATGGATGAAAGTTCATGATGAAATATGGATGAATTTGCACATTTTTTTTTTTCAAGTGCATGCAATGGGTATGGGGAATTGAGAGTGATGTGAGGGGGGGGGGGGGGGGGGGAGGGGCCATAAGAGCTTCCACCTTCATGTGGTTGGCCCTGTTCAGTGGATAATATGAAATTATTTTCGAAGCAGAGAGGATCTCAATGAATGGCTATGATGTTGGCTTTCTACAACCCACTCGCGTGTTGTCTAAATTATGACAATTTCTTGGAGCTTGTTGTGATTTTTGGTTGCTCCTCATAACCAATTTCTAGTTTCCACAACTTCAAAGGTTGAGTAAATGATGCATTGGAATCAATATCCTTAACCTTCTCTTTAATTTCCTTGGAATCAATATCCTTAACCTCACATTAAACCCTTCCAAATTGGTATATTTACCATTCAAGGCTGGCTTCTTCTGAAGCATGATATTTGCAACTAAGCTAGCATACACCGACAACAATTAGAGACATGTTGCTTGTTGTCAATGTTCATCTTTTTTTTAGGAATGCAACTTGACCATAATGGCTCCTCCTACGCTAGGGAATTAAAGTCAATATAAAATTAAAGAAAACATATAGTTTGCATCGAAAAAATAACAGGGTATGAATTGAATTAAGGAGATTCGAACCTGCGACCTATGTCTAGTCCCAAGGCTACCACCTTCAAGCTTGAAGTGCATCTAGAAAGGGAGACCACCTTCAAGCTCGATTCATTCTGCATGCATTTCACAATGGGAGATGGCGGGCTACCACATTCAACCTTGATTCATTCTGTATGCATTTCACTATGCAATCGTCTCAGATTCTCATTGTGTTTTCCCTCTATTAGTTTATCAATTCGGTATGACCCATGCCTGCCATCCAAGGAGTGTTTCCACGGTCTTGAGTTCCAGCCTGACAACGGTGATGATTCATTCTATATTTACGTTTCCCTTAAGCTGTAATATGTCAAATTCATAGTTCACTATCAAGATTTCTCTGACCATCAGCTTTGTCAGACAAACCTTAATAGTGAACTATGAGTTTGTCATTTGCAACCGAAGGGAAACGTAATACCATGAATCATCAACTATTGCTAGGTTGAAACTGAAGACCGCGGAAACACTCATTGGATGGTGGACGTGGGTCATATTGAATTGATAAACTAATTGATGAAAAACACAATGAGAATTTGAGATGATTGCATAGTGAAATGCATGCAGAATAAATGAAGAGTGGTTGTCGATAGAAATGGTTTTGGGATGTCATATGAGAGGAAATGGCGATGGGAATTGATTGATAAGGTCAAGCTTGAAGGTGGTATCCTTGGGACTAGACATAGGTCGCATGTTCAAATCTTGTCTAAATATTTTTGATAACAATATATCATCCACGATTTTTGGCCTAAATGAATTTTCTAATGTTTTAATGATTCAGTGTAGTAAACTATTAACTTTATTGCATTTCAACTTTTATTGAATGAATGTGTTGACTGAATGATTAATGAATGGTTTATTGAATATTATCTTTTATTGAATGAATGTGTGGATCAACAGAAACAATGGTTTAGTGAATGTTAGCATTTATTGAATGAATAATGGATGAAAGTTCATGATAAAATATGGATGAATTTGCACATATTTGTTTTTTCCGAGTGCATGCATTGGGTGTGGGGAATTGAGAGTGATGTGAGGGGGGAGAGGGGCCATAAGAGCTTCCACCTTCACGTGGTTGGCCTTGTTCAGTAGATAATATGAAATTATTCTTGAAACATAGAGGAGCTCAATGAATGGCTACGATCCTGGCTTTCTACAACCCACTCGCGTGTCGTTTAAATTTTGACAATTTCTTGGATCTTGTTGTGATTTTTTGTTGCTCCTCATAACCAATTTCGAGTTTCCATAACTTCAAAGGTTGAGTAAATGATGCACTGGAATCAATATCCTAAAACTTCTCTTTAATTTCCTTGGAATCAATATTCAGCTTAACCTCAAATAAATATAAGTAAACAAAAGAAAATGCAAGAAAGAGATTAAACTTGCAAAATATAACACTTGTATTAATAAATTCAAAAGGAGAGAGTAATTTTCATGGGCCTCTTCGAGAGGATGAGCTCCTTTGAGCAAAGTTTCAATACAATACCCTAACTAAATGCAATCTCAAAATTAATGACTACCAACCACCTACTGGTTCTTATTTCATAAAAATGATCCTTTTACATTAAGTAAATACCCATTAACTATCTAATGAGCCTTATTCAAAGAATATGATCTCATACATGAATATACAAACTCCCCAGTATACCAAATTAGAGAATTTAGGTAAGAGTACCTTGACACAATGGAAGCACACTACCAACCATCACTTTGTGATGAATATGCCACAATGTTACATAAGCATAGGGATTAGAGAACATGTATTCAATATGGAAAGTTTTATTTCACAAATGTTACTTAAAAAAAAAAATGTATTGGGTAGTTGCTTAACCGGCGACCTAATTCCGACGACCGCAGGGTAATATCCAACGGTTTTGCAATACTTCCGACGACTCGGAACGTCATATCCATTTTTTTTTGTATGGAATCCACGTCACTTAATTGACGACCTATCTGACGATCGCAGGATAATATCCAATGCTTGTGCCATACTTCTAACGGCTTGGAATGTCGGATCTGCCTTTTTTTGTATGGCATACACGTCACTTAACTGACGACTGAACCGATGCATAATCGATGTCAAAAGGATGGTATTCGAACAATATTGGAAGTTAACGTTGTCTCTTATCTGACTACCTGTGAAGCTGGAGGAAGTCGGTTAACTGATGTAGTAGTGTAGTCGAATATCCGACGTCTTCAACTATGTCGGATTTTAGCCGATATCCCATCGACGGTAAAAAAAAGAATGGAATTATCGGATAGGCGACCATAGGTTGTAGCAAATTCAACTTTTTCGCTGTTGGATTTTGGATCAAAAAAACTTAGTGGGAGCATATTCCTATGGAGGCAGATTCTAGATCTGAGAATTTTCAAATTTTGACCTAATTCCGAAGAAACTACAACAATTGCATAAATTAGGGTTTCCAATTTTTTGGCAGTTCTATCCACAGATTTGGAAGAAAATGAAATTTTCTCAACTCGCCTTAGGGAGGCTCATATCTATCTCCATCCAATTTTTCAAGATTCCAAATTTGAAAAATTAGGGTTTCTTTGACAAACCCTAGCTCATCCACAAGTCATATCTCATAAGACATTGAAGCAAGCACTTGATTGGAGCATCTCAATTGGTAAGTACTACTATCTTTATTTCCATTTGAGGTTCTCATTTTATCAAGATGACAAACAATACCAATATTGAGGATAAGGTTGAATGAGTAGATAAATTCCCTGCCTGGAAGTATAGAGTGATGCTCATTCTAGAAGAGAATGAGTTGGACAACTATGTCAAAGAAGATGTTATGGAGCCAGATGAAGATGAAGACAAAGCTAAACACAAGAAGAACTTGGTTAAGTCCAAGAGGATCATTGTTTAATCCATGAAGGGTCACTTGATCCCCCATATCTCATCTGTCAAGAATTCTAAGTGATGTTCGATGCATTTAAGATATTATTCGAATGGAAGAACATTAACAAGAATATGACCTTGAGAACTCAACTCAAGGGTGTGGAGATGCAGAGCTTAGAAAGTATTCAATATTATTTCACAAGAGTATCCCAAATCAAAGAACAACTAGAAGCTATTGGAGATCATGTTGAAAGTGCAGAATTGGTGATTACTACATTGAATGGTCTCCCAAGATCATGGGAAGCATTCATTCAAGCAATATGTTCTAGAAGGAAGCTCATCAATTTCAGTAGGATTTAGGAAACTTATGCTCAGAAAGAAACCCGAATTGAATCCAAAGAAGAAATATGGGAGAAGATGATAGCCAAGCCTTAGAATCTCATGTAAAGAGGAACAAGAAAGAAGATCACTTTCTCAAGTCTAGAAGATTCCACAAGAATCAAAGACCTCCCAGAGGCTACTCAAACTAAAAATATTACAATTGTGATGAAATGGGACACATTGAAAGAAATTTCCCCAACAATAAAGGCAACAACAAGAAAGGAAATAAGAAAAGGCATCATGCCTATGCTGCAAAAGATGATGAACCAATTAAGAAGAAAGCAAGGGAAGATTCTTCAAGTGATGAAGAATATGTCTTGAACTTTTGATGATACAATAGTAATTGGAGAGTAAGAGGGAGGCTTGTTTAATTAAAAATGCCAACTAGATCAAGCATTGGTTCATGACACTATGGAATGAAGTGAAATATGGCACAAAAGGATTGTATATATACATACAAAGTATTTTATGAGTGTAAGCAAAAATGGTGGCTAGTCTACCCAAGATACAGTACATGAGGACCAAGGACGAAGACTTCAGAAAGTTCCATACTGGACGAAGAAGAAGATTGAGGTCTTTAGAATTAGATGATGGAGCAGAGTATGCTTCTAGAAAATCCAATAACTTATGCAAGGAGGCAGAAACCAGGAGGGAGCCTACAAAACACATGAAATATCAGTATTTACTATCATTTAAATTCCTAATTATTTTTGAAAGATAATTCTCATAACAATTACGTGTAGATTTGCGATGCAATTTTCTTCTATGAATTTATATATGACTAAGATTGACTAGTAGTAGGCTCATGTAGTGCATGTTTAAGTAAGTGTTGCAAAACATCTCATGATCCCTTGATGGAGTTAGTCTACTATGAAACCTCTTTGATAACATATTAAGAGCAGTGCATGCTCTTAATAGTATGTTTTGGTAGATATGGAAGGAATCTAGATAGTTACCGTGTGTATATGGGATATGGATGAGTTTTGTGTTGAAGCATTGGCTAAGATGCATTGGTTACATGACTGTGTGCATTATGAATAAGAAGTTGTCATTACATGGAATTTTACTAATCATATGACTACATTGGACTTGTAGGAAAGATCGTGTGCTATGACCTACAAGAGAAGAATTGTAAGACTTGTTCCAAAGAACAAGTGATGAAGGTTCAAGAAAATTTACAAAATCAAGCATACTACAGAAGTACAAGGTAAGGTTCATGGTTTCTCTTAGAAAGAGGGAGTTCATTTTGACGAGACATTGTTTCTCTTGTAGCAAGATACACTTCAATTAAAGCTATACTTGTGATAGATGTAGTGATAAGGTGGAAGTTACAACAAATGGACATGAAGACTACTTTCCTGAATGGTGTGGTAGAAGAAGTGTATGTGTAGCAACCACTAATATTTGAGACACATGATAGGTAGACACATCTGTGCGAATTGAAGAATGCCTTATACGGTTTGAAACATGCACTCGCGATGTGGTGTGGAAGAATCCATAAGAGATTTGCCTTATCCAAGGAAAATATGTAGAAGAGATCCTGAAGAAATTTGAGATGATGGATTGCAAGGCCATGTCCACACCAATGGCATCGAATTTGAAGTTGATGTGTGTGATACTTATTCAGATATAGTGGATACCATGGTATATAGGAAAATGATTGGTTCATTGATGTACTTAATAAACAAAAGGGAAGATATATGCTTTGCGGTGAACACATTGATTCGGTACATGGTAGAGCTAAGACATGTTCAGTTGATTGTGGTAAAGCATGTGTTGAGGTACCCAAGGAGTATGATTGATCATGGCACTAGATATATGTTAGATAAGAATATTAACTTGCAGGGTGATGTTGATGTGGATTGGGTCAGTAGTGTCACAGATAGAAAGAGCACATCAGGGTGCTACTTCAGTTTGGGATCAAGTATGATCTCATGGTTCAATAGGAAGATGAGGAGTGTGGCACTCAATACAGCCAAAGCAGAGTATATAGAAGCTTGTTTGGAAATCTATGAGGTAGTGTGTCATCAAAATTTTCTTCCAGGTTTGTTCAATTTCGAGTTAGAGGTGATTTGTATATTTTGTGACAACCGGAATTGAATTTGTATGAGAACCCAATGTTCCATGACAAGTTGAAGCACATCGATATAAGGTATCACTATATCAAGGATATGGTGTATAGAGGAACAATGAGGATCTAGTTTGTAGTGACATAGGAGCAGATAGCCGATGTATTTACCAAGCCTCTATCAAGAGTGAAGTTTGAGTACTTCAACGAAAATCTTGGAGTGGTCCAGATCAAGAGGGAGTCCTGAGTAAAATAACACATGTGAGACCCAGGTAGTCACATGTTATGTGATGTAATTGAGTCTCCTGGACTACACTCACGGGGTTGTAGTGGGTAGTCACATGTTATGTGATGTAATTAATTCTCTTGGACTACACCCATGAGGTTGTAGTAGGTAGTCACTATGTGTGACATAATTGAGTCCCCTGAATGTAGTGCTATGTTGGACAACACACATGTGCAAAGACATAGGTTTTGTACCTAGGCTGTTCTCCACATGAGGTGATGTGGTAGTGGGAAGTGTTGGGTGAGGCCCAAGTTGGCACATTTTTTGGTGAAGTGAAGTTTCAAGTAAGCGCAATTGGTAAAGCAAAGTCCAAGCTTGGTGCAATTTTGTTGAAGTGTATCTCAAGCGCAGTAGTTTTTATTGGCAAGAATTACAAGTGAAGCAAGGTATAGTATCGACCTATTTTGGGTAAAGAAATCTGCAAATCCATGGAATAGGCTAAGGAGCAGTGCGGACTCGGAGGAAAGGGATATGTCTCCTTAGTGAAGACAGAGTACTAAGTATGACCACCACAATTGAGGCAGTTAGAACGATGAACCAACAATGACAGAAGAAGTAGAGCGATTGAAAGGGACATGTCAGTATGAAGTCAGACCCGTGCGATTAGAACTGTGGATGTCAGAAGAGTGTCAGAGCCAGAAGTGGCGCAGAAAGGCAGCTGAAGCTAAGTGAAGTAGCTGTCGAGTAAGACATGCCTGGTTAGCGGGGTAATTGCGCCATTTTTGGGGGTTTTGGGTACTGTAGGGTTTTTCAGCTGACAATGATTGTAAAGATGTGACCCTCGGGCACGGTCTATAAAAAGGAAAATTTTGCAAGGGAAGGGGGGGTCTTTTTGGTCTCTCAGGGGTTGGTCTTTTTGGGACCATGATGAAATACTAAGTATTGTAAGAGAGAAAGAAGAGAAGAAGAGGCTCTGCAGTTGTGTGCGTAAAGACCCAATTGTAGAGAGAAGAGTCTGCAGCCATGTGCTCATACTGGAACTATTGACCCTTCCCATTAATATAAACAATAGTTCTCGTGGACGTAGCTCCCATCTGGGGGATTTACCACGTAAATAAGTGTGTTGTGTGAATGCATGAGTGTGATTGTTTATGTTTATGTTTACGCTTATGATTATGTGTGTTCCTGTTCTTATATGTATTTTCACATGAATGGTCGATGAGAATAATATGTTAAGTATCGAGCACATATATTTGAATGCAAAAGTTATGCTGAGTACGTCGAATGCATAGTTTCACAAGTGACACTAATCCAGCGGAGCCTGTAGAGTGTAAAACTATCCCTCAGTGCGGTCCCAGGGTGCGTTGTTCCATTGCATTGTGTAGTTTCCCATGAGCGTAGCCCCAAAGTGCACTGTAGTATAAGAAGTGGATGTGACTTTGCTCAGCTTACCAGTTTATTAGTTATGCATCACCTGGCTGCAGAAACTTTCTTCTGCAGCCACCCCATCACTTCGCCTCGGGTGGGACCTCAGTCTGTTCGCAGGCTATTTCCGAAAGGCCCGGTGAAGAAGGGTTTTGTTGGACCACTAACTACACAAAATCCAGGTCTAATCTAAGTATTAAGAGATAGAATAGGAATAGATCCAACACATGGTTCCGTTGCCATGCTTGAATTGGTGATGTGCTCTGATAACTGGAATCCCGAGTGGAAAGAGATACAGAACTAGGTAATTAAGACTGAGGAGGAGTTTGCGAAGCAAAAAAACAGAAATTTGCGCTTATCTATGGAAGAGTGGTTAAAGAGATATCTCTTCTCCGAAATACACGAAATTTTCTTCGCATCCTTCAGGAACGAGCTACACGAGTGGATATCAAGACTTGCAGAATGGAAAAATAGCTTTCAAGGTGGAGAACCTATAGTGTGGACTCCAGAACTGATTCAGAGACTTAAAGCAGTGGATAGACCAACATCAAGAGCAGTAGATTTCTGTCTCAATAGCATACTAGAAGGATACGTTATAGAATTTGATGTGGACACTCTGAAGTCTTACAGCGCAACAGAGGCAGATTTCTTTAAAGGGTTCAAAGGTAATTACCTAAAAAATATCAGTCTATACATTGAAATTTTGTTAGAAGAAAAGGTGTCTTA
Organism: Larix kaempferi; assembly: GCA_027924585.1. Classification (NCBI taxonomy): domain Eukaryota; kingdom Viridiplantae; phylum Streptophyta; class Pinopsida; order Pinales; family Pinaceae; genus Larix; species Larix kaempferi. Next base: position 16,245,725 of record BSBM01000619.1, on the reverse strand, counting down.
AGAATGCAATAAGATTGCTAGGGATTGAGTCTGTAATGTTCAGTAACACATATAGTGACACTGAGGAAAATATCTATACATTTTGAAGTGGTAAAAGATACAAGTTTAGCACTAGAAATAGGTATCATGAACCTAGACTTCGCATCTCTCTAGAAATTGAGTTAGGAAGTGACAGACACTCATATTAGGTTGAGGCTGATAGTGAAATAGAGCCTAGAGTAACTACCTATTATCATATTACTCCGCATAAACCTCCAACTGATGACATAAATACTACTAATCCACAGAACACCAGTAGTAGTAACACCGCTGTTGGCTTGGTTTTGCAACCAAGCTTAGTGCTATGGGCACCTATCAACGAGTGATAGTAGTTTCAATACTGAAAAGAAAAAACAATTGTAAATCTAAATCTAAAACTAAACTAAACTAGCATGTGCATTTGAAAACAAGAACAAGAAATAGAATAAAGAATAATTTTGTATTAAGAATAAGGGCAAGCAAGTGCTTGCAATGGTAATACCTCCAAGTGGTGAAGATTGTTGAGTAGCTCCAAGGGTGAGCAACTCCAAACTCCAAAGGTCCCTTCTCCAACGTAGCTACAATGGACAAACGCTCATGGGAGATTTTGACAGCATGAGGATAGGATGATGGATGGATGGAAAGTGAGGAGCCCCTACCACCTTTTAATATTTTTTGGTGGTGGGGAATACCATTATGGTTTTGAGGAAACCAATGGTATTGACCAACATGGTTTAGGTACCTTTTCCCTCCTTTTTACTTTTTTGAATATTTTTAATATTTTTATTCCCTTTTTAATATTTTTGGGAATTCTGGACCCTTTTTGAGGGTTTTTTATGCTTTTTGAGGAAAAATATTCATTTTGAGTGGAAAAAAGGGGTGTATTGAGGTCTTTTGGTGACCTTTTGGTGGCTTTAGAGGCTCAAATGGTGAAAAAGTGGACAAATGGGTCATGTGAATAAGGAAATGAGCTAGTGAGCACTTTTTGGGTGTTAACAACCGCAGGAGCCAGTACTTCGAACATTCCAAGTAGTAGTATACCCAAGTCCTCATAGAACACTACACCTCCTAGAAAAAGAATGACAAACAACATTAAGCTACCTATATTTAAAGGAACTGGTCTTGAAGACCCAAAGCAACATTGGTTTCGTTGTGAAGCCGTATGGAATGTAAACAAGTACACGATGATGATATTAGACAAGCAAAGCTAGTTACCACATTCAAGGACAGAGCCTTAACATGGTCTATGAAGTACTCTATTGGACAGAATAGGATACTAGTGGAGATCATAATTGGGCTCATCAGAGAGTTTAAAAAACCTAATTCAGATTCGCAGTGTATCACAGAGCTGAAAGAAATTAAGAAAAAACTGAGTGAGACAATATGGGAATTTGATCAAAAGTTCAAAGCATTGTTAAATCAAGTGAGCTTTGACATAGCACCACAACAACACCAATATTGGTTTATAGCTGCGCTACTACCCCATATCAGATTACTGCTGATGCAATAGAAAGTTTCTTTGCAGACAAAGGCCCTAGAAATTACGATGAAATTAGAGGCTTCGCCTATAGGAGATACTAGCGCAGGAATGGTTCAGATATAGACCCAGATAGAAAATTTGAAATTACAATTGCAAGAAATGAAGAAAGCAAAGAAACCCGAGAAGCGCTTTGGTGTACAAAGTATAAGGGAGAAGGACACTCTAAAGAACACCACCTGGTATTTAGGGATTACATCGCTAGCAGAGCTCCAAACCCATTAAATAAACAACAAGGACCATGGTGTGATATTTTCTGATGTAGAGGAAATATCCCAGAGGACTGCTACTTACTTCAGAAGTACGTGCAAACACCAAAGAACCTATACTACACATTCTGTAAGTCAGTTGGCCATGATGATAAAAACTGTAGAGCATATGAACTCATGATAGAAAGAAAACATGATGTCTACAGAGTTCAAGGGGAAACACAGAACAACAATGAAAATGCGCAGTATGAACAAGGCACATACAGAGAACGTGGTGGATTCCGAGGAAGAGGATGAAACACTGGAAAAGGATGAGGAAGAGGTCAAATTGTATGTTATAACTATGCCCAACCAAGACATCTAGATAGAGATTGTGTGAACCCTTGTACTACTTGTAAATACTATAAATCATTTGAACATGTCATTGAGGCATGCCCTATTTTGAAAGGAAAAATGCAAGAGAGAAGACCAGAAGCATAGAACCAGAATATACAGATGATCGTAGCAGAAAAATATAATATAGATTGCAACATTCATGTTATGACGCTAAGTGGAGCCACGACAGGTTGAGATCAAAGAACAAAATATTCGACTTTTGAGGATCACCAAGCTAGACAGAATCCTACTGAAGGGGCTTGGATAAGAAAAGCAACTAGGAAAATACCCGCTTTCAACCTGAACAAAGAAAAATAGGTATTCATGGAAGCAAGGGAAACCTTCAAAGAATCAGAGCCTTCAACTCTGAGAATCAAGTTGCGCAGTGAGATAGTGCCTGTGATGGATATGCCATCTTCGTATGATCGATCACGTACTGCAACAGACCTGCTGGGTATTGTTGTGTAGCTTTTATAGAGCTGCATGAATTTGTTAAAGCATGAAAATGATTTTTCAAAATTACTAATCCTATTGAGTCATTACTAACAACATAATGTAGTAAATGAAGCACATAGAGTGGTTCATCATATTAAGAATCATAAAAGAACCAGAAGAGAAATGATACTAAGTGCGCATATCGAGGATTTTGAAATGGACGAGATTATCCTTGACTTAGGATCATAAGTAAATGTCCTCACAAAGCAGACATGGGAACAAATGGGGAAGCCGAATTTATCATGGTCACCAATACAACTGAGGCTAGCTAATCAGCAAAAGGTTCTACCCTTTGGGATATTATCAAATGTCCTTGTTGACATTGACGGAGTATGAAGTAAAGCAAACTTTGAGTTCATTGAGATTATAGATGATAGAAATCCCTATCCTACACTATTGGGGATAAATTGGGCAATTTATAACCTCGTGATTATCAACTTGAAAAAGAAGCAGATGATATTCGAAGGACCAGATATTAGGGTCATCGCACCCTTGGATCCTTTACAGGGCCTAGGTATACTGAACCAATAAGAGAAGAATGCAGAGCTCAAGATCTGTATCATATATACAAGATGACGGTGAATCAGGAAGATTACATCAATCCTACTAATGATGGAACATTGAGTTGGCGATGTGAAAATTCTTGCATATCAGAAGCAGATGCAGGACTAGAGAACTGGTAGAGAAGAATGCATGAAGTATCTGGGATAAGATGTGCGCAGCTCACTAAATCACTACGACGGATTGGAACGGAGGTAAGTGAAATCCCTACTTATGATGTTTTAGGGGCTATCTGCGGATTTTTTTAGGAGTACCTCATATTAGTCCAAGACAAATACAAATTAGCAGCATTAGATACAACACTGCGTGCAACACATGCTAGATGGTGGGTTGCACATAAGCATAATATGACCACATGGGAAGAATGTAAGCACATGATGGAGATCATATTTATAGAAGAGACTGAGCTTGTACAGGTGAAATATAATGGACATAATGATCATATAGATCACATAGACCTTTTCCTGAAAGCATGGACACACGTATTGCAAGCATAATGGGTCCATCGGTTTGTGCACACATTGGAGCAAATTCCGAAGAATTGGTACACAGAAACAAAACATCACATAAGAATAGTAGAAAGATCCATCATGACTAAGAAATTCCAAGCGACTTTCAGTTCTGAGGACAACTGCCCAAGTATAAATGAGGCTTTGCAGATCATCAAAAAGAAGATATTCAATGACACACCGAAACCTGTGAATCAACAACCAGAGTGGAAAATATAGCTAGAACATGCCCTGGAATGTTATAACTTCTCTTTAGACAAAGATGAATATGAAAACAAGGATGAAGATCCACGCAATGTTAACATACCTGATTCATAAGGAGAGCGAAGTAGAAGGACCTCAATTGGAAATTCTAGATCTAAGTAATCCTGTGAAAACTCGAAAAGTGAACATTGGAACCATTGAAGAACCGAAGTTCACTTCTATAGGGGATTATTGGGATGAGGCCAAGATGGTTGCATAGATAGCATAATTACTCTGCAAATATGAAGACTTATTTCCTATAATTTTTTCCGAAATGAAAGGCATTTTGGGAGACTTGGAAGTCATGAAAATACCTCTTAAGCTGGATGCGAAGCCTATTAAGAAAAGACCTTATCGACTAAATCCCATATACAAAGAAAGAGTAAAGACAGAGCTTGATAAGATGCTTGCGGCAGGAATCATTGAACCGGTAGAAGAGGTAAAATGGATAAGTCCCATGGTTATCCAGGACAATAAAGCTAAAGGTGAAATTAGAATATGTGTAGATCTCCGAAAGTTAAACGATGCATCACTGCATGACCCATTCCCTACTCCATTCACAGATGAAGTGTTAGACAATGTTGGAGGGAATGAAGCATACTCCTTCACTGATGGATTTTCTGGATATCATCATATCAGAATTGATACAACAGACAGGCACAAGACCACATTTTCCACTAAATGGGGCTCATTTTAGTACACAGTTACGCCTTTTGGTCTGAAGAACGCACATGCTATATTTTCTAGAGTAGTTGTTGTTGCATTTAAGGATTTTATCCATAAATTTTTAGAAGTATATTTTGATGATTGGACAGTATTTGGGCTATTGAAGAACCATTATGCGAACTTAAGACTGATGTTAGCGAAGTGTAGAAAACATCAGATCTCCCTGAACCTGAAGAAAAGCATCCCTTGTGTTCCGTATGGAATTCTACTAGGGCACATTGTTTGTAAACAAGGATTGATGGTTGATCCAACAAAAACTGCAATGATTGTGAATTTTCCAGCGGCTAATTCAGTAAAACAGCTACCCACTACATTGGGACACATAGGGTACTATAGGAAGTTCATCAAAGGATATGCACAGATCACTACGTCTATGGAAAAATTATTGAAGAAGGAAGCGAAGTTCACATGGAATGAGGATTGGATGCATTGAAAGAAAGTATGGTCACTATGCCTATTTTAGTTTTTCCATATTGGAGTAAACCATTCCATGTGCATGTAGATGCTTCATCCATAGAACTGGGCATCTTGCTAGCTCAACCAGGTGAGGGAGGCATTGACCATCCTATTGCATTCTCAAGCAAAAAGCTGTCCTCAACAAAAAAGAATTATACCATGATAGAGAGAGAAGGCCTAGTTATGGTGTACACACTGCAAAATTTCAGACACTATTTGCTAGGTATGCATTTCTGTATGTTTACTGACCATTCATCTTTGAAATACCCGGTCAATAAACCAATGTTAGGGGGAAGAATCTATAGATGGTTGTTACTCTTTTAGGAGTGTGATTTTGAAATAATTGTTAATTCAAGAAGGCTAAACTCAGGACCTGACCACCTTTCCAGAATTGAGTCAGGCGAAGAACCTACCAACCTGGAGGATAGTCTATCAGATGCGTAGTTGTTTTCTATTCAAATAGCAAATGACTATTATAATGATATTGTAGAATTCATGACCATAGGGTTGGTTCCTATAGAGTTTACTGCATAGCAGAACAAATAGTTGGTAGTAAAAGCAGCTAACTTTGTCATGTCCCCACAAAATTGATCATTGGAACAAGTTCCTAACCCAACCTAACCCTTGGGTTGAGGAGGCAGCTGCATAACCATGGGGTTAAATTTGTATTCCAGGCAATTAATTATTTAGGAGAGTGCATTTAATTTTATCTATAGTTGCTACCCACTTGGAATAAATAATTAATGGAGCATTTATTAATTATTGATGCAATTAATATTTTTATTTATTATGCTAAATAAATGGAGAACATGACCCACTAATTCATTGGTGGATAAGATTGGAGGAATTACTTGGGGTAGATGTCAAGTAAACACTAGAGTCCAAAAATGTTGCTAAAATGGTGAAAAAAGGCTTATTTCAGGAAAAGCAACATAAATCCAGGGAAAAGTAGGCAAGTTGGAAAAGCAGGAAAGTTTTGAAAGAAGGAAAGTTTAGAAAATGAAGGAAATTCAGAAAAGTGGATAGTAAGAAAATCCAAGCAAAGCAAGCAAACAACCATGGAAGGTTACCCACTCATAGGTGACCTATTCTCACAGGTCAACAAGCCAAGTAACTTTCTCAGCAGTTCACCCAAAATTCTATAAAATAATACAAGCAACTCCCTTTCACATCTTTTGCTAGTGTAAGGAATTTTATGAATGCATTGTGCATCCAAGACTTGGGAGGTGTGCCCCTAGTTAAGAATGGGAGATGTGCCCAAGATTTTTGTGAGAGGATGATGGCATCCATCCATTATAAATGAGATTATTTGCAATAATTGAATCTTACCAGGTCGAAATCAGAAGTTCATAGCTATCTTCATCAAGTCAGAGATCAAATACTCCATCCTCTCTCTATTCTACAACTAGTTTCTTATGTGCAAGAGGAGAGATTCTTCATTCAAATTATGAAAGGAATATTGGAATGTTCCTGATGTTATAACAGATTATTAAAGCTTCCCAGGTTGAAACAAGAGTTCTGAACCATCTTCTCCAAAGACAAAAATCAAATCCTCCCTCCTCCTTCTATTCTACAACTATTTTCTTATGTGCAAGACGAGAAAACATTCCTTCATCTTCTGAGAGGAATTTTTTCCTAATACTGATGTAATAAAAGAGTATGTAAATTTATGATATCAGTCACTTCAATACAATTTACAGAACTCTGAATTATTCTCTAATTTATGCACCCCTGCTAGATTTAGCTAGATTTTGACTAGCTTCCAATGAATGGTTCATAAATTGATAAATAAAGAACCAATTGAAGTCATTCTAGTTCCTGTAGTTAGATTATACATATCATGTCATGATACAACCACTTTTTCATAATTTAGATTTCCTTTGAGCATTGTTTTGAAGTCCATAAATCGACCCAGTTGAGTTGTCCCGAATTGCCAAATTACTAGTTTTGTTATTATACTTGCTCAGATCTGCATAATACTTTCTGGAATGTTATTATATGAATAAATGACTGTAAATGAATGATTATAAGTCTCTCTTATTCCCACAACAACCTTTTCCAATCCTAAAAAAATTCCCTACCCATACTAGTCTGCATATGTTGAGAACCCCAGGAGCATTGGAGTAGACTTCAGCCTGCTGATGTTCGAAACATAAATGGTCTCAATACATTGTGCAGAGGTATAAATCCATATCAGAACCATTTATCCATCCTTAACCTTTACCTTTTCCATCTACAACAATTCTAGCTTCCTTAGCCTTTGTTTTGATCAAAATTGAGAAGATTCGAGTTTTTGTGCCAAACACTAAGTTGGTACATCACAGTGGTATCATAGCACTTTCCTCCACCCCTGTGGATAGAAAGAAGCTCACTGATAAAAAATATTGCAGATCACAATTCAAATTTGTAGCCATGAGGCTAGTGCCAGTTGCAATTGAAGAAGAAGAATCATCATGCATATTTTCAAATAGTTTCAAAAAAGATGATGGTGACCATGGTGACCAATGGTATGATGAATATTTTAATTATCCAAGGTCTGAAATTTTTGAGGAAGTGAAGTTAAGGAGACCCTTTGAGTACCTCATAGCTTACTATGCATTGAGAGATGAGATTTTGGAACTCATATCTTTCAGAGAATTTTGCACACATGAGATCCAAAGCTTATTTAAAGATCCATAATCGAGACTTAACAAGGAAAAGATTGCATTGATGGAAAATGATGTTTGCAAATAAGTGGGATTCTTGTTACCAAAGAAATCCAAAAAAGTAACACATGTGGATTCCTTGAAGACCAACAAGCCATCAAGGAAGGATCTAAGTTGTAGAGAAGAAAAGAGGACCGAAGGTATTGATATGAAGGAGAAGAAAGAGGAAGATATAAATCAGCCTATTTGTAGCAGCCATAAGTTTTATGAGTTACTAAGTGAATCCTCAGAAGAAGATAAAGAAGGTCCATGCACAGCTGAAGATCTAGCAGTCCAACATCTTGTTAATTTTTCGATAATTTCATTCCATTATCATAAGGATTTCTAAGAGAATAACATGTACATAATATCTCTATAGCATATCAATCATAGACACAAAAGCAATCACACAAGAGACACAGAGTTTCACTGGGGAAAACCAAGAAGGTGAAAAACCCCACAACTTCCTCAGAGATAATATAAGCCACAAACCAAGATCACAATGATCAAACCTAATAATATGTCTCTAGCAGATGCTCCTCCTCCTCCACAAGTACGCCACTTTCTCTCTTAGCTATGCTAGCTTGAGAAGTGAGTGAATGAGACAAATGAGAGATACAACCTCTCTATTTATACACTGACTTGACCTGCCAATAATCCACTGGGGCCGAATTGCTAATCAAGCCTAATAACCCAACCACCTGTGCTACCCAGGGCCGACCCCACACTGGTGGTCTAATAACCCATCAATACAAATGACGACACTTCCAAGTAGAGGAATGTAACATCTCTAATGGATATACAATAAAGTACAAATGTAATACATAGAAGAATATCTTCTGAAGTTACAAATACATCTACACTCCCTCTTAACGAGGAAGGTATTTTGGACACAGGTCATCAATAGATATTGGCGCAAGTCTTTCAATTCTGGAGCTGGATCATCATCACTGAATCCTGGGGCATCATCATCATCATCATTACTGTTGTACTTGACATCTCGATCACTGGGCTATCTCTAAATTCTGCTCGTCATAGGAATTTCTATAGAGCCATCCCTTTTTCATGCTGGCTGTAGGCCCACTACCTGTAGGTCTTCATCAATTGTGCGAACGGTCTGATAGAGGTGGTCTCTCAGGACTGATTTATGGGATAATGCAATACCTGACAAGATCATCCCAGGAACATTTATGTGCCTAAGCACGACCGGCAAGATATCCCATGAATGATTACATGCATCCCCTTCACAATACCTTTAAAGAGCATCCCAGGACTTATTACGAGCACACAGCTCAACCTCTCGGATCTCCAGGATTGATTACATGTGAATAAACAACACCTTTAAAGAGCATCCCATGAACATTTTTGTGCTGCAGCACGACCGACAAGATCTCTAAAGAGCATCCCAGGACTTATTACAAGCACACAGCTCAACCTCTCGGATCTCCAGGACTAATTACATGTCTCCATAGCAATACCTCATCCCAGGACTGATTACGAGCACACAGCTCAACCTATTGGATCTCTGAGGACTGATTACATGCTACTTGCACAACCTGCCACATATCATCTCTGAACTCCAAGTATCAACCTAATACTCATGATCCAACTGATCATGATCGCACGAAGCATTATCCTGATGCTCATGATCATACCGATCATCATCACACAATACATCATCCAGAGTATCATCTTGATACTCATCACACACGATCATCCTGATCATCATCATAACATCATCCTGATGCATATCATCTAGAGCATCATCTTGATACTCATCACATATGATCATCCTGATCATCGTCACTGCATCATCCTGATGCATGTTATCCAGAGCATCGTCCTGATACTCATCACATATGATCATCTCGATCATTGTCACTACATCGTCCTGATGCATGTTATCTGGAGAAACATCCTGAAGCTCGTCATCCATGATCATCCTGATCATACAATGCATCCACCTAATACATACCAAGTATATACCTGATACATATCATCATACATGATCCACCTGATCATACTGAGCAGTAATTGGAGCATCTTCCTGATGCTGATCACACAGTGCTTACATCCATAGCCATGGGAAGGATCCTCCTCTCACCATGCTTGGAATGGATTCTACAAATGTGTCCCATCACTTCTTCCTCAAAGTGTCGTCAATCTGAAGAACACCAAGCCTCTCTTTGAAGTATTCAAACTTCACTCTGGCTAGTGGTTTCGTCAACACATCTGCAACCTGCTCATCTGTCACAACATACAAGAGCTTCACTGCTCCTCTCTGCACGATATCCTTGATATAGTGATATTTGATCTCAATGTGTTTCGACCTATCATGGAACAACGGGTTCTCAAATAGCTTCACACAACTCTAGTTGTCACAAAAGATACTAGTAGGATCGAACGGGAGATCAAATAACTCAGACAGTAGCTTCCTAAGCCATACTACCTCACAACTAGCCAAACAAGATGCAACATACTCTGCTTCGGCTATACTCAGTGCTACGTAGGATTGAATCCTGCTAAACCAAGATATCACACCTGATCCCATACTGAAGAAACACCCAAAAGTGCTCTTCCTATCTGCAACACTTTTTGCCCGATCTAAATCAACATAACCCTCCAAGTTAAACTTTTGATTCGCATCATACTTGAGCCCATAATCAACTGTACCCTTCATGTACCTTAGAATATGCTTTATAGCAACCAGGTGAACACCTCTTGGATCTGTCAGGAACTAGCTGAATGTGTTCACTGCAAAGCAAATATCTGGTCTCGTATTCGTCAGGTACATCAAGGATCCAATCACCTGACGATACATCGTGACATCAACCGGCTCAGATGAAGCATCACACAGAAGCTTTAGGTTCGATGCCATAGGTGTGGCCATGGCCTTGCAGTCCATCATCCTGAACCTCTTCGGGATCTCTACTGCATACTTCCCTTGTCTAAGGAAGATCCCATCTGTACTATGCCACACCTCCATGCCTAGAAAATAGTGCATCATCCCCAAGTCCTTCATCTTGAACTTGGCTGCAAGCTTCCTCTTGGTGTCAGCAATCAACCCATCCTCTCCTGTAACAAATAGGTCATCCACATATAGGAGTAGTATCATACGATTTCCTTCCTCAAACTTGTAGTAGAGGTTGGAATCTGCTTTACTCTTGGTAAAGCCCAAACTGGATAGAAAACTGTCCATCCTACCATACCAAGTCCTAGGAGCTTGCTTCAAGCCATACAAGGCTTTCTTCAACCTACACACATAGACTCCCTGTCATATGTTTCAAAACTAAGTGGCTGCTCCACATACATTTCCTCTTCGACTACACCATTCAAGAAAGCTGTCTTGACATCCATCTAGTGTATCTTCCATTTCATCACTGCAGCCAGAGCAATTATTGTTCCGATGGAAGTGTATTTGGATATAAGAGCAAAGGTCTCTTCATAGTCTATTCCCTCTTTCTGAGAGAATCCACGAACTACAAACCTTGCCTTGTATTTCTCTATGCTACCATCTGCAGCATGCTTGATCTTATAGATCCACTTGGAAGTCACAATAGACTTCCCTTCTAGTCTTGGAACCACATCCCAAACATCATTCTTCATGATTGATTGGTATTCCTTGACCATGGCATCCTTCCATTCTTTCTTTTCTGCTACCTCTTCATAACTGGAAGGTTCATTGTTCATAATGTCATAGAGCAAGGTAACATAGCTAGTGTGTGACCTTGTCCTTTTCCTTTCTCTGTGTTCCTCTTCTGGACCATATATTTCTGCTTCTTGGATGAGCTCTCTGGCCCATGAGGTTTCCTCTTATGAGAGTTCTTCTCACAGGGTGGATCTATAGGTTCTCGTGGATCTTTAATTTCACGGGTTTCTTCTAGAATTGCTTCATTCATAGTGGTATCTTGAAATATGGATTCCTTTAGTTCTTCATGATATTCAACAGGTGTCTTCCTTGATTTGATGTAGGTTGGGTCCTCATCGAATGTTACATCCTTGCTGACATCAATCTTCTTGAACCCTGGAAAGTATATTCTGTAAGGCTTCGATTTTTCACTATACCCGACAAAGATGCCCTTATTTCCTGAAGGATCTAGCTTAGTCCTCTTTTCCTTTGGAATATGTGTATATACTGGACAACCAAATATTCTAAGATGGCTGACTTCAACTTTCATACCAGAGAAGACCTCTTCTGGTGTCTTGTTTTCCAATATCTTGTGACGTGTTTTGTTCTGCACATATATAACTGTCCTACCTGCTTCTTCCCATATATGCATAGGAAGATCTTGGTCATGAAGCATTGCCCATGTTGCTTCCATGATAGTTCTATTCTTCCTTTCTGCAACTCCATTTTGTTGTGGATTGTAAGGAGCAGTCAACTCCCTTTTAATCGCTTAATCAATGCATAGCTTCTTGAAGTCACCTGAAGTGAATTCTCTGCCATTGTCAGATCTGAATGTCTTGATTTTCTTGTCAGTTTGATTTTCCATCAAGGCTTTGAATTCCTTGAACTTATCAAACACGTCATATTTGTTCTTCAAGAAGTAAACCCAAGTCTTCCTAGAGAAATCATCAATGAAAGAGACTGTATACATACCCACTCAGAGAACTGGATGACATTGGACCGCATACATTGGAGTGGAAAATTTCCAAGATTCCTTTAGCTTTGCTTTCACTACTTGGAAATGCCTTCTTAATGTTCTTTCCTTTTGCACATCCTTTGCAAACACCTTCATGCTTTGTCTTGATTTCAGGAAGACCCTCTACAACTTTACTTGCAATTGGTAGTGCTCTATAGTGCACATGAGTAAGCCTTCTATGCCAAAGTTCACTTGGCTCCATAGATTCATGTACCATGGCATGTTCAAGTTGTCCCTTCAATTTGTACAATCCTCCCTCTTGCTCTCCAATCACTACTGCATCATCTATGTTCTTACCCTTTGGTCACATGAGTACTTGGCCATCCACAAATTCAACTCTCATTCCCTTTGCATCCAAGGATGATATGGAGAGAAGATTCTTCTTAAGTCTAGGTACATATAAAACATCTTGCATTTTTATAGACTTCCTAGAGTCTAGTTTGTAGGAAGCTTCACCACTTCCTTTTATGGGATATTGATAGTCATCCCCAAGTTTCACCTTGTGAGGTGACTCATGTTCAGATAGGTCCATGAATGATTCTTTAAATCCAGTCATGTGTTTAGAGGCCCCACTATCAATAAGCCAATCATTACAACCATGAGAGATAGTACCTGTGAGAGTAGAGATTAGAATATATTCATCTTCACTTGATGAGTCATCACTTTATGCTCTAGCCTTCTTCTTAGGAGGTTCATCATCCTTAGCAGCATGAGCATGATATCTCTTCTTACTGCTCTTCTTCTTCTTGTTGAAGTTGTTGTTGTTGTATTATTTCTTTCTCTTGGGACATTCAGAAGCAAAGTGTCCTTTCTCATTGCAATTGAAGCATCTTAGATCTTTCTTCTCTCTATGACAAGGGTGAGAAGGTTTCTTGTGGTGAGATGGATCCCTACTAAACTTGCCTTTCTTGGTGTGAGCTGTGAGAGCTTGATCTTCATTTCCCATCTTTTCTTCATGGGCCACAAGCCTAGCTTCTTCTTGTGAGCATTCTTCCCACAGTCTACTGAAATAGATCAATTTTTTTCTTGCAGAGATTCCTTGGATGAAGGAGTCCCATGACCTAGGTAGGCCATTTAATGTGGTCTTTACAATTTCACCATTCTCCACTACTTCATCCACAGCTTTAATTTGTTCCTTGATTTGAGAGACCTTGGAAAAGTAAGATTGAATGGTCTTTCAATTATGAAGCTTTACCCCTTTCAATTGGTTCCGCAGAGTCATCTTCCGATTTATGTTCTTTCCTTCAAACAACTTCGTTAAGAAGTCAAACATCTACTTAGGTGTCTTTAGGGAAGACACGTGGGGTATGAGATGGTCCTTTATAGAATCAGCAATGATTCTCTTAGCCTTGACCAAGTCCTTCTTGTGTAAGGCCTTATCCTCATCTTCCTTTGGAACTGGAACCTCTTCTTTAATTTAGGTGTCCAAATCATTCTCTTCAAGGATTGACCCAATCCATGCTCGGAAGTTATCAGCTCCATCAAGCTTATCCTCAAGCTTGGTGTGGTGAGACATATTTAAATAGTACTTCAAATGGAAATAGAAAATATTTAGGTCTTACCACTTGATTTACTGAAAAACTGGATCTGGAGCTGGATTAGGGTTTGTCAGAGAAACCCTAAAAATTCAAAATGTGAATTTCAAAATTCTAAAAAGATATAAAGATGCACCTTGATGAGGTGATCATCCTGGTATACGCAAAGTTTGAAAACCGAAAATTTTTTCCCTTCAAAAATGCTTTTCAATTTCTCGGATTCACTAGGGAGGACCCTGGATTAGGGTTTGAGTTTCCCAGAGCTTCACCCAACCAAAAAATTCGATCCAAAGCTCTAAACTTCGATTTTTCCAAGGTGCTTCCAGATATGTCCTCAGATTTTAGAAATTACTATTTTTGTGGAAACCCTAATTTTTAGGGCCAAAACAGAAAATGCTCAGAATTGAATTCTGTCTTGATAGAAAGATGCGCCCTTCCAAGGAGAGTCAATCTAGCCTCCTGACTTTGATGATATGTGGAGAGAAACCCAAATATTAAGAATCCCTAGCTTCTATAGCTGCATACTGCCTTCTTCTTAGGTAAGCTCTGATACCATGTTAATTTTTCGATAATTTCATTCCATTATCATAAGCATCTCTAAGAGAATAACATGTACAACATATGTCTATAGCATATAATTCATAGACATAAAAGCAATCACACAAGAGACACAGAGTTTCACCGAAGAAAACCAAGAAGGTGAAAAACCCCGCAACTTCCTCAGAGATAAGATAAGACACAAACCAATATCACAATGATCAAACCCAATAAGATGTCTCTAGCAGATGCTCCTCCTCCTCCACAAGTGCACCACTTTCTCTCTTAGATATGCGAGCTTGAGAAGTGAGTGAATGAGATAAATGAGAGACACAACCTCTCTATTTATACATTGACTTGACCTACCAATAACCACTGGGGAAGACTTGCTAATCAAGCCTAATAACCCTACCACATGTGCTAACCAGGGCCAACCCCACACTGGTGATCTAATAACCCATCAATACAAATGATGACACTTGTCGATGCACATGGCGACACTTACAAATAAAAATGACGACACTTCCAAATAGAGGAATGTAACATCTCTAATGGATATACAATAAAGTACAAATGTAATACATAGAAGAATATCTTCCAAAGTTACAAATACATCAACACATCTGGTTGTTGGTAATGTGGAGGGTGAAATCACTCCTAGTTTCTTGGTGGGTGATCTCAAAATAATTATAAGGGATGATGATGTTTTCAGGAGTGGTAAGACATATTTTGGATTAGATCCAAAGGATGAACATGAATCAGGTTTACAGTTACCTCGTGGGATTCATCAGGAAGTAGAAGACAAGCACACATCAGTTGGATGTGAACCAGAAGATTTGGTGGAAGGGAAAACCATCACAGGTCCACCACATGAAGAGAAAGACACGATACAAAGGTATTTCCACAATTCTGATTTTTGTATCCCTTTGTTTCATTCTGATATGGTAGCTACTTACAGTGAGAAGGTTGGCATGGTTAAGTCCTTCGGTACGGACGCTCAAAATTTTGGTGTTAACAATGAAGGCATTCATGGAGATGAACCATTGGAGGAGCATGACTCACTGCAAGTTGATATCAATGGGTGCTCACATTTCTTCGATGGTGACATAGAGATCAAACTTGAAGATGTTGTTGCAAGCCAAAGTACCATTGATCATGAAGATGGAGTCCTTGCAATAGTGGAAGCAAACCAAGGACCAATTTCACCTTCACCGCTTGAATTTTATGAGGGTGATCCAATGAAGTTTGAAGAAGAGAATGTTCTATCTCATGAAGTTTCATACTTTGATAAAGGTGTTGCAAAAATACTTTCCTTTGAGCATGAAGATGATGAATTTGCAGCCATTAGTGAGGAGAAAGGAGTAACTTCACCATCAACACATAAGCTTCATGATGTTAATCCAAGGAAAATTGAAGAAGAGGATGTTCACTGTCATGAACCATCCTTCCTTGAAGGGACATTAAAGATGAACACATTGAAGATCAAGGAGGCCATTGAAATTCTCCATGTCACTCATGCTTTAGTGTCACAATATTGTTGGAGAGCCGCATCACTGAAAAATCCACTCTCCATTGAAGACTTGGAGGAGATTCAGATGTCAATGACAAACATCAAAGGTAAATTTTCACAATTGATTTCTGACAGAGATTATTTGTTTGATATTTCAAGAATGTATCATCATGTATTATTGAAGAATGAATAAGAGCTTGAAAATCTCTCATATGAGTTGGAATCCACCCAATATTATTTAAGAAGTACTCAAAGTACTCTCTTGGAATCTCAGACGCAAGTAGAGCAACTTCAGAAAGAGTTTCTAAGATTTCATATTCCCTCCTATGTTCCAATTAGCCATTCCCTTTTGGTTGATGATTTTCAGATTTCTATGGAGAAATATCATGTGATGGTGGAACATGAGGTGCATGCTGATTTGAATGTTCTTGAAAGGGATGAAATAAAGCAAGAAGGTAACCAAGAACTTGCCTTGTTCCATAGAGATTATGAGTTACCACATGATGAGAGATGCATAATTTTGGAGGAGACACATGGTCTCACATTTGAGGGATCATCCCATGATGAGAAGGTACATAGATCCACATGCTTGGTGGATCACTGTTACAAAGATTTTATCCATTCTATTTCACCCCACACTTCTGGTTCAGTCACATCACTTGAAGATGAGAATTGGGTGAAAGGATTTTTCTTGATAATGCACCAAGAGGAGCAGGAGGCTCCCACAGTCATTCAGGATGACTTGATGGTAAATACATGGGGATTGGAAAAGGCTCACATTCCTACCAACAACCATGATCTTGATTTCATATCCTTGGAATTAAGTAGCAGAGAGTTATGTCCATATATAGATAGATGCACCACCAAGTTGAAGACTCTAGGAGGTAAAATTTTTAAGTGTAAGATTTTTAATCCCTATGACATTGATATGTTTTGTGATCAGCAACATAGGTACATATTGCTGTCATTAGATACCATTCATTCACACGTGGATTGGGTGGAAGATTACATGTCACACATGGAGTCTCCTAGCAGAAATATTTTTGCTCATGGTAGGTGGAAGAGAGCTAAGCAAGCAAGCTTACAAAAGAATTTGTTGAGCCATTGGAGACATGCACTTGGAGAAGCCACAAGCTTCTTACTTGGACCTGATTTGATAAGTGTTTGTTCATCCACTGATGGGATGAGTACATACTTGATGGAGGTATGCAACACATGTTCTTTCCACTCGAGTGGAATCAGTGGCAGAGAGTTGAGCCATTGGGATAGTACATGCTTGTCTTTTGATCCTGTGGCATAACATTGAACCATGAGATTACTTCCTTGGGGATGTATGTCCTTAAGGGTATTGTGTCTTCTTGCACTTATGGTTTTTCATTGTATTCATCATATTTTACTTATGAACAGATAACAAGGCATTTTTGCTTATATGATGCCTATCTTTCTCATGATTGGATAAGGGACTTTTACCCTTGTCATTTGAGCTACAGTGATGACATTTTTTATTCTTATGTGCATTCGGAATATGAGAACCTTCTTGATGGAGTGGAAAGAATTGATGAGGTTCGGACTCACTTTTGGAAGGCATATTTGGTGATGCATACTCTCTCCTTGATTGGGTCCTACCATGGAGAGTTGCATATCTTGATTGAGGGGCCCTCAAAGCTTCAGGGCTACATTGGAAAGCATGATTTTTCAATATGGTGGT
The DNA here is from genome assembly GCA_027924585.1 of Larix kaempferi. NCBI lineage: Eukaryota > Viridiplantae > Streptophyta > Pinopsida > Pinales > Pinaceae > Larix > Larix kaempferi. Next base: position 16,227,979 of record BSBM01000619.1, on the reverse strand, counting down.
ATGATGTTTTCATCTTTCCCCACATTTCATATGATGCTGATTTTTTCTTGTTACTAATGTTTGGGAAGATGCAGCATAATCATTGGGATCCTGATATTCCATGGGATGATAGTTTTTCACACATGTCACTACTACTTGGGAACTTGCAGTTGAAGCAGTGGGATCCAGGCACTCTTTTGCTTAAATTATTTTTTTGGATGGTATTCCGATCCATGGGGGTTCCATACAAGCAATGGGATCCTGGCATTATTTTTCCTTAGAGCAGTTGTTTGCATGGTTGCAAGATGGAGCAAGCCAACCCTCTTTTGCACCAGTTCATCTATGTTGCACTTGGTTTCAGTTTCCTACATGGGGAACACCTCCTTGGATGGACTTATAGTTTACATAGTAGTAGTATATTTGCATTTCTTATATTCTTATGGGATCCGGGCACACTTTCCAGTTGTTTCACTTGGATAGAGGTAGGCATGTTCAGTTACAAATGTCATGAATATTTTCTTGGAGATATGATTATGGTCAGAGTAGTGTAGCAAAAGCATGATGGACCTCTTGGGATATTTTGCTTGAGGACAAGCAATCTTGGGAGGGGAGGACTGTCATGTCCCCACAAAATTGATCATTGGATCAAGTTCCTAACCCAACGTAACCCTTGGGTTGAGGAGGCAGCTACATAACCATGGGGTTAAATTTTGTATTCTAGGAAATTAATTATTTAGGAGAGTGCATTTAATTTTATGTATAGCTGCTACCCACTTGGAATAAATAATTAATGGAGCATTTACTAATTATTGATGCAATTAATATTTTTATTTATTATGCTAAATAAATGGAGAACATGACCCACTAATTCATTGGTGGATAAGGTTGGAGGAATTACTTGGGGTAGAAGTCAAGTAAACACTAGAGTCCAAAAATGTTGCTAAAATGGTGAAAAGAGGCTTATTTCAAGAAAAGCAGCATAAATCCAGGAAAAAGAAGGCAAGTTGGAAAAGCAGGAAAGTTTTGAAAGAAGGAAAGTTTAGAAAAGGAAGGAAAGTCAAAAAAGTGGAAAGTAAGAAAAGCCAAGCAAAGCAAGCAAACAACCAAGGAAGGTTACCCACTCATATGTGACCTATTCTCATGGGTCAACAAGCCAAGTAACTTTCTCAAAAGGTCACCCTAAATTCTATAAAAGAATACAAGCAACTCCCTTTCACATGTTTTGGTAGTGTAAGGAATTTTATGAATGCATTATGCATCCAAGACTTGGGAGGTGTGCCCCTAGTCAATCATGGGAGATGTGCCCTAGATTTCTATGAGAGGATGATGGAATCCAACCATTGTCACTAGGATTATTTGAAGGTATTGAATCTTGCCAGGTCAAAATCAGAAGTTTAGAGCTATCTTCATCAAGTCGGAGATCTAATCCTCCATCCTCTCTCTATTCTACAACTAGTTTCTTATGTGCAAGAGGAGAGATTCTTCATTCAACTTCTGAGAGGAATATTGCACTATTCCTGATATTATAACAGAGTATTAAAGCTTCCCAGGTCAAAACAGGATTTTTGAACCATCTTCTCCAAAGACAGAAATCGAATCCTCCCTCCTTCTATTCTACAACTATTTTCTTATGTGCAAGAGGAGAGACTCTTCCTTCATCTTCTGAGAGGAATTTTGTCCTACTACTGATTTAATAAAATATTATGTAAATATATGATATCAATCACTTCAATACAATTTACAGAACTCTGAATTATTCTCTAATTTATGCACCCCTGCTAGATTTAGCTAGATTTTGACTAGCTTCCAATGAATGGTTCATAAATTGATGAATACAGATCCAATTGAGTTCATTCTAGTTCCTGTAGTTAGCTAATACATATAATTTCATGATACAACCACTATTTCATAATTTAGAGTTCCTTTGAGTATTGTTTGGAAGTCCATAAATCGACCCAGTTGAACTGTCCCGAATTGCCAAATTACTAGTTTTGTTATTACACTTTCTCAGATCTGCATAATACTTTATGGAATGTTATTATATGAATCAATGACTGTAAATGAATGATTATAAGCCTCTCTTATTCCCACAACAACCTTTTCCAATCCTCAGAAAAATTCCCTACCCATACTAGTCTGCATATGATGAGAACCCCAGGAGCATTGGAGTAGACTTCAGCCTGCTGATGTTTGAAACATAAATGGTCTCAGTACATTGTGTAGAGGTATAAATCCATATCAGAACCATTTTTCCATCTACAGCAGTTCTAGCTTCCATAGCCTTTGTTTTGATCAAAGTTGAGAAGATTCGAGTTTCTGTGCCAAACACTAAGTTGGTACATCACAGACTTCACCATAATTGTAGGACAATTATACAAGCTAGGACCGGATGAAGTACTGCGTATATGTGTGCTAGAACACGAAAAACCATTAATACTTGTTGAAGCACATTCAGGGGTATTTGGAGGCCAATATGCAGGAAGAGATATTGCATAGAGAATTTTAAGAGAAGGACTATGGTGGCCTACACTCCACAAGGATTCAGAGGAACATTGCCATAGTTGCGATGTTTTCCAAAGGATAGGAAAGCCATCTCGTAGAGATGAGATTCCATTGATGCCACAGCTAACTTTGCAAGAATTTGATAATTGGGCTATTGATTTTGTGGGACCTATCAACCCACCAGGAAAGTGAACTGGTTCAAGATACATAATTATAGCTACAGACTATCTAACCAGATTGGTAGAGGAAAAACCAGTGAAGGACTATAGTGTATTTAATGCCATGCAGTTCATTTTCGAAAACATCCTCACAAGGTTTGGATGTCCAAATATCCTAATGAGCGATTAGGGAACTCACTTCTTGAATAGAACTATCGAAGCCCTGACTGAGGAATTTCAGATTTACCATCAGAAGAGCACACCATATCATCCACAAGCCAATGGCATTGTTGAAGCTTTTAACAGAGTATTGGAAAATGCGCTCACTAAGGTATGTAATACAAACATGGATGATTGAGATATGCGAATACCAGCTGTGTTATGGGCATATAGGACAACTTGCAAGAAGTTGATAGGTCATACACCTTCCAAGTTAGCATATGGGCAGGAAGCTGTTATGCCAATGGAATACATAGTACCAGGTTTGAGGATTGCAACATTCACAGACATGGAAGATTATGATACAATGGAAGAAATGATACTACACTTAGTTGGGCTAGAAGATCACTTCATTGCAGGATTTCACCAACAAGTGCAAAAAGACAAAGAAAAAGCATGGCATGATAGACATATGAAGTACAAATTATTTCAGGTAGGAGATATTGTCCTCCTCTATGATAGAAAATACATGAAGTTTCATGGAAATTTTAAAATGCATTGGCTAGGGCCATATGTTGTCAATCATGTTCCTAATGGTGGCGCAGTTTAGTTAGCCACATTAGTGGGAGAAAACCTACTAGGTCTTATTAATGGAGGTAGACTAAAACCCTATAGGGATAGTCCTACTTCGCCAGACTCAGTTAATCAGTAACGAAGAAAATTTTTAAGTGTCAAGTACAATTGAAACTGGACACTAAAAATTGTGCATAGTCTGTACACAATTTTGGTGTAAAGCGAAGTCCCATAAAAGTGAAACATCTGATGCGAAGTGAATGTCGAAAGATGTGATGCGAAGTACAAATAGGAAGTGGAGCTACAAAGTTAAAAATGAAGGAGAATAAGTGCGCAGAGGAACTTCACGAATTTTTTCTAAGTTATGAGAGAAGTTCGGAAAATTTAGCCATTATATCTTTTCAGTCCAAAAAGTAGTTGTTATATAGTGTTTTTCTGACGACCACGTTTGCATTTAACGCAAATTTAGCCATTTCCAACGCATTCAATGAAGGAAAGGACCAATATATTTGGGGGATTTGTCCAACGGTCACGAAATTTAATGTCTATCTATCTATTTTAGGGAATGGGTCATGCCTATTGCATCTATAAATAAGGTCGTTCTCATACTTACTGGAGTTACAACAATTTTTATTTTTACTATAGGTAACTTTGAAATTTCACCAGCATGAGTGATCTTGAGAGCACACAGAGCAATTTCCAAGTGAATTCCTGAGAAATCGACGCTAGATGAGGTAGTGAGAGACTTTAAGTAGACTAGGATCGAGGGATTAATGAGAACTCCCTCGAAGAAATGCATTCTAGAAAGAGGCACCTCATCAAGAAGCTCACCGCGCCAAAAAGTCGAAACTTAGCGGAAAGATAAGGGACCGACCAAAGAACTAGAGAAGCCAAAGGTAGGAAGTATGAAGAAGAAACCTACGCATGAACCGCCGCAGGACATACCGATCAAACTCACGCCCGAATATATCCATCCACGAAGAAAGGATGCACCACATGTTAAGCTCGTAAGGAATGCTCAATATGAGATTCCATTTCCACCAATCTCAAGCCATGTGCGCATCCATTAGAATTTTCTTGGCAAGATCATGGATTGAAAGTTCTCAAATCATGATTTGTTAGAGGTGAAGTATTCACAATAGCCAAAGTATCTACAATTTCTTCCTAACCAATACAGGTGCCGAAAGATTGATGAGTTCACACAATAGTCTACCCTTCATGCGCAGAATTGGCTCACGACTCTAGTACCATCAAGGTTACTTAACCTTCTCTGTATTCCGCACTTTGAGCGAAGTCTTGAGCTCACTGCGGTGGTGTGCAATTTGCTATCATGCACGAACCAGGGATATCTATGGTTAGACTAGAGGATTGATATCAACATCAACCTAACTCACAGAATCACACATCTTAGTAAGCGAGGTGTTGATCCTGCAGCGGAGTTCATGGGAAAAAAAAAGATAAAGAGCTCAAGAAGCGCATGAAAGAAGAGTTCGGATTGCAGAAGGGAAGCCGCGGGTATGTCATAGGTGGGATCAAGGATCAAGCCACATGCTTCATAATCCAACTATTGGCAGGGAACATTTTGCAAAAATGCAGACCATCAGAGGTATCAGCCACTGCAGTTTCCTTGGCTGCGAAGGCTAAGGATGGTACTGGGTACAATTGGTCTAGTTACTTGTTGAATGAGTTCTTGGATGATGTCCGAGAAACTCAGGAAGGTGGAAGTCCTTTCCACTATAGCTGGCTGCTAGTGTTGATCGCATTTGTGGGATGGAAAGAGACACTCCATGGCTAGTATATTCCAGTGATTATGGGAGATTGCCTAGGAACCAAATATGCAAATATGTGGGAAAATGTGAATCCATATAGACAACGCCTAAACAATGAGCATATGCTCACCTATTATGAGCAGTTGTTTGATTTTATTAGATGCACTCTGCGCATTACGAAGGATGTAGCGACTGTGTATATCAGAAGGATCATGTTTAAAGCTGACCTTCACTTCATATACATCCATGCAAGGGTTGAGAAGCATAACCTAGAATGGTTCAAACGATTCTACCAGTTGGATTCACCAAAAATTGAGATAATTATGGAGGATTGGCCGAAGGAATGGAAGGTTGAATCAGCTGTAGAGATCAACACCACATCAGATGAAAGCGAAGCTTAAGATCCACAGAACGGGCAAGAAACAACCAACGCACAAGCCAAAGAAATAGGCCAAGAAACAAGTCAAAAAGGCACTACTGAGACGTAGACTAGAGAAAAGAGGAAGGACCTTGAAAGCGAAGTGCTTGAGAAAGTGAACCGAAAGAAACATAAAGCAATCAAAGCACCAGGAGAAATGCAATTTCATGTAGATGACTATGAAAGCATTGCAACATGAGTCAGTGAGCATTTAGAAGAAACGATCGTTCTGAAGGAAAGCAAAAGCGAAGAGGTTTAGGTGAACCTCATCCAGAACCTTTCAGAGCTAAAAAGCATCGTTGCAAAGATAGAACAAGTCCAACAGGACTTGGTGCAAGAATCAGAGTCAGAGGGAAAGTCAGGCGAGTCAAGCCAAAGAAAGAGAAGGATGCCTTCCTTGATGATGAGACCTCGCTTGGTGAGGATTGAGCCAATGAATATCATTTTCCCAAATGATGAAGTAGATGAAGGTGTGAATAGGTTGGAGCACCTAGATATCAATGTTGACTTGTTTCCACTTGAAGAATTACACAATCTGCACCTATAGGTTGTGGAAGAAATTCGGGACAGAGACATAACTATGTATAACCAACACCTACAGTTGGAGGAAAAATACAAGGAGTTGAAGGGTGAATCCATGGAAAAAGTAGAGAGCTAGCTACTGCTCAGGAAAAACATCGTAGACTAAAAGAAACAGTTGTAGCAGTCTGCCCAAAGATACCTGAGTGCGAATAAGAACCTGAGGTAGAGGCTATGGTACTTAATATTGGTGCTGCAGTTGACAATCTTAAGGCATATATGGCGGATATGGAGATAGCATATAATGATAAAATTGCTACTCTAGAGTCGAAGCAACAACCGGGCACTCCTCAGGAATTCAAAGAAGCTAGAAGCGAAGAGTTGAGGATGTCAACAGAGAACATCACAGTAGAAGTGGTGTGATGTCAGGAGTTGCTTGATGAAGCTACTAGGCTATGTGTTACATTGCAGGAAGATCCTGAGCTGTAGCATATACAAGAAAAGCTACAACTGCGACAATAAGAGTTAGATTCTGTGCAGACAGCTATGAAGAATTTTTCGCCAAGGTAGAAGATTCAGAAACTTGTAGAGACTAGGGAGCTTCAAAAAGAGTTGGAGGAATTAAGGGAAAAAGAGGTTGACACTTCAACAAAGTTGCAGCCAAAGCAAGAAGAAGCGCTCGCTCTGTTAGATCAGATTGAAGATAAATTGCAATAAATTCGCACAACGGAGTATACAGTGAAGGAGCATGCTCATGAAGCAATCTCATAGGAGATGTTGGAAACTGTCAAGGACATTGAGAAGTAAACAGTTGCGAAGCTAAGCGCAACTCTTCAGGACTTCACTGAAAGGTTGAGTCCCCCAGGGGATGCGCAACTAGAGAAAATTGGACTAGGGACAATCCATGAGTAAGTTTTAGGGGCCTGTTGGGAAAGGCCCAAGTTGGCACAATTTTTGGTTAAGCGAAGTTCCAAGTAAGCGCAGTTGTTAAAGCGAAGTCCAAGCTTGGCGCGGTTTTGTTGAAATGTAGCTCAAGCGCAACAATTTTTGTTGGCAATAAGTAGAAGTGAAGCAAGGTACATCAATGACCTATTTTGGGTAAAGAACTGCGCAAATGCTGGGAACAAGGTAAGGAGCGGTGCAGAGTCGGAGGAAAGGGACCTGTCGCTTTAGTGAAGATAGAATACTAAGGATGACCAGGATGGCTGAGGCAGTTAGAACGGTGAACCGATAGCGACAGAAGAAGTGGAGCGGCTGAAAGGGAAATGTCAGTATGAAGTTAGAGTCGTGCGGTCAAAACTACGACTATCAGAAGAGAGTTAGAGCCAGAAGCAGCGTAGAAAGGCGGTCAAAGCCAAGTGAAGTAGATGTCGAGTATGACAAGCCTGGTTAGCGGGGTAACCGCGCAATTTATGGGGGTTTTGGGTACTATAGGTTTTTTCGGCCCATAATGATTGTAAAGACGTGACCCTCGGGCACAATATATAAAAGGGGCAATTTTGTAAGGGAAGGGGGGGTCTTTTTGGTCTCTCAGGGGTTGGTATTTTTGGGACCATGATGAAATACTAAGTATTGTAAGAGAGCAAGAAGAGAAGAAGAGGATCTGCAACTATGTGCACAGATACCCAATTGTAGAGAGAAGAGTCTGCAGCTGTGTGTGCAGACTGGAAATATTGACCCTTCCCATTAATATAAAAAATAGTTCCCGTGGACGTAGCTCCCATCCGGGGGGTGAACCACGCAAATAAGTGTGTTGTGTGAATGCATGAATGTGATTGTTTATGTTTATGTTTATGCTTATGATTATGATTATGTGTGTTCTTTCTTTTATATGTATTTTCACATGAATGGGCAATGAGAATAATATGTTAAGTAACGAGCACATATATTTGAATGCACAAGTAATCCTGAGTATCTCGAATGCATAATTTCACAAAGTGACACTAATCCAACGGATCCTGTAGAGTGTAAAATTGTCCCTCAGTGCGGTCCCAGGGTGCGTTGTTGCATTGCATTGTGTAGTTTCCCGTGAGTGTATCCCCATAGTGTGTTGTAGTATAAGAAATGGATGTGAAGTATATGTGACTTCGCTCAGCTTACTAGTTTATTAGTTGCACATCACCTGGCTGTAGAAACATGCTTCTACATCCACCCCATCACTTCACCTCCGGTGGGACCTCAGTCTGTTCACAAGCTGTTGCTGAAAGGGACAGTGAAAAAGGGTTTTGTTGGACCACTAACTGCGTCGAATACGGGACTGATATAAGTATTAAGAGACATAAGAGGTATAGAGCCAACAGGAAGTCACGCATTGTGTGATGTAATTGAGTCTCCTAGGCTACACTCACAAGGTTGTATTGTCTCGATGTTGATATGGGATGTGGTAGGAGGTAGTCATTATGTGTGACATAATTGAGTCTCCTAGGATACACTCATGAGATGATATGGACACGTTGTGAGGTAATGAAGGTATTCTTTGTGTGTGATGTAAAGTATGATCCTAGGATGGACCAAACGAATGGCTTGCTCGCTCAAAATATAGGGTGAGGTAACGTAGGTGGTCACTATGTGTGACGTAATGTACAATCCTGAGATGGACCCACCGAATGGTTCAAAACTTATAGTGATGTATAGATTCGAGAGAGATGTCAAAATTCAATGGTTAGAGTACAAACTTGCAGCAACAGTGATGATGATAATAGCATCAGAAGAATACCTTCCTTGTTAAGAGGGAGTGTTGAAGAATGTAACTTCAGAAGACATTCTTATTGTATTTTTATTATATTTCCTTCATGAAATATTCATATTGTATTTTATTATGTAAAAACCCTAAAAGAAATCATGTAAAATAGACAAGTCGACTCAGTGGGTAAACTGTCCCAAACAATGGGCAGTCTACCCCAAACAATGGGAAAAACTGCCCTAGTCAAGTCGGTTCGGTTAGGGAAATTAAAGTCGGATGAGTTAGGTAAAAAGGGCCAATTTGTGAGTAGTATAAATAGAGTGGTGCCTAGCTCATTTGGTGCATCACTCACTCAAGCAAGTTTTCATGAGTAGAGGCAGAAGGACAAGTTTGCTTGGGAGAAAGAATGGTTGCATTGAAGTCATAATTTCTTGGGATTTCTATTTTATCTTATTCTCAATTATTGTATGAGATTGAAATTGTACTTTCTGACAAATCTTTATTGAAGAAGTTTTGCTGGTTTTTCCCGTGAGAGAGTTTTCCTAGGATAAATATTTGTGTTCTCTTGTTATGTGTTTCTTGTCTATCTTTCAGTGATCCTATCACATGTGGTTTTTGTGATAATATATATAATTTTTTTTAAGATCTAACATAACCATCCTGGAAGTATCAAAACTCTAACAAAATTAACATAGTATCAGAGATTAGGGCATAAATGAGATAAGTTCAATAGCCAAGCTTGAGCTTATGTAGATCCTGAGTGAGCATGGTAATATTCAATCTCAGTAAGACTATAGGAGCATGATTTGGATGGCTATGTATCTAGTGTTATTTAAAATCCTACTACAAATGCAGGGCACGTCAACTTCAAGAAGAATCAAGCCAAGGAAAAGATGATTATTTATGATTTTGTGAAAGACAAATTGATGCCCTTGATTACTCCATTGAAGACCACAAATAAATGTTTCGACACTTTGAAAAATATCAATGAGAAGAAGACGCCTAGTCAAAAGATATCATTAAAGAACAAAATTCGAAATCTGAATATGGACAAGGACAAAGTTGTGACTTCCTTCTTCACAAATATCTCTCAAGTAGAGATCAACTCATGAGTATTAGTGTGACAATTGATGATGATGATCTCATCTAGACTGCTCTCGATGGTCTTCCATCTTCATGTGAGACATTCTTGGCTACAGTAAATAATCGAGAAGGGAAACCTAGCTTTGAGATATTGTTGCATGATTTTCTACTAGAAGAAGGGCGAATCCAGAGCAAGTATACTGCCTCCAAATAAGAGAACCTCACTCTTGCGGCACAGATGAAAAGAGGTAAGAAATATCACAAGAAATTATCTCATCAAATGGAGAATGATTTCAGGAACTTTGATAAGTCTAAATTTAAATGTTTCAATTGCAACAAGAAAGACCATTATGGAAGCGAATGTCGTGCAAAACAAAGAGGAAAATTCAAGGTTGGGTTTCATGCTTCTAATTCTATAGAAGATGAAACTACAAGAAAGAATTCATCCGATGATCAAGAGACAAAGAAGGAGTACTAACTTGTATCAACCCTTTCTGGATCTATTACCACTAGTGTTGATACATGGCTGGTAAACAATGGTGCATTGTAAAATCTCAAGCACAGATGAATCTAGCTAATGTGGATTCCTCACTGGTGAAAGATTGCACAACATTTGCAAGAATTAGCATAAAAAAATTTAAATGAATGAAGAACAATTACACATGAAATGGTGAATAATGTCAATATTATTAACTGTCCAACCTTAACAAAGGTTAAGAACACTCATATATACAAATCTGGAAGAATTCGAATCCATCTGGAGTGTTCACACTGATCTAGCTTAGAAAAAGCTCAAACCCCCCTAGGTTGACCAAAAAATCCCAAACCATCCCAAACTGGTTCGAATCTGCAGTGTGAATGCTGGGAATGACTGGACAGGCCCATGTGACCTCACACATGTGAAGAAACTGGTTGGTTAGAGGTTTGGAGTCTAAAATTGGTCAAAAATGTGACAAAACAAGGCAAGATTGTCCACAAGGAGAGCAAATGCGCCCTAGGTAGAAGAGAAGCATGCTGAGTGCATTAAATGACCTGAGGAGGGCGCTCTAGGCATGCTGAGTGCATTAATTGCCCTGGGGAGCGCTCCACATAGCTGGTTTGACTCAGCACTTGTTCACATTTGCCATCTAGTTCATGATAATTGACCATTTAGTAGCTAATCAACTTAGGGATGTAATCATTAATCACTTGGGCTAATTAATCATCATTAATAAATGATTAATGTACATAGGTGGAAAAATGTTCTAACACCCCCCCTTAAGCTAGACTTAGTGAAATATCAAAAATTAAGGCCTTGGCAACTAGGCTCAAGTCACCTTTTACATCATGAAAATTTATTTGTCCATGTAACCAAGGTAAGGAGGAAAAACACATGGGAAATAAAACCTCCCCTCTAAAATGGACATGTGGCATATATCAAAATACACCAATCATCACCATGCATCACTCACCCCAAGCAAAGATCTAAGGTGAGTGAAGGTCTTCTCGGTAAAACACTTGGTGAAGATATCAGCAGTTTGCTCACTGGATGGGCAATACTGCAATGCTATGGTCCGGTCATGCACCAACCCCCGAATGTAATGCATGTGTATCTCTATGTGCTTGGTCCTCTGTCTCTGTACTGGATCGGTAGAAATCTTGATTGTACTTTGATTATCACACCAAAGAATAGTGGGTGAATCAAAGACAATCCCGAACTCTGCAAGAATACCTTGCAACCAAACACATTGTGTGGCTGCATTGACTGCTCCCCTGTACTCGGCCTCAACTGAAGATAAGGAAATAGTGCTCTGTTTCTTGCTTGACCAGCATATAGGTCCATGTGCAAGCATAAAGACATAACCGGAAGTTGACTTCCGATCAATACAATCACCGGCCCAATCAGAATCTGTAAATCCTACTAGTTCAAGGGATGAACCAGCAGCATAATGGATACCAAAAGACTTAGTACCCTGAACATAATGAAGGATCCTCTTGGCTGCCTTCCAATGGATCTCATGAGGCTCTTGCATGTGCCTTGCAACAGCCCCAACAGCATAAGACAAATCTGGTCGAGAGTGTGTAAGATACAACAAACTCCCAACTAGTTGTCTATACAACGAACTGTCAACTAGTGGTGAAGAACCCCATTCTGTAAGCTTAACTCCTGAAAGAAATGGAAATTTTGCAGACTTACATTCAGCCATCTTAAATTTCTGCAGCAAATCTGAAGCATACCTTGACTGACATACAGAAATTCCATTCACAGATTGATCAATCTCCAAACCCAGAAATTGTTTTAGCAATCCTAGATCGGTCATGGAGAATGCACTGTGCAATGCTCTCTTAACTGAGTCAAGTTCTTTGGTGCAGCTACCAGTGATCAAAAGATCATCAACATACAGTACAATAATCAATATCAGATCACTAACATGCTGCATATACACATTTGGATCAGACTTACACCTCTCAAACCCCAAAGATAGCAGAAAATTGTCCATTTTTGCATACCATGCTCTAGGAGCTTGCTTGAGCCCATAGAATGACTTGTTCAACCTGCAAACAAGTGTATGATCAGAAATAAAACCTTCAGGCTGCTGCATATAAATCTCCTCATTCAGATCCCCATGAAGAAAGGCACTTTTTACATCCATGTGATGAATCTCCCAGCGCTTGGAAGCCCCAATGGCCAAAACTAGTCTTATGGAGTCCATCTTTTCCACCGGTGCAAATGTTTCTGTATAGTCCACTCCTTGGACCTGAGAGTAACCCTTAGCTACCAACCTGGCCTTATACTTCAGATCAGAGCAATCAGATCCAATTTTGGTTCTATAAATCCACTTGCATTGCACTAGTTTCCTCTTGGGAGGAAGAGGGACCAAATCCCAAGTTTTGTTCTCATGGAGTGAGTTCATCTCCTCTTGCATGGCTGATTGCCACCTTGGGTCTGTACATGCTTCTGAATATGACATTGGATCAGATCCAACCATCAAATAACAGGCCTCACTCAGATCAGAATTGTTATATGCAAAGGAATTGTGAAATTGAGATCTAGTTTTCCTAGCATCTTGGGGATCTCCCACTAGCTCTCCGGCACTCTGAATTGTTTTCTCTACCCACTTGGGCCTTGAGGGAGGGATATGTTCAGAATCCATATCAACATCATCTTCAGCAATATCAGAATCAGAAATATCAGAGAATGAATCACTACTTACTTCATCATCAAGACGAGGGAATGAGCATTCCCCATCACCTTGTTCACTAGCTTGCAAAAATTCTTCCTCTTCGAATTTGACACTTCTTTCAATGAAAGTTTTGTGAGTGGATGGATCAAAGAGATTATAGCCCTTGGAATCCTCTGCATACCCAACCATGATTGACTCCTTGCTTTGGGGCTGCAATGCCTTTCTCTTCTCCGGTGGAATTCTGGCCCAAGCCCTTGAGCCAAAAATTCTGAAATGTGAGACATTTGGCTTGTGGCCCATCCAAGCTTCAAATGGAGTGATTCCTTGCAATGCTTTGTGTGGTGCTCTGTTCTGAACATATGCTGCACAATTCATAGCTTCAGCCCATAATTTAGGAGACAAATCCCTTGCTTGCAACATGCAAGTTGCCATCTCTTTCAGTGCTCTATTTTTGCGCTCTGCAACACCATTTTGCTGAGGTGTGTAGGGCACTGAGTGTTGCATCTGAATGCCATGCTCTTGACAGAGCTGCTGAAAATTGTTGTTGACATACTCTCTGCCATTATCAGTCCTCAAAACCTTCATGGCCTTCCCACTGAAGTTCTCAACCATGCTCTTAAAAATCTTGAAACAATCAAAGACTTCAGATTTTTGCTTAAGGAAAAATAACCAGCAGTACCTTGAGTAGTCATCGATGAAGGTGAGCACATATTTGCTGCAGCCATAGGAGGGTGTGGGGAGTGGCCCTATGAGATCAGAATGTACTATCCCAAGAGGTTGATCAGCCCTCCTAGCCTTCCCTTTGTCATACTTCCTTTCAGGATGTTTCCCAATCATGCAACCCTTGCATGTTCCACTCGAAAATCTGATTTGGGGCAGCCCTTCTACCATATTTTCTTTGCTTAAAACTTGAAGATATCTGTAGTTTAGGTGCCCATACCTTTGATGCCATATCTTGCTGGTCTCATTCCCATGTGACAGCAGCACACTTGGTGAAGAAAATTCGAGGAAGTGGGAGAACATGTACATCTTCATGTCATGGTCTGCAACACCCTTTGCAACAATTTTCCCGGTGGAAACTTCTGATATCTCCACTTCATCCTGAGTGAAGACCACCTTCTTTGCTGCTCCAGTATGTGTCATTTGATACACAGAGAGCAAGTTTGCTGCAAGATTTGGCACATACATCACATTGGAGAAGAAGCCATTCTCCATAGAGATTTTCCCAATGCCATGAGCAGGGATTTCTGAGTCATCTCCCATTCGAATTGAGAGACCACTGTAGGGAGCAAGTTCAGAAAACGAGTCTCTTGAGGAAGCCATGTGCCTTGAGGCACCTGAATCAATGATGAACAAAGGTGAATGAGATGAGATAGCCACCAAAGCATGGCAGCTCTCCTTGTCTTCAGAAACGCACTCCTTCTTCTTGGAACTTTCAGGAAGAGGAATGTTATTTTTCTGTAGGAGATGGGTCATGGTGTCTATGGTTTTCTTCATGCATGAGCTCTCTGGATGAAAACCTCTTTGACAGTAGCTACATTTTGTCTTCTCAGCCTTCTTTCCCTTGTTCTTGACAGGATTCGAAACCCCCTCAGAGGATTTGGGCCTCTCATCCTTTCTCTTCTTCTCTTGAGGTTTCGAACCCTTGGGTTTTTGCTTGCTTCTTCCACATTTCGAATCTCCAGCTGCAAGAACTTGATCTTTTTGCTTGATGGAGCCCATCAAGACCATCTTGTCTTGCTCTTGAGTTAGCATCTCCATGAAGTCAGCCAAGGATGGCATCTTCCAACCTCTAACTGTGAGCCTTGTGGAGTTGAAGGAAGACACAAAAACTGAGTATTCAGAACCCAATTTTGAGAGAATGGACAACACCAACTGTTCTTCTTTCTTCTCTATGCCACATTGTCTGATCTGCAAGACCAAGTTCTTGAACTTGGTGAAGAAGTCCTGGATGGAATCGAAATTCCCTGGGCTCAGTGAGACAAGCTCATTTTCGAGCTGGTGGCCTCTCATCTCATCAGTCTTTCCAAACAGTGTCTCAAGCTTGAGCCACACTTCATTTGGAGTTGCTAGACTTTCTACATGAAACAGGAGGTCTCTCGAAATGCTGAGACAAAGGAGGCCAAATGCCTCATCCATTCTGTTAAAAAACTTGGATTTCTCCACAGCTGAGTTTGGCTCAACCTCAGTGCCCATCGTGATTCTGTAGATACCCTTAGATCTCAGCAAAATCACCATTTCTGCCTTCCAATCGAAATAGTTGAAGGGTGTGAGCACGTTTGGGTGAGATGGCTCCATTCTCCTCTGCTGCAATTCGCACTTGCTGACAATGCTGAACTCCAATACCTGCAAACAACTCTCAAATCACTCTGGAGGGATCTACACTCACAGATTCGAACCCTGTATGGATAGTGGGTGCATTCGGGAGAGCATCACACCTGAGAGGAGCCACTAGATTTCTCCAGTAAGCTCAAGGCAATGGCCTCAGGAATTATGTGGTTTCTCCACTGTTTCTGGCAATCCACTACAACAGTCTGCTGGTTCGAATTCTAGCTCCAAGAGCTCTGATACCATGTAAAATCTCAAGCACAGATGAATCTAGCTAATGTGGATTCCTCACTGGTGAAAGATTGCACAACATTTGCAAGAATTAGCATAAAAAAATTTAAATGAATGAAGAACAATTACACATGAAATGGTGAATAATGTCAATATTATTAACTGTCCAACCTTAACAAAGGTTAAGAACACTCATATATACAAATCTGGAAGAATTCGAATCCATCTGGAGTGTTCACACTGATCTAGCTTAGAAAAAGCTCAAACCCCCCTAGGTTGACCAAAAAATCCCAAACCATCCCAAACTGGTTCGAATCTGCAGTGTGAATGCTGGGAATGACTGGACAGGCCCATGTGACCTCACACATGTGAAGAAACTGGTTGGTTAGAGGTTTGGAGTCTAAAATTGGTCAAAAATGTGACAAAACAAGGCAAGATTGTCCACAAGGAGAGCAAATGCGCCCTAGGTAGAAGAGAAGCATGCTGAGTGCATTAAATGACCTGAGGAGGGCGCTCTAGGCATGCTGAGTGCATTAATTGCCCTGGGGAGCGCTCCACATAGCTGGTTTGACTCAGCACTTGTTCACATTTGCCATCTAGTTCATGATAATTGACCATTTAGTAGCTAATCAACTTAGGGATGTAATCATTAATCACTTGGGCTAATTAATCATCATTAATAAATGATTAATGTACATAGGTGGAAAAATGTTCTAACATGCATCCAAGCACATGACTAGATATAGGATCACTATCAAAAATATGAAGGAAAATGAGTTTTCATGTAAGGTGGGGCTTAGAGATAATACCACCTATTTGATCCAAGGAGTTCGATCAACTTATTTTCAGTTGGATTCAGGATATGTACTGCATGTGGATGAAATTATGTTTTACCCCAAATTGAAGAAGAACCTCTTCTTTGTTTTTGCTCTAGAAGATAAAGGATTCATAGTTATCTTTATGGAAAACAAAGTGATCTTGTGTCCTAAGCATGAAGACTTGAACTTTGCATTATTAATTGGAGTTAGAGAGGGAGGTCTCTACAAAGTTCGCGGAAAACTCATTCAAGCCACGATCCATGACATAGTTAGTCCTTATGAGTTGTGGAATATAAGGATTGGGCATCTCCATTTCAAAGTACTACCAAGATTGAAAAATATGATGAAAGGTTTTCCCATGTTTAAATCTGATTTTTATAGTGCTTATAGAGGTTGCACTATTGGAAAGAACATTAAGAATAGTTTTCCAAGTAGTACCAAAATATACAAGGGAATCCTTGAATTGATTCATTCCAATCTATGTGGTCCTATGTCTGCACACTCATTGAGTGGTTACTTGTATTATTTCCTTTTCATAGATGACTTCTCTTGCAAGTCATGGGTTTATTTTTTGAAAGCAAATAGTGAAACTTTTAACAAGTTGCAAGGGTTTAAAGCACTAATTGAGAATTAAAATGGAAAGCAAAGTTTTTCTTTGAGATTTGATAATAGAAGAGAGTTTGAGTCCCATGAATTCAATGACTTATGTCGATATGCGGGAATAAAAAGATAGTTGATTGTAACCTACAACCCCCAGCAAAATGGGGTTGCTTAAAGAAAGAAAAGAACAATATGTGAGGCTGCAAAATCCATGATGTGTGATCAGAATCTGCTCACATCCTTATGGGAAGAATCCTCCAGCACTGCTATTTATATTTAGAATAGAATCCCTCATGCTATCTTGGGAGAAAAGACTCCTGAATAGGTTTTCACTAGTGAAAAACCAGATATTAGACACTTGAATATTTTCAGTTGTCCTATTTACATTCACATACCAAAAGAGAAGAGGGAAAATATGGATTCATCTGGAAATAAAGGAACATTTGTTCGATATAGTGAATCCTCCAAATCCTACAAAATATATGTTCTAGGACAAATAAACATTGAAGTCAGTAGAGATGTGACATTTCACGAAGAGGTTGCATTCAATCACTCAAAAGAACTTCAATGTGATTCAAATATGGAAGGGCATGATACTCCTAAGATGGAGGATCTAGTTTTTGAGACTCCCCTTTCATATGGTGAGAGGGAGAAGCGAAATGAGTCTGTGGATCCACTTGATCCAGAAGAACCAATAGAATTGATATAAATATCTCATGAAGAACCTCCCACTAAGAGGAGATCTACATGGTGTCAAGACATTCTGCAAGAGGAAGAAAAGCATGGAGCACCTCTAGGCTCATCTAGAGAGCAAAAACGACATGAAATATTTTCAGGATATGTAGCATAGATGAGTCACATTAGTGATTCAGAACCCTCTACCTATGAGGAAGCCTCAAAGTATCAATTATGGAAATATGCCATGGTAGAAGAATACAAATCTATCATGAAGAATGACATGTGGGAAGTGGTTCCTAAACTTGACGGGAATTCAATAGTAACTTCCAAGTGGCTTTATAAAATCAAGCATGCAACTGATGGAAGTATTGAAAAGTATAAAGTAAGATTTGTGGCCCATGGTTTCTCATAGAAAGAATGGATAGACTATGATGAGACATTCACTCCTGTATCTAGGTACACTACTATCTGAACCATAATTTCCCTTGCTTCAGTTTTGGGTTGGAAACTTCACCAAATGGATGTGAAGACTGCCTTCCTCAATGGTGAGGTTGATGAAGAGGTTTACATACATCAACATGAGGGGTTCTTAATTCATGTGAAGGAGTCCCATGTATACAAACTTAATAAATTTTTGTATGGGATTAAGAAGGACCCGAGGGCTTGGTATTCAAGTATTGACAACTATCTTCTGAGCTTAGGATTCTCCAAAAGTGAAGCTCACCGCAACATTTACTTCAAGGTTGTTATGAACCAAGCATTGATATTGGTTCTCTATGTTGATGACTTGTTCCTTAATAGAGAGGAGAAACAGATAGCTCGGTGCAAGAGGAATATCACTTTTGAGTTCAAAATGAAAGACTTAGGTCTTATGCACTATTTTCTTAGTCTAGAAGTTTGGAAAAGGAAAGATGAGATCTTTATTTCTCAAGGAAAGTACACAGTTGATGCATTATAGAGATTTGGTGTAATGGAATATAAGTTCATGTATACTACAATGGTGTCTAATCTAAAGAATCTACATGATTCAAATTCTGGATCGAATCTAGTGGATACTACCATGTACATACAACTCATTGGTTCCTTGATGTAATTGATACATAGTAGACCAAAAATGTTTTATTCAATCAGTATCTTGAGTCAATTCATGTCTGATCCAAGACATAGACTTAGGATTTCTAGCAAGCATGTGCTTAGATACCTTTGAGGTATTATTTGTTATGGAATTATATATGCTTCCAATGGTGGAGTGATGTTACTTGGATATGCCAACTCTGACTGGGGTGGTAGTTTTGTGGATTGAAAGAGTACATTCAGATTTTGTTTTAGGTTAGGGATCATCTATGATCTCTTGGTTCAACAAGAAGTAGGGATCTGTAGCCCATAGTACTACAGAAGCAGATTATATTGCAACTAGTACTTCCTATTGAGAGGCTGTGTGGCTTAGGAAGCTACTTGCTCGGTTGTTCGGTGAGAAGCTTGAGACTGCAGTCATTCGCTCTAAAAATCATAGTTGTATTAAGATATCA
This sequence comes from Larix kaempferi, assembly GCA_027924585.1. Taxonomy (NCBI): domain Eukaryota; kingdom Viridiplantae; phylum Streptophyta; class Pinopsida; order Pinales; family Pinaceae; genus Larix; species Larix kaempferi. The sequence continues at coordinate 16,208,788 of BSBM01000619.1, read as the reverse complement.
GAAAACCCATTGTTTTATGAAAGATTGAAACACATTGAGATGAAGTATCACTACATCAAATACATGGTCCATAGAGGTTCCGTAAGACTTCAGTACATTGCTTCCGGTGAACAAATTGCATATATGTTGACTAAGTCTCTTTCCGGGATGAAGTATAGGTACTTCTGAGAAAAGCTTGGCATGGTAGAGAATTCCTCTCTCGTTGAGAGAGAGTGTTAAAGTTACAACATCATGATTCATTCTCCAAGTCAATCTTGTGTGTCAATATTGAGCCTCATGTGTCAAGGTAGTGTCTTATAAGAGCCTAAGTTGGACTTAGGAAACTTGGAGAAGAATCTTGAGTTGGACTCAAGAATGGTTAATCTTCATGTGTTGAGGCAAGTTCTTTGTATGCCAAAGTGATGATGTTTTACAGTCTTGCTAGTCAAGGCTAAGGTATTTTGTGTCAAGATATATCCTCATGGGTTGAGGTGGTGACTCATGTGTTGAGGCAATTCTTTTCATGTCGAATCATGTATGGTGTGTGATGCACTACTAACCATGGTTGATATATTAAGTCTCCCCTAGGGAATGGCAACCCCTAGAGTGAATTACTTTAGCATATAACCACTTGGAATGATAGTAGGAAAATATGATCACATCATTGGGAAAATATCCTTAGTATATTTGATATGATAATTAAGATGGCACATGTGGACCATGCACATAAGACAAGAGATAAATATAAGATGTGATAAGATATGAGAGAATTCAAATTGCACATAAAAGAATTAATTCAAAGAGATTTCAAATTGTTAAACTTCAATGGAGACTTTAGTAAATCAAAAGAGAACTCGAATTGATCACTACAGTAATGTTAACAAGAAATAATCGGTTAAGAGAGTTAACTAAGTGATAAAAAAGAAGATCTACTTAACTAAGTGTTATTGAATGATGACACTTATGTTAAACTAAAAGATGACACTTGAGTTGCGACACTTGCATGATGACACTTAAGCTAGCCACCTAACTAAGTGGGAAAGCTTTCAATTGAGGGGTGAGTTCATCCTAAGACTCAGTTCAATGAGTTAATGCACTGCATGAGAAGTGGGGCACCCTTCTTCATGCAAGATTGATCATCCATATGGAGGGCGAGTTCATCATGAATTCAGAAGATAAAAATAGAAGCCGATGCATGTGAAGAATATATAAATATGTTATACAATATTGATGAATTAAATGTGAAGTGAATTCTCTTCTCCCTTGAAGGAAAATCGCTTCTCTTTGTGCAGGATATTATTCCGAGTCTCTCTTATTTATCTTTCTCTTTCTCTGTAATTGAACCGAGGATGCTTGATGTAAAATAAATTCTATGTTATCTATCAATATACTAAGGAAGGTTTTGCAGGGTATTCTCCCTCAAGTCATAGAGGGTTTTCCCAGGTTAACTTCATGTGTATAATGTGATTTCTTATGCGTATCATTGTTATTTTATTTCAAGTACTATTGCATTTTTAAATTAAATATAAAAAACTAATAGTCTTCGCATGTGCAAGATACCTCTCATCACATTGTCCATAACACCTTCATCATATTCCCACCTCAAACTAAACATCATCATCTTTGAATCGATATGCTTGTCTTTAATGCTTGACATATTGTTTCATTCCCAAGCTATCTCCTTGACACATGGACCTCTGCCTCAACTATCTATCCCAATGACAGGATTCATATGAGGCTAGGGAGGTTTCTCTCTAGGTTGTATTCACCTACATTCAAGTATGGATGTATTGAGGTTATTTGGAGGAGGATCTCCTATTTTTTAATGAGTTATTATGTAATTGCTCATCCCTGTCATTTTGATAGTTATGCTCCATGTTCACATCTTGTGTATAATGCATTTACTTTTCTATATTTTAAGGATTTGGTCCATAATAGATATTTTTTCCCAAATGAATTCATGCAGTATTATAAGAAGTATGGAATACAAAGAAAAATGATGGATCTTTATATGCCTCAACATAATAGAGTTGCAAAGAGAATGAGTATGACATTGATGGAAAATGTAAGAAGTATGTTTAATGGTGCAAGATGAGACCAATACTTCTATATAGAGGCAATAGCGATTGCATGTTACCTCATCAATCAAATTTTACCTACATTAGTACATGTTGATAAAAATTCATATGAGACATGTACTAGTATGATTCCTTACAAAGGAAAACAATTGAATAAGTTGGACTATAATGTATAAAAGAGTATCTTTAATGGGTATATAAGTGGTGTAAAAAGATGTAATATTTGGAAACTAGAATTAGAGAAGACTATTTATATTCATAATGTAATATTTAGAGAGGTTTAAAAGCCTCCAAACTAGGAAAACAACCAAGAGAATAAGAACCAAAGACGATGCAACTTGAGTTGGAAGATGGATAATCTAACTCAACAAAAGAAGATGAAACAAATTAGGAGGAACGTGAGACCTAATGTTGAGTGAATTGGTTAAAGAAAAAAGGTAGTTGGAAATGTATAATCCACTTGATTTTTGTTGTTTTTTGTTTTATATTCTATTGATGATGGTCCTAGAATTATTAGGGAGGAAGTTCATATAAAAGAAAATAGATTTTGGAATAAGGCCTCTGTTTAAGAAAAGAAATGGAGACATGGGACAAAAATGTGAGACATGGGATTTGGTTATGTTACTTTCTAGAATAAAATTAGTTGGTAGAAAATTGGTGTTAAACAATTTCAATGTAGAAAGAAAAATGAAGAAGTACAAAGCTTACTTTTAATAGAAAACGGATATTCCATGTGAGAGAATTGACTTTGATGATATTATCTCTAATGATGCTAAATAAAATTCTATTAAATTTATGTTGCTTGATGTTTCTATTTCTGACCTTAAAGTAGAATGGGTGGATAAAGAGAAAAAAATCCTACAGTATAGTCTTGAAGAATAAATACATATATCAGAACCACAAGGTTTTTTATAAAAGGAAGTTAGGAATTAGTTTCTAAGTTGAAGAAGTCTCCTATGATCTAAAGTAATCACTAAGGATATGATGTTAAAAGTTTCAAACTTATGTAATGGATCCTGTAAAAGCAAAGTTGATCACTACATGTACTACTAAACAGGTTGGCGATAAATTTTATTTTTTGGTGGTATTATGTGTTGGTGATATCTTGTTAATTGGAAATGACAAGGAAACAATTAAGGACATTAAATATCAACTATCATCTCATTTTGATATAAACGATCTTGTTTCTACAAATTTCATTTGCATGATAAAATTAAAAAGAGATCATCTAAATATGAAGCTCTAGTTGAATAATATGAAATATGTTGAGATAATATTACAGTTATAATGAAGAAATTAAACATGCCAATAATTATATCCTTATTATCTTAAAGTTATATGAAAAAAAAATTCTCGAGATAGAAGAGGATGTTGAGGACATGTTTGAAACTACTTATTTTTATTATCTTAAAGTTATATGAAAAAAAAAATTCTCGAGATAGAAGAGGATGTTGAGGACATGTTTGAAACTACTTATGTAAGTGTTGTTTGGAGTTTAATGTATGCCATGTTATACTAAATTAGACATTATCCATGTAGTGGGAATCCTTAGTAGATATATGCTAAATCTAGAGAAGGAAAGTTGGACTATTGGAAAAATATTGTCATATATCTTTATTGCACTTCAAATTATGTAGTATAATATATGAAGGAAGATGTAGACCAATGATAATAGCAGATGTACACGAATTGTTGATGTAGGTTAAACTAGAGATCTTGTTTATTGAATTTTATCTACAAATGAGTATGGATTTAATTTGTTTGGTGGAGAAATCAATTGGATAAATAAGAGGTAGTATAGCGTTGCATTCTCAACTATAGTACCTGAGTACATGGAAACCACTCATGCATGTATGTAATTTGTATAGTTGTAGAGTTTATGTTCATATGTTTTCTTCTTACAAAAGGTTGTAAGGATAAATTACAATAGTTAAAGCACACTATATTTGGAAAATAACAATTTATCATGCTAATATGAATCATATTTATGCATAATATCATTTTAATAGAGACATAGTTGAAGATAACAAGGTGTTGTTGGAAAATTCTGATACCTTAGAAAAATGTTGAAGACTTATTCATGAAACATTTGAATATTGAATATATTTTTTGGTGAAGGTAATCAAGGAGCGTAAATATGTCGAGCAACTAATTTAATGTATGTTTTGGAACCCATGCAAAGTATATATAAAGTGGAATATTGTTAGATTTGTTTTGTATTCTTCGCATGTAGGTAGACAATGCATCCCTAACATTATTTTGGGGACCATTATGGGTATTTTATAAGTAATAATAGTTTTTGGACCATGTTTTTATATACCCATTGTATTGTAATATTTCTTTGTGGATATTGGTTAAGTGATTCTGCATAATACTTATTTGTATTTTGAATGGTTAATCTAATACAATGATTTAAGGTGTGGATGTTCTTGTTGATTTTCCTAGTTTTGGTGTCTAGTATAAATCTTGTGTAAAATATGAATGTGCTATAAGGAAAATCTTAAGGATCTATAATTTTATTAAAGTGTAGAAATCTTGACTAATCTTACTAATTATTTAATTTCCAATCATAAAATGTTTGGTGATATTTTTGTAAAAATATTCAAAATTATAAAAAATTATAATGTTTTTGGACAATTTTGGTGATGTTTAGAGTAAACAAAATTATCCTATGGAATTTGATTAAATAGTTTTAGATCAAAATGGAAATTAGTGAATCTTTTTTTTTGAAAAAAACATGGAAAATTAGTCATGGGTTAAACTTTGCCTAAAATTTTCCTTGATGTGCCATTGTTTTCTTGCTTCTTTTCTTAAGAATTTGTTAGAATTTCTTCTCTTGCATAGGTTTATCCATTTGCATTTATTTTCAAGCTTGAAAGAATTTATTGATATATAATTGAGATGCAACTATACATATAGCTTGCATCATAAATGCATTTGGAGGTACATGACACCTTTTTCTTCCACTTTTTATCATGTCATATCCTTTTCATTCATACTATAATTTTCTATAAACATTTTAATGTAAGGAAGTTCATAGTGGATTGATCTGTAAATGTTTTGTGGATTGATCTTACAAGTTAATTCATTGTGTTGGCTTAATTTCAAAGAATGATAAATAAATTAGAACTAAAAGGAAAATAATGAGAGCAAAGAAACACATCCACATGAATAACACAATATATACCCTGGAAACCCACTATGGGGAAAAAAAACCAACTAGAAGTGAGGAGTATGTCTAGCTCTTTTCTTTTCCAATATATAATGCAAAGACAAAGAAAACAATACTAATTATGGAGTTACCTCTAGCACTGTGACCGTCACAACTACTACATGATATCCTAATTCCTCTATTTTTCTCTAATACCCATTCTATTGCTATTGTTCAGCTACAAAACAATACAATAACATCATTAGAATGGAACTCGTTCTCGTCCTAACGACCCAATATTTAGCATAGCCATCTAGGGTTAGTTTTAAGGTTTGTACATGCCTCCACTCTCAATTAGGGTTAAGTTTTTGGACCCTCTAGAATGTTATTTATAATACACATGTGAATAGCTCCACATGAGTGGGGAATGAGAGTTGACATGGAATCCACTTGGTACTATGATGGTCAAGTGGATATGTCAACTTGCGGGAGTCATAACTTCCTCATACGAATTTCGATTGAGGTGATTCTTGCACCATTGGAAAGGTATCATAGTGTATAACAACATCAAGGAGTTTATATATATGATCACAAAATTTGGACCCAAAGAAACATCATTTAATCTCTCAAATGAGCCTCAAAAGGTTATGGAACCCAAACATGCAAAGTAAGGCCTGCATTAAAATGGGACCTACAAGGCAATTCATCCCATTTTTCCACCAAGAAAGCACCAAAAATAGATGACATTATATATTGATCCATTTTGGATCATGGAAAATATAGTGTATTGTACCAAGTTTAAAATGAAAATAGATACACATTATATATTGATCCATTTCGAATCACTCATTGGTGGTCAAAATCAAAACCATTTTTAGAATACAACCTCATCTTTAATTCAATTTAGTCACTTGAACTATCTTCATTGAGCTTCCCAATTTGAATTTATTTTGGAAAAGCAATTGGAAATACTGCTAACCCCTTCAACAATGAAGGCATCTCTTTTTTTAAGGTTGTGTGTATTCTCGTTGGTAGATAAACTATCAAGTGTGGATTGTGGTGTTTATGGGGAAAACAAGTTGGCCATAAATACTAATTGGACTGTGCTATGAGGTGTGAATAACATATTGCGACCCCTGAAATCCAAGAAGAGATGCATATTATACCACACAATAATACAAATGCAGGAATCTCTAATGGTAGACAAAGGAGACAATTCCAAGGAGTAGACTGGAGAGAGTATGACAAAAGTGCCCAACTACAATGAAATTCCTCCAATAAAGAATTTTCTCAAGCAATTAAATTAACCTATAAAGACTCTACATGGCCTAAAAAATACTCGAATTCGATACCACGGTTGGAAACCTCCAAGAATAGAGTAGAAAAAATAGGTATGAAAGCACACTTTTTCCATTAAGATGATATAATATTAATACATAAAAAATGATGCTTGGTTTCATCTTCCAAGTTGTCTCTTGGACTCGAAGATGACTTTTCCTATTCACTAATGACAATTGTGAACAATAAATACAATTTACCATACCCCTAATGGATTAGGTTTCAAACGATCGATTTAGATTAATTGAAGCTTATATTTATCAAGACTTGATGGGAATCAAATCCCCCAAGGTACAAACCATTTTCAAGTATAATGTTCTAAAAAACGTTTGTGTTCTCAACTCTTGATAAACCTATGGTTATGATAAATCTCATACCTATTAATCCTTCTCCTTAAGATTGAATATGTCAAGATGTAACATTTTATTTATTTATTGCTTCGGTCCACTATGGAAACTAGTTATGTTTAAAAGTGGGTTAGAAAAGATTAATCCCTCTCCTAGAGATAGAGATCCTAAGTTGCAATTTTATTTTTTATTAAATTCATGACCATTAACAAACTTAATTATGTTTAATAAGTTGCATGAAAGTTCAATTTATTATTATTATTATTATTTAATTATGATTATGTGTAGCTAGCACTAGATTAATTCATAATATCAAAAGTATGCTTTTACTACCAGCCTAGATCCAAATCCTAGTATCTATCAAGCGCCAAGAGGGATCAAATCTCCCAAGGTGCAAACCTTTCCTTGAATAGCTCCTTGAGTGCAATACTTGAGCCACCTAATCCTAAGCTCTAAATTCTCTAGTTTAAGTCTCATATTTACTTTTTACTTTGTATTATTCTTTTTTGTTTACTTTGTATTATTTTGTTACTCGACAAACACTCTAAAGTCTCATATTTACTTTTTACTTTGTATTAAAAGTAAAAAGTAAAGTCTCTAGTTTAAGTCTCATATTTACTTTGTACTTTGTATTATTATTTTTTGTTTATGACTGACATAATATTTACCACCTAATCCTAAGCTCTAAATTCTCTAGTTTAAGTCTCATATTTACTTTTTACTTTCTATTACTCTTTTTTGCTTATGGTCGACATAATATTTATTACCTTTTACTTTGTATTATTCCTTTTTGTTTATGGCCGACATAATATTTATTACTTTTTACTTTGTATTATTCTTTTTGTTTATGGTCGACATAATATTTATTACTTTTTACTTTGTATTATTCTTTTTTGTTTACTTTGTAATATTTTGTAACTGGACAAACTCGACAAACACTCGACTAACAAGATCTCCCTCACACTGGGCTATAGAGTGCCTCTCGGCGCAATAACTAGTTTAAAAAAGAAAAATAATATTGTTAAAATTAAAGAAACAAACTCTCACGATCTTGATAGTGAAATTGGACATTAAATAAAACATTAAAAGATCATGACAACAAAGAATATGTAATCTTTGTAATTCTAAGAAAATGGAGGATTAAAAACAATTTTCTCTTAAATTCCATGTATATACATATATTAGATCTCAATTTCACAATCTTTGTAACACTACAAATATTCATAACTTGCTAACTCATGTGACAACCAGTGAGATTTATGAAAGTTTCTTAATGTTAAATAAACCCAAGTTGGTCTATTGGATGATAATCCTCCTCCTTCTCCTCCTTTGAAATCCTCATATCCCACTATTGTAATTTATTTGTATCGGCTAGGATCATACTTCAAGATTTGGAATTAAGTTTTAGATGCCAAAGGAAAGCTCCATATGAGAATCAAACCTAGGGTAGTGATGGAAAACTCTCACGAATTATTAGGGACCAAAACTCATTTGACCATAATGTCACAAGTATTACACTCAATAATTGGTGACAATTTCCCTCACATACCGAGTTGTAGAATGAGTTGTCACACAAGAGTTGTATAATGGATCTCTCCACAAAATATTTTTCGTACAATATGTTTGTGAGTTCCTTTGCAATTTAAAACAAGTAAAACCATATTCATTGGGGTTGATATAGGCTTATTGGTGGCCATCATATTTTTAAGGGTTAAAAATTAACTATTTTTTTGTTCATTTTAAAACTATTAGAACCATATTCGTTGGGGTTGATATAGGCTTATTGGTGGCCATGATATTTTTTAAGGGTGAAAAATTAACTATTTTTTGGTCATTTTTGAAAAAATATATTTGTTAATTGGCTTAAGATTTTGTCACTTTTTTCTACAAAAATA